>SMDT01003345.1:0-600000 GCA_005392925.1 Aquilaria sinensis | reverse complement strand
ATTTTTTATTTTTTATTTTCACATTCTCATCTTTTTCTAATTTTTCCTATTCTTTTTCATTTTTTTTGTATTATTGGTAAAAGAACATATGTCCTTAAAAAGAACAATCATGAATCATATACTGACAAAAGAATAAATAATTTCTCTAGAAAAAATGATAGATAGTCACAAAAAATAAAAAAATACTAATAATAAAAAATAGTTTATTAAAAATGATAAAGGAGCAAATAAACCTATGAAAGAACAAATAAAACTGACAAAATCCCAAATAAGAACTAAAAAATAAATAAATGAAACTTACAAAAAAATAAATAAGAATTGATAAAAGAGCAGATAGAAACTATTTGTTCTTTTGTTGGTATCTATTAGTTCTCTGAGAGGAATCAGTTGTTATTTTACGAGTAATTATTTATTTTTTTTATTAGTTGACAAATCTGAAATTAAAAAAAATAGTAGATAAATTTTTGAGCAAATAATAAAATAAAAAGCAAAAATGAAAAAGTAAAAAAAATTGGGAAAAGAAAACAAAAATAAAACTGGAAAAATAAATTAAAATTAAAAAATGCAACAAATGAAAAATAAAAATACGCAAAGAGAAAAGAGAGAAAAAAAAAAAACAAAGAAGGAAAAAGTGAAGGAAGTAGAAAACGTAAAAATGGTGTGGTGGAACTAGAAAAACAAGGGAAGAAACAGAAATAGAAGAAAAATAAAGGTGAAAAAAAAAGTAGAAAATATAAAAACACTGTGGTGGAACGAAAAAAAAGGGAAGAAACGGAAATATAAAAAAACAGAAAGCTGTATGTGGGGCTGCTATATTTCGAATCTACAACCCCCAGCTAAATAGTTAACCCGTTTAACCACTCCTCAAAGCCCAGATTCTTGTCCAAGTTCGACACAAATAATATAAGCAGTTAAGTGTGTCCCAACGCACATATCCGTCAGACATACGCGAGTCTCACGCATTTAACATTACGCGTCTTTTCCCTTCAATTCTAATTATATTTCAACCATATATAAAACATAGTAACTTATTTTTCCACATTTATGGAGATGAAAACTAATAACTTCAACTACTCACTAGCTATAAAGACTTAGTGAACAATTTAAATTTATCAAATTTAAATTTATCAAAAGAATGTTATCAAATAGTTTAACTAGCTAGCTAGTAACTTAAAATTTTACACCAAGTAATTTAAAAAAAATTGATCTTTCTTTTGTACGTAGAATAATTATAGATACCAGAGTAAAACAGTACTATAGAAAAGTTAAAGAGGTAAAGTGTTTATTGCACATAATTTTGAAGGACTCTGGTTGCAATTTAAACTACACTTCTTTTCTTTTCTCAAGAGTTTTTCAAAATTACACTTAACCTCTAAAAACTTAAAATTTTCCTCTTTTCCTAATAATTTTTTTTCAACCCAACGAAAAAGATCGTTTTGCCTTAGTACAGGCAAAGAACTGATACAAAATATTCCTAGTCATTCAATAGTTATTAAACACTACTTACCGAATAATTATGCAAATATATCAAATTTGCCATTAATATTTTGAGTTGGGAGCAGATATACCACTATCTTTTTTTTTCCCAATCTTCCATTAATGTTTTAAAATAGATTGGATATATCACTGAAGTTTTAAATTAAGAGTAAATATGTCACTGGCTAATAAAAATCTAATGAAAAATGTTAAAAAGCTAACAAAAAATGTTAAAAATAATAAATTTTAAAAATTTAGGGTGATAATGTAAATTTTAACAAACTTATAAATTTTTTTCGTAATTAGACACTCTCTCTGTCTCTCTCTCTATTGTCGGTGAGGAGAGATTAGATAGCAGACACAGTGGGAGAGCAGCGATGGGGTTGAGACACTAGTGATGGAGACAATAATAGGGCTGTAGCGTTGATGGCAGAAATCATACGTTCTTTTAGCAAAAATATCAAAGGTCTTGATATTTTTTTGAAAGATACATAACAACTCTAAGATTTCAAAACATACTATTTTTATCATTGTTTGTTTTTTTCTAACTGGCAGTGAAATATTTGGCTCATTGTAAAACATTAGTGGGAGATTGGGTAAAAAAAAAAAACTCTAATGGCATATCCGCTCTAAACCCAAAACATTAATGACAAATTTGATATTTTTTCTAAATAATTATAAACTAAAGTTTTCCCCTCTTCTATCTAAGCGAATATATTGTTTTTTTTTTTTTAAGTCAAATAATAGAGTTGGCGAGAATTAGGGAGAAAGCGCAATTCTTTGAAACTATGGTGGAGAGAACTGTAATTAGAGGTAACCTATTTATATCCATGCAGTGCATGTTGTTCCGACTTCCCAGAAAGGAAGGGCGCAGCAAGTTGTAGAAGAGAAAAGGCCGAATCTTTGGTTGACATGTCAGGTACCATCCAACTCAGCAAATACGACTGCACCTGACCAAATTGAAAAGATCCATCCTCCTCCATCTCTTAATTCGTCTTCTCCCTTGTATTATATACGTGTACATGTAATGCTTATATATTTTTTTATTATTTTCTTAAGTGACTGCAAATGGTCGACAATGCCAAGACAAATTAGATCCGGCTCACCACACCACACCACACCAGGAGCCACTAGCCACCAGATATTTCAATACTGGCTACTCCCATATATATCTCAAAAACCAGTTGTCTTTTAAGTAATCAAGATTAAAAAAATTCCCTCAAATTAATTTACACATTTAATTCAATCTTAATCATGTTATATATACATCAGCAGCTGCTGTCGTCTGCATTGTTTGTCTTCTTAATATTCCACAACTAAGCTGCCATACAAATCTGCACATTTATCGAAGTCGTCTCATGGCTGACTCATCACCGCTCCTCTCCGACAAGTCCGATCCGGAGACTGAACCTGCCTCCGGCACCCGTTCCAGAACCCTCGACGACACCATCGAACACTGCATCGGGGACTTCTCCCTCACCCTCTTCCTCCAAGCCCTCCTCGTCTCACTCGCTTGGGCTTTCGACGCCCAGCAAACCTTCATCGCCGTCTTCACTGATGCCCTCCCCTCTTGGCACTGCTCCGGACCTTCGCCCTGCGGCTCTGATCTCTGCCAGCTTCCCCATAGTGCTTCATGGTCCTGGGACTTCCCCAGACACACTTCCATCATCTCCGAATGGGGCCTCCAATGTTCCACTTCCTTCATCAAAGGCCTTCCCTCCTCTGCCTTTTTTTCCGGCTGTTTGCTCGGCGGCCTCCTGCTCGCCTCCCTCGCCGACACTGCGCTCGGCCGCAGGAACATGCTCTGCTTCTCCTGTCTGCTCATGTCGCTGTCCTCTGTTTTAACTCTCTTCTCCACCAATATCTGGAACTACTCTGTCTTACGGTTCATCAACGGCTTCGGCCGCGCAACCATTGGCACCTCCGCCATCGTCCTCTCCACCGAGCTCGTCGGAAAACGGTGGCGCGGACAAGTGGGTGTCATCGGTTTCTTCTGCTTCACGTTAGGGTTCTTGTCCCTCCCAGCCATGGCTTATGTAAACAGAGGATCTTCATGGAGAAATCTCTATCTTTGGACTTCCATTCCGACCATCTTTTACTGTGCATTGGTTCGCTTTTTTGTTCATGAGTCTCCGCGGTGGCTCTTCATCCGCGGACGAAGAGAGGAAGCTATTTGTACTCTCAAAAACATGACTTCCAAGAATGAAGCTATGCTCATGAGCTTCTCTAATCTTTCATTTGAGGAAGATGACTCCGGTCATTTGGATCTTTACGCAGCACTCCGGGTTCTGTTATCGAAACGATGGGCTTCCCGGCGACTCTCCGCTGTCATGGTTACAGGATTCGGCATCGGACTGGTGTACTATGGTATGCCATTGGGCCTAGGAAATCTATCCTACAATCTCTATTTGAGTGTGACTTTTAACGCTTTGTCGGAGGTACCATCGTCCTTAATAACGCTTTTTCTGATTGGAAAAATGAACCGGAAAACGTCATTGATGGCGTTTACGACGCTCGGAGGGATTTCCAGCGTTTTGTGCGTCATCGTCGGGGGATTTCGTTCGGAGTTACAGATGAGTTTGGAGCTAATTTCGTTCTTCTGCGTTTGTACGGCGTTTAATTTGGAGTTGATATATACGCTGGAGCTTTTCCCGACATGCGTAAGGAACTCGGCAATCGCGATGGTGCGGCAGGCACTTGTGTTCGGCGGCGTTCTCAGCCCGGTTCTGGTGGCCGGCGGTGGGAGAGGGAGCGGGTTCTTGCCTTACGGGGTTTTCGGGTTGGTGGTCGGAGTCTGCGGGCTTGCCGTGGTTGGCTTGCCGGACACAAAAGGCGGGGCACTTTGTGATACGATAGAGGAGGAAGAGCAAAAAGAGCGTCTTAGCGCCGCCGCATTGGCTTAGGCTGGGGCCCTTTGCGGCGCAGCACGCATCAGTTTGTAGAATTTAGTGGGACCAAGGCTTCTCCCTCTTGTTCACCAGCTCACGAATGTTCTGGCTCTTTTCAGTGCTGCTGGATCCTTGTGGTGTTTAGATGAAAAGTTCTAATTATTCTATATTCTAAAGGGTTTTACTGTTCATAAACAGTAACACCTTTGCTTCTTTTTTTTTTTTTTCTCTTTTCCAGATTTGACCGTAAAACATCTATTTTAGTCCTTGAATATGTTAGGTATGCCAGAATGATCCCCAACTTTCACCTTCTGTTGCGAGATGGGGTGAAGACTATTTCTTTGACGGTGGTAAGATCGCCAGATAATAACATCAGGGGACTACAACTTTCCAATTCCAATAATACAGGGACTATGAGTATATTTTCAAATTTATGGCAAACCATCCACGCGGTCTCTTTTTTTTTTTTTTTAATTCACAGGTTGAATGGTCAAATCTCCCTTTTGGTCCTCAATATAACAATTCTACCATAATAGTCCTCAACTTTTTCAATCTGTTATAAATTTTTAGGAAAAAAATAAAATATGGTTTCTTTAAATTTAAAATGATAGATTCTTAAAAGAAAATGAGAGACATGCCTTCATTAACCATATTAAATACTAAAATCTTTTTCTTTTATATGATTTTATTCAAATGTTTAGTTAGATAGGTTAGATTCAAAGTTTTGATAGATTGAAGTATATGCACAATTTACATAATATACAAGCACTTTACATAAGTTGATTCTGATTTTTGATTAGTTAAAATAGTGCACAATTTTTATTACATATAGGTGCTTGGTTTTTAAAATGTTCCATTTTACCACTAATTCGGTTTTTAAAATGTTCCATTTTACCACTGATTCATTAATATGTCACTAATTCATTAATATGCTAATTTTCTGAAAAACTTATTGCATATATATTGTGCAATGTTATCCTACATTATAAATGCCGGAATTATTTTTTAACTTTATTAATAAAATTATTAAAACCTTAATACCTGAATTTTTTGATTTTTTGGTTGGTCTAAGCTTTTTTTTGTTATCTTTCTTTATTATTGTTTTCTGAAATGAAATATTAATCATTATATTTTACCAACTTTTGACTATGGTTATCATATATTTGACTTTATTCAATTTTTTTTCTTTTTATATTTATTAAGTTAATAGTTAGATCATTAATTGATTAACATAAATTAAATACATTTTCATGTTTTGGTAATTTTTTTATTATTGATGATTAAGTTTTATAGCACCAGTGAATTACTTTAAGGTCTATGGTTTACTAAAATAAATTAATCAATTATTGTTGAAATTGAAAGTGAATTTTTCTAGACAAAATTTTTCATTAATATTGAAAATTGGATTTTGAGTTAATAAGGTATGAAAAATTTTAGTAAATTATTTTTTATAACATAAGAAATATGTATTGTTTTGAAACATGTTCAATATTTTATTTCATAGCGATATATTTCAATCATAACTAATTATTTTAATAATAAGAATATAATATAAATAGAGCCCAAGTAAAAAATTGAAATAAACCAAAATTTTAATTGATTAATATGAATCTATTGGTGAGAAATTTTTAATTTTTTATTATTGAAAATTATTTTAATGTCAAATTTACTGAAAAAAATACCAACTATAAGGTTTGGCTATCAAAACTTCACGATATTCTAAAATAAGATATGTTTTTTACTATTCATCTATAATGAAAATCATTGTATATGAATATTATGTTTTATTTTTGCTTTTGTTTTTTACTGTTTTTTTATGTGATTAATTTTTTTTAAACTTGATCTTTTTTTCAGATATAAATCACTTTTATGAAGGCCTATGAAATTATTTTTAACAATTTAAGTTTGTTTTACATTTTTTTTTATCAAACACACTTTTAGTACAAGAATACATTTTCCAATCGTAGTCCTTAATTTCTGTTTGTTGGTCATTTTAATCCAAAAACTTAATAACTATGATTTTTCCAATTGTTATTTTGGCCACTAATTTTTTTATTTTTTTTATTTATTGTCTGCTAAAGTAAAATCTTAGAAACCATTATTTGTTTCTTTTCTTTTTCTAATCAACCGTAATGACTTCATTAACTTTTTTTCTTGCTTTTTTTATTATTGTTTTTTAAAACAAAACTTTAATCACTATATAAGAGTTGTCTATTTTTTTATATGGTGTGAGCTAATTTTTTTTAATTAATGTTTTCATTTATTTATTTTATTAAGTTGATGATTAAGCCTTTAATTTCTGAAATCTTTACATTTGTTATCTTGGTCTAAAAACCTTTTTGTTGCCATTTTTTTAGTATCAGTCATTAAATCTCACTTTTTGTTACAAAAATATCACTCTTTGTCTTATTTTATCAACTTTTTTATATTATTTCTCTTTTCTAAAAGAAAATTTTAACAACTAAGGTTTATCTCTTGATACTTACAATCTTTTTGTTAGTTCTTTTTTCCCCAAAACTTTACCTTGATTTTGTTTATCTCGATTCTTTCTCTTTTTTTTTTTCTTATTTTTATGATTTTTTTTTCTTTGTCAATGATCATCACTATTTATATTTATTTAATATTAATATAGATTGGATCGTCGCGACGTGCAAGTACCATAAAACTCGTTGTGTACTAATTTGCATCATCTATTCTTTCTTAATCTCCTTTTATATTTTTTATTATAAAAAAATCAATTACAATTTTCATGTCAATTTAATACTAATTAATTACACATCTATTTCTATCTTAATGGTTAAACTACATACAAAGTCTCATTACTTAGTTTCGTGTCCCAATTGAGTCATGTACCTTCACTTTGTTCTAGTAAACGCCAATCAAGAAGTGCTCTGCCCACTTACTTACCTTTCTTTTCCGCCAACAATTGCTTCAATTTCCTCAACGCCCACAAACAAAACAAAAAAAAAAAAAAAGAGTTTTAATTTGGCTAAGGTTGCAGCCTAAGCCTACTAATGGTCCCTCATCAAATTTGGGGTCCGACCAGATGGAGGCGAACCCTAGGATGAGCCCTAAGTTCCAAGCTTTGTGTTAATGCTAACTAATCTCTTATGGGTCCTAAAGAGGTCAGAAGAGTACAAATCATGGTCTTTACACATAACATCTTCCCCTTAATTTAAGGAATTTTATACAATCCAAGGCCTATAAATACCCCTTCACCTTTATTAAAGAAGACTTTTTCCCTCCTCGTTCATGACACTAAACCTTCAATCCACTCTTTAACTCTATTATCCGACCACTCAACAAGAGTTCAGCTCATATTCTCAAAACTTGGTTTTCCTTCTTGGCCGACTCCAGTGCAATGAAGCTCAGAGCTTAGGCTCATCCTAAGGCCCCAAATCGCAAATTAGGCTTGAACACCTACAATGCTGCTGCATGGGGCCTTCATAGATTAGCAAAAACAAATTTTCCTTTTAATTATTCTCGGTTTTCTTCTTTCACATATAAGAATTAGAGCAATCCATTAACTGATCAAAGATTGTGTCAGGACCTCCAAGATCAAGAAGTGAATTCACAAAAATGATCAGTAGTAACATGAGTAGTACTTTGGGAATTGTTTAGTGGTCTCAAGCCTCCAGAGCTGCCAACAAACATGAAATTAAAAAAGTCTTCAAGGAGATATCTGAGGATGCCACCAATGGTTCTAGAGGATTGCCACAATGATTGCGTTCTTCATCTTCTGTTGCCGATGATGGAGATACCACATCATCTACTTGTAGGAAAAAGTCATTGTCTTTCGATCTTAATTTGGCACCATTAGATGAGATGGATTTGATGACTTCTGTCTAAAATAATCTACAGTGTACTGCTTTGTGCCTATGATGCTCATGATGATGATTTTGCCACTTAATTTTTTTTTACCTTTTATTACTTTTGAGTAGAATGATGAAACAAATGGAAAAAAAAAAGGGGGGGGGGGGGGGGGGGTGAAAACCAAAAAAAAAAAAAAAAAGCCGAGGAGGTGGAAAAAAGGCGGATGGTGGATGGCTTGGCGGTCTGATCTGTCCCTAGTTCTACAACTTTTGCCTTTGATATTACATTGGCGATTAAAGACCAAAAATAAAATCTCAAATGAGACTAGACAAATAAAAAACCCCTGTTGATTCCTTTTGTACTTTCACCTCCAATCATATTATACTATATTTTAAAATATGAGAAGATTTTATTGTTCATCAACAGAAATTACTGTAGATAAACAGTTCTTTTTTTTTAAAAATATATATATATATATATATATAAAGGATGTGATTTGCTCTTTTTTTAGTTTGATCATCTTTTCGAAAGGAGCTTGCCTTTTTGAGGGCCTATGTTACAATTTTCTCGGGTTTAGTTTTTCTTTCTTTTATTTTGGTTAAAATGCAGTTTCAGTCCCCAACTTTCTAATTTTTTATTTTAGGCTATGAGTTACATCTGTATTATATTTTGCTCCTCAAAATTTATAACTATTTAATTAGATCTTCCATTTGCTCTCTTGGTCTTCAAGTTTTTTTGTTATTGTTTTTTTATGTACTATCTTCTGAAGTAAGACATTAGTAACTATAATTTGTTTCTTTTTTAGTTAAACCATTTTGTATCTTTAATAAGTCAATTGTTAAATCTTTAATGTATAAATTTTTTCCATTTTTTGTCTTAATCCTAACTTTTTTTATTGATTGTTTTATTGTTGTTTTCAAAAATGAAACTTTAATCAGTATAATTTATCTACTTTTAGCTTAGTTTTGGTTGGTTCATCTTTAATCAGTTTTTTTCACTTTCTTTTTTTTTATATTTATTAAGTTAATGGTTAGACTATTAATTGATTAACATATATTAAAAAAAGTTTTATATTTCGGTCAATTTTTTATCATTATTGATTATAAAGTTTTGTAGTATTAATTATTTACTTCAAGCTATATAGTTAATAAAGTAATTTGGTCCATAATTGTTAAATTTGAAAGTGAATTTTTCTAGATAATTTTTTCATCGATATTAAATTTTAGATTTTGAGTTAATAAGAGATGAAATTTTTTAGTGAATTATTTTTTAATTAACAAAAAAATGTCTTATTTCAAAGCACATATGGTGTTTTATTTCACACTATTATTGTTAAAATTCATTACAAAAAATAACCATTACAATATCTCAAACCTCTCCAATTGTTCTCTTGGTCTCCATTTTTTTGTTTTGTTTATTTATTGTCTTCTAAAGCAAAATCTTGGTAACCATAATTTATTTTTTAATCAACCATAGTGACTTCATTTCATTTTTTTTGTTTTTATAATTATTTTTTAAAATAAATTTTTAGTCACTATCAGTTGTCCACTTTTTTGTATGGTCCAAGCTAATTCATTTTAGCTAATGTTTTTATTTATTTTCTTTTTTTCTTTATTAAGTTGATGGTTAAGCTTTTAATTCTTGAAATCTTTACATTTACTCTCTTGACCTGGATACCATTTTTTGTTGTTTTTTTATTTATTAATCATTAGACCCCACTTTTGTCACTGAAATTCTACTATTTATCTTTTTTTATCAACTTTTTATATTATTTCTCTTTTCTAAAACAAAATGTTAGTCTCCATTGTTTATCTCTAGATGCTTATAATTTTTTTTAACTCTCTTAGTCCCAAAATCTTACCTTGACTTTTTATTCTAGTTCTTTTTTTTTTCATTTTTATGAAACTTTTTTCTTGGTCAGTGATTACTACTGTTTATATTTATGTTTAATGTCGACACAAATTGAACTGCCACAACTTGCAGGCACCATAAACATAATCTATATACTAAATAAGAGTTAGAAAATATTGTAGATGCAAAATGCAATAAGGGTTTGGCTGCTAATTAACTGGACTAACCCAGGAAACTATCTAGAAATGAAAAAAAAAAGTTAATTATGGAAAATGAATCTCAATTTTGAAACTTTATTTTACTGGTTCTTAAAATCTATTATCTGTCATTTGTCCCCTGAATTATTTGATCCCTGAGTTTTATAGAATATAAGTCGTTGAGCTATTGATTTTTGTCGTTTTGGCCTCCAAACTTTAATTCCTTGCTATTAGCCTTTCAAATAACGAGTTGCCGCAATAACTTTCGGCCGATCACCTAGTAGTGAAGCTAAGAGCATTTCCAACAGCTTCCCCATTTTATAGATTTTCTATATTTTGGGGAATATTGAGTCCTTTTTAGCGCCAACAACTTCTCCATATTAATCTCTAAAATGGGGATTGAGATGAGAGAGAAGATCTCATTCCCTATATTTGCAGAAATGCTAAAAATTTTAGGGAATGGAAAATCAATAATTTTATCACATTTTCTTCATGTTTTCTACCCTCTCAAACAACTCGAACGAACCAGTCCCAATTCTCCACTATTTTCCATGCTAGAGCAGCAGTGAACGGAAGGGCCAACTTCCTTTATTTTTCTAACTTATTTGAGCAATTGGTGACGAACTGGGGCTATGGATAGCGTTAGAGTGTTGATAGTGGAAAAGTGCATCTGGAAAAGGCCGAGCGGAACTCTGCTACAGTAAAGAAGCAATTGGGGAAGGTCGGAGCGTTGTTGCTTTGGGGTTGACGAGGGCAAGGGTGTTCTGCGACTCTGCGTAGGCGGTGGGTGGGTGAGAAACTGGGAATGGATGCGATGCGAGAAGCAAGGCTGCACAAGAGAGGGGGACGACGCCTGCGGGATTAGGGAGAAGAAATAAAATTTTACAAATTTCTGTAGTTTAATGCTTTTATTAAAATAAAAAGCAAATAATGAATTGTTAGTTATATAATAATTAAATAGTAATTAATTTGAATTTTCTTTAAATTTATAATATTTAATTATTGTGTAATAAATGTAATATTCTACAAAATGGGAAAGCTGTTGGAGTTAGAGTAAAATTTTTTTGGAGATTTTACATTTTACTTCTCCATTTTGTAGAAATTTTGGGGAAGCTGTTGAATACGCTCTACGATGGCCGACGGCTACGTTTTTTTTTTTTCCCACCGTGAAGCCAAATAAAAAAATTACTGGAAATGACTAAATTGCCCCTGCTTTCCCTTAGCTGACTGATGTGGGGGAGGAGATTACGACATTGACATTTGACAAGTGTAAAATAGCGATCATTATTCTATAATTGAACAACTTATGTCATCTAAAGAATTTGATATTTTGAAATCCTATATTTTCAACTTGCTAGTTTCTACTTGCTACCATAAATTTCTTTTAGATTTCATATTTCATATGCCTCTGATTTTTCTTGTTCTTTTTACCCCATCTCTGCTAATCCAACTTATTTATCCCTTTGTTTTGCTCTCGTGACTAGAACAATTGACAGTATTTCTTTATTTTTTTATGCAAGTGACGCCAACATGATAAGGTAAAATTAATGACTGTTGATTGTTAAAGCTTAACACCGTTGAGTTAAAGGGTTAAGTAGATGTGTAAATCTTTGCCTGCGCCAGAACAAGTGTCATATAAATGTTATATATTATTATCGAGAATTTGACAACTCTTTCGTTTGGCTAAATGGCTAGTGCCTCTAGGAAGAGAAAAGTGGGTTGTGGGCTCGATACTGAGGAAGCCCACTTCATGCTCTTTTTGTTTTTTGATTTTTTTCCTTGTTTTTCATTCTTTTAGTTTTTTTTTCTTTTAATTTTTTTCTTTTAATTTTATTTTTATATTTTATTTAACTTTTTATTTTTCACTCAAATTTATTTCTTATTTTTTTAGAGCAATGTATAAGAGAACAAACTGATAACATAAAAAGAATATATTAAAAGGAACATATTGATGATATTAAAATAATTTATCAATAAAATTGAAAGAACAAATTAATAAAATTAAATTAAAAAATTGGTAAGATTAAAAGAAAAATATTATTTTTTTTGTTCTTTTTCAGTCTCTACATGTTTTTTTTTACATATGACTAGTATGTTCTCATGTTCATTGTTCTGTCATCGAATAGTATCTGTTTTGTTGTTTTAGTTCTTTTTTTAGTTTGCATATGTTCTTTTATTTATTGTTGTGCATTTTTTCAATTCTTATATATTTTTAAAAATGAAAAAATCAAATATAACTTTTGTTAAAAAAATATAAAAATTTGCAATATGAAAATATAGGAACAAGTTTGATAAAAAAAATAAATAAGAACTAATAAAAGAACAGATAATATTCATAAAAAAAATAAACCTACTAAAATAAAAAATTAGAACAAATAAAGAAACAAATAAAACTGATAAAAAAATAAATTAAAAAAAAAACAGATAAAATAAAAGAACAAAAGCGCATGCTTGAACTAAGTGCTCATAGATAATAAAAGTTTCCAAATAAAAATGTTGGTAGAAAACAAAATGCTGCACTTGTCTTTTGGATAGAATATTTATCATTTCTTTTCTTTCTTTTTTTTTTTTCGATCGTTTATTTGCTGAGTAGGTCATGGGCCGAAAGAATAGGAAGTCCACTTACTGTTGGATTTGAGATAATGCTACCCGTACTTCGGGTTGGGCTTTTAGTCGGCTATGTTAAAACAAGCACACCGGGCATTCGGATGGGCTTATCCTGTCCTTTATTTTTATTTACTAGCTGGTTTTGTTTGTTTGTTTTGTTTTGCTTTTTTTTTTTTGGTATAATAAAGATTTTCGGTTTTGTTTGTTGAAATAAGATGGTATAGAAAAATTAACTATTTTTATTTCATGCATTCAGTTTTATATCTATTTTTCTCCGGAGTCTTAGGCAAGGGAATTCGTTTTCAAGAGCAAGTGGATTTTTATTTCAGTATGTAAATCTCTGTTTTTTTTTCATATACTCCTTCCGTTTTATAAAGGATAACCCTTTTACTTTTTTTGATTAAATTTTAAATTAAATATTTTCATATTAATTCATATTATAAAATTTTTAAAAAAATTATATTTATAAACTAGAATCTTTAAGGTACAATTTTTATATGAAAAGCTTATATTTCTAAAAAAGGTTTTGAAAGAAAAAAATTATGAATTAATTGCTGTGAATAGTAAAAGGGATAACTTTTACGAGATGGAGGAAGTATATATATTTTTTTGTTTCTATCTTTCTTTTCTGAAAATGTACAGGATTGTTTCATTAGGAAAAGTTAAATGGCACTTAGTCAAGGATTTGTGCCTACATCATATAAATATTGTTAGAAAAATAAAGGAGAATGGAGATGAAGAAAATCTTTGAGACGAGAAATAATTTTACTTTTCTAAAAAAAATTATTCATTCACTATAAAGTATCAAAAATTTGCCTCCAAAATATAATAAAACTCTATGAGAAATCTCTCTCAAATTGTGAAATAACTCATTTATATATGACCTAAGTGTAGCAATAGTCCTCTAACTTCGTTGACTTGCATAAGTTAGTCTCTTAACTTAGACTCGGTATATGCAAGTCCTCATACTTTGAGAAGTAACACGAGTTAGTTTAAGCCAACTCATGATGTTATGGAAAAAAGTTCAAGACAGATCCTTAATTTTTTTTTTATTCATGTTTAGGTAATTTTAGTTTATTTTAGATTGATCTAGTCCATGAATATACAAAATTTATTTATGTACAATGTTATTTCTATTATTATTAAATAATCTTTCTATAGAACATAGATAAAAACTAGCTTATCATATGCTTGGTAGAGATTTTTAAGATATAATTAAATATTTTATTTTTGAATGTACTGATTTACCAAAAATTCATAGAAATCAACACTTGATAAATCAAAAACCTGAAAAGCACTTTTAGAATATTTTTTACAAGTTACTTTGTTTTTTATAGTTTTTCATATTTTTAATTTGGGAAACAAAACATATAAAATAAAAATATTAGAAGTTAAAGGTAATAATTTCTTATATATATATAACCTAGAAATGTTTCACATCCCCTTTTTCATATACTATTTTTTATGTTTCTTATAATATATTATATTTTTTTTAGTTTTAATGTTGCATGACGTATATATAATCTTTCAAAAGTGAAAAAGAATATATTTTAAAGTTACTTTAGTTTTAATTTGGGCAAAATTTTAGTTATGAATATGACGTGTGTTTGCTTGTGAGTATGTGTATGTATATTGTGCAAAAGTAATCTTTACCTGTTTCCAACAGTTTTTTACGTATAAATAAATTGATCATACCAAATTTAAGACTTTAAGTGTCTTTATTTCCATAGTTTTTAAATTTTTGGTATTACCCCGATTGTTCCAGTATAATGAGTCAAATTATTTTTGCTCTACATTGCATAGATCATATGCGATTTATATAAAAAAAATTTAATTTTTTTTTAAAAAAAGCATAGTTTTTTGCCCATCTTAAAGGGGCTTATCTAATTATAAATGTATTTGAAACTAAATGATTATTTTGTTACTAATTTTCTTACTATTTTCATAGTAATTTATAATAATTAATCTTTAAAATCTTGTAAAAATATTACCAATAATATAATAATTACTCAAACAACAAACTTTAAATAATATTTATTATAATAATAGCATAATGAGCATGAAACAGATTGGCTAATTATATTTGGGAATCAAATGGTTTACTTTTTTTGATTGCCCAATTAATGATAATAATTTTATTAGTTTATAACTATTTAGGTGTAATAAGCTTTAAGTGTTCCTAGCTATAAATTATTATTAATCATACAATACCTATTACACAAACAGCAAATACAGATGAAACTAAATGAATTCAACATATACATGGACTAAAACAATTGAAAATGAACTATAATTACCTATGTTTAGACAAAAAAGACATTAAGGATCATGTGTGAATTTTTTCCCCAACACTATGCGGCGCCTTGGACTAACTTGTACCATTTTTCAAAGTTTGAGGACTTGAATATACTGAATTGGAGTTGATGGACTAACTTGTGCGAGTTGGCTGAGTTGGAGGGTTGTTATGGCACTTTAGCCTTTATATAGAATATGGGAAACACAATTCTTTTTTTAATGGACATAACCATTTATGAATATGTATCTCTTATAATATAAATAATTATTCATAAAAAAAATGTCCCTTACAAATGACACAATTGTTAGAAAAGTCACAACTTTTTGAATTGATACAATTGTTCATGAATAAATGTGATCTTTGCAAATGATATAATTATTAGAAGAGTCACAACTATTTGAATTTTAATTAATTTATAAAACTATCTATTTATAAAATACATTTTTCATTTATGTGGAACTTAAAAACTGCACATAGAACTTCAAATTGTTCCAACATATATAAACTATCTAGTTAAGGATAGTCCTAACATCATCAGTATTCCAAGGCTGCACATTAGAGATAACCTGGTTGATTACTGTCTCTGACTCCTTAATCCTCTTCTGTATCAATATTATGTAAATCTTGATTCTGAAGTAAAAGTTGTTTAATTTTTATTTTTTAAAATTAATTTAAACCATGAAATAATAGTGTGGCAAGAAATGTTGATCAAGCAATCTAATCGCTCATTTCTTCTCGAACATGAAAGTAGAGTGGTTAAGTGCAGTAGATGATCGTGTGTGAATGTGATCGATGAAGTAGTCCAACAGGGTCAACTTTTTGAAACCAATAAATCGGTGGCTTACTTAATTGTTACTACTTTTTTTAATTTATATTCTTATTTATGTGCCTTACAATGTCTAAATTGGTTGAAGTGTAAGATTATTCACTATCCTCACCCTCACTTCATCTCCCAGTTAAATCTTATTAATCAAGACTACTGCGTGGAAACAAACAATTTGAGACAAATTAAAAAGGATCCAAGTAGTATAGACTAGTACTATATTAGAAGAAAAATGACAAAAGTCAATTAGTATTGTGGTTGCAAGAAAACACCTGATTAAGAAGTAATGTAATTAAGGCTGTTTCCAAATTAGTTAATTTCCCGAAACGTTATTGTTTGACATCACAACCACTTGATCATCGTGCAAAATAAGTTAGCAAATAGAATGATGACTTTTCTGTGAGTTTATTTACTTTTAATAATTAAGAAACCTACGACTTGATTAACAAACTAATTAAGTTACCTCGAGTTTCGGGATAAAAAACAAAGCTTATGGCAATAGCAAGATTCGAACCATAAATGTTCGAAAGCATATGTGCGCGTCTAATGGTCGAGGAGAAGCCAATCAAGTCCATATATATAGACTATCGCGAAGCTGCAAATTGCACAAAAAGGTCCTGGAGCTATGCTAAGTTTGTTCAGTTTTGTCTTCCAACTAGAAAAAATTGCACGTTTCGTACTCAGCTAGTGAGCTGTACGTAATTAGCTGACAAAGCTATCACAGCCTGGTGCTTGCTTTATATTTCACACACAAGATTAGAGTACACAGGATAATCGTACGCGGTCAAATTGATTGAACAGTCCAGTACTCCAACTTTGACGAGGACGAGTAAAGAGAAAATTATATATATATATATATATATATAATTAATTAATGAGTGGAGAAATTTATCTCTCTCTCTCTCTCTCTCTCTCTCTCTCCAGGATACCAACTTCCTCCTTAATCATAGGACCTTTCTGCTTGTTGCTTGGCATTTTTGGCTTGAGAAAGTATTGATGATCTCCCTCAAATTAAATGAGCTGGTGGAGCTACTCCGTTAATTGGATTAGCCAAGCAATCAGTAGAGATTAGCGTTGGATTTGGCAGTCTTATGGTTAACTCATCATGAAACATATATAAAATTATAACTCCACACTGCTCCTAATCTGAGACATTATACATATACGTGTACATCACATAAGAAAGCTATTTAATGGTTCGTGCCTTTTACACGCTGTGATCCAGCGTTTGAGAAGCATGGCAGAGTGATTTTACCTAGATTATTTATTCAATAAACGAGAGGATATTACCAGAATGACAAGAGATTAATTAGTGGCTAGCTAATCGTTCATTGACCCACTCAATCCATTTTTTTCAACTCTTCACAATTAAATTAAAATCACAAGAATCATGCATGCATTTTAATTTTCTTCACAAATTAAAGCAAACTTTGCAAGTAACCCTATGGGATTATTATTTCACTTACGTAATTGAGCGGAAGGCTTAATTAAGACAGCAAATTAAGCGACTTCAGGGCAACCAAATTTTCAGATAAATTAATCATTACAGAAAGGAGAAGAATCTTTTAAACAGAGCATATAAGTAATATGTTAAATACTGTTATCACTAGATAAACTGTATCCAAAATTTTAGGATATACCGTATATTATTACCGTTTTCATAAAAAAATAAATATTAGAATATTATTTTAAGATTCCATAAATTCAATAATTTTTTTACACATTTTATATGTATTCTAATTTTTTCCATCATAATTTGTCAAATATAAATAAAATATATATGATAGAAGATTTTTTTAATACAAAAAATAAATAAAAGTTATATATAGAGATAAAAATAAATAATACTCAGAAAAAAAAAAAACTAATTTATTGATATAAGAAAAAAAATAATACTTTAATAATAACAATACATTTTCTAATCCCACATTGAGTTCCTAGGTGCTTCAAAGTAACCATTAAATTTTTATTTTAACTAAGAAAAGTAACCAAATGAATGAAAGTAAATATTTATTTTATGATATGTGTATTAATTATATTTTAATGTTTTATATATTTATGATATTTTGATGTAAAATGACAAAAAAAAAATATCTCACACGTATTTGCGAAAAATAAAATACCGCAACATGTATCTTGCGGTATTTACGGTATACCGTGGTTTTCAGACAAAATATACACAAAAAAGTGAGTGGTATGTGAAATATCACGGTATTTTGTGGTATACCGCACGATAAAATGACAAAATGTGAAAATATCGGTACTGCGTGCCATTTATCGTGGTAAGCGGTATACCGTAGTATTTAACTCCATACATATAAGTGCTAAAAATAATAGGATCCTCAAACATAAGATAAATTTATTCTCATTTATACATATGTTAAACTTGCAGTAGTTGAAATTTCGCAATTGAAAATCATTAGAACACATAAATTGGGCAATCTAATTTAGTTATTGGAGATGCTATTATTATGGCCTAAATGTACGCTTGGACTTGCACTACAAGGGTGAGGAATATTTCCTATAACTATTTCCTACGCTAAAAAACGTAAGATGAATAAATTGAAGTAAAGTCGTTGGATGGAACAGTGGGGCCAATGTGTCCCACGGTTTTAAGGCAAATATGTGTCTTACGCTTTTCCTACAACAACTTTTCCTATAGTTTTCATGCAAAAAATAATCCAATGATTTTCCTACACAACTATTTCCTGCGATTTTTTGATGAATAAAATCGTAGCAAATTAAATGTCTCAAAATCGTCAAAAACAAAGACTTTCCTATTGTTTTTTTATGGCAAAGATTGTGTCTGAAAATCATTGGAACATGAATTGTGATAATTTTCTTACAATTTGTAACCGTAAACCATAAACACAAACCCTAACCCTAAATCTTGCCCCAAACCCTAAATACCTAAACATAAACCCTAACCCTAAACCCCACTCCAAACCCTAACCCTAAACTGACTTAAAACCTAAATCTCTAAACACGAGTCCTCAAACCCTAACCCAAAATCCCTAAATTACAAACCCTAACACTAAACACAAATTTTATTAATCCTAAAACTTAAACCCCTATCCTTAAACCCCTTAAACAACCTAAAATCCCCATACCTCATGTACCCTAACCAACTAAACTAGCCCAAATCCTATAACCCCAAACTGTAAACCCTAATTGAAAATCTAATTCCTAACACATTATTGTTAACCTTAACTCTAACCTTGTAAACCTTACCCTTAATTTATGTAACACCGGCCTTTGGTAGTGGTTGAACATGAAGATGTAGCTTTATTTACAAAGTTACCTAGTAATTAATGATTTTGAGGCTGAAAGTTCATTGCTTAGTTCCGCAGATGATGGAGCAATTATTCACTAAATTATATGGTTCAATTACTGTGTTTAGTAATTAAACTTCGTCACCATCTAGGGGCTTGCACATATATGTAAGTAGCAAATTATTTTATATTGAGCAATTTTTATATTTAGTAAGTTTAATGATTTTGTTATGGTATATATCAATTTCCTTTTTTTGTTAACGTACGCATATATATAACGTTTAAATAGGTAGGAATTGCAAAAATTTTGCAAATTCGGGAGGGTGGGAAATGAAACCAATCCAATGATTTTTCACTACAAAACTGTAGGAAATTATCCTACGCTTTTTCTGCATCTTATTTTTTGAAGAAAAAATGTCACAAAACCGTAGGAATATTTCCTACATTTTTGCTTCTTTTTTTTCTGTAACAAAACCGTGGGAAAGTTAGCCTTAGCCTCATCCTCCATTTTAGCCTCTCCCCCAGATCCATTCTCCATTCTATCTCAATGTTTTTCGTTTCTCAAATGTTCTTCGCCATTAATGATTTCCCTCTCATCCCAGCTCACCAAGTACCGACGTCGTCGATTTCTCCCTCTTATCCTAGCTTGCTGCACTGGTGATCTCCAACTATCATCCCAACAACTTGTTGCTAATGAGCTCTCACTCAATTTCAGTAGCTAGGTCCATCATTTCTCCATCATCCTTTCACTCTCATTTCTTTGTTTGCTTAATTTTGGCTACTAGTTTGGTTTCATTTGGCTGATTAAGTATATGGATATGGATATTCATCAAAATTAGTGTTATTAGTTAAAATTAGAAAATAGTTAAATTAGCTAAATTGTGAAAACTTGTTAAAGTATACAATTAGCTAAAATATGAAAATTAGGAAAAAAATGAACTTAGCTAAAATATGAAAATTAGGTAAATTAGTGGAAATATAAAAATTAGCTAAAATATGAAAATTTAGGTAAAATATGAAATTTACATAAAACTTTTCATATTCTCACTAAATTAGCTAAAATATGAAATTTAGGTAAAATATCAAAAATAGCCAGAATATGAAAATTATCTATGATTCGGTAAAATATGAAATTTAGTTAAAGTATGAAATTAGCAAAAATATGAAAATTAGTTAAATTATGGAAATATAAAAATTACCTAAGATGTGAAAATTACTTAAATTAGTGTAAATTAGAAAATATGAAAATTAGCTAAATTATGAAATTTAGTTAAAGTATGCAATTAGCTCAAATATGAAAATTAGTTAAAGTATTGGAATTATGGACTGATTTGTTAAAATCACCACTCCTTTTTAGGATGGTTCTTCAAGGTTTGAGATAGATAGGTGGATTTGACCCAGCTTCAGGCGGAGGTTCGTGAGCAGTGTCAGGTTAACCAGCCTACCCAGTTGGGCACTAAAGATGCAATGAATGCTGTGATGAACAAATTGATCCATCAATGTATCATACCTGCATGAGCTATCCTAGCTGAGTTCCAGACTCGACCCTTGACTTCGCATGATGATGATGGCAGTATTCAGCAATATGGCGGTAATCAGCTCGACTTAGCATCTGGTTGACTATTATTAGTTGATCTCATTAAAATGGAAATGTTTTAGCTTATGCATTAACTGTAATTGACTTTTTTTATGGCATTTTATTAGTTTAATATATATTCACTACATCTATCTATATATGTATATATAATATTAATATATAATATACTATATATAGATATATCTATGTGTATTAATTTTTTTTTAAAAAAAAATTAGATGTCACAAAATAACAGGACATTTATTGTCACAAAACTATAGGATAGTTGTGTTAGAAAACCGTCGGACAAAAATTGTCAAAAAAGCATAGGTATCAAATATCTCAAAACCCATCGGACTATTAGTGTAAAAAATTCATCGGATCATTTTACACTTGTCTTATGCTTCTATTTTCAACACGGGCATTTTCTACAGTCTTGTCCTTCGATTTTTATTGTAGCAAATGGTAAATCCTGATAGTCACATATATTTCACCCATTTTTATACTAATTTAGGGCTAGTTCGTTTTGAATTACTGGCATTAATTCGGTTGGATTATTCACGGGTCATGGGCGGGTTAAGAGGATCCACGGTTAATTTGGAAAATCGGACAAATTTGCCCTTGGTGAAACTGTAGCCATCATCTCCTGCTCAAATGCATCCTTATCCATCATCCCAAGTCGTCGACCCTTGCCGGCCTCCGTTAGTCTCAAATCCAGCCTTTGATTAAGTTTTGCGGGACTTCATCGGTCTCGAATCCGACTTTTGATTAAGTTTCACCGGCCGCCGCCGGTCTTAAATACGACCTTTGATTAAGCTTTAGGTGGCCGGTCTTAAATCCGACCTTTAATTAAGTTTTACCGCCTCCGCTTGTCTCGAATCTGGCCTCCGCTTATAGATTGATAAGAAAAGAATAAAGTCGTTCGGAGACGATCATGCTGCTCGTCTCTTTCCAGCTCCGGCCCCCGTTCTCCCTCCATCTACGGATGGTGCTCAGACGGGCTCTTTTTGGGCAGATGGTTCTCCAAGGGAGAAGCGTGCTAAGGGAAACCAGATCTGGAGTTATTGGTGGTCGACGGAGGAGTCAACGTAGTGGGCAGCAGCTTTGTGCTTAGTGGAGGATAAGAATGCGAAAAAAAGGCTGGTTTCTCGTGGAGGAAAGAAAGAAAATTACCAATGGCAGAAATCATAAATTTGACCAAGTCTGGGCCTCTTTTCTGATGCTTCCTACATGCCACCCTTTGACCACTATTTTTGGTTGACTAATTAATGCCATTAATTTGAAACGAACTCGCCCTTAGTGTTAAATTTCCTATATCTTAGTTGCAAATTGTGTTCAATTCATTTGTAGGGTGCATTGTGTTATTTGGGGACTTGAATGATCAAATTGCATGAATTTGGGGCTAAATTGCATAAGGGAGCGAAGTTGAAGGTCACCCAGAATCAAAACAAAAGACTTGAAGCTAAAAACAAGTCGATGCTATAGCATGAAAATATCATGCAACAACATCGAGGGGCAAAAGAAGGTGAAAATTTGACAAAACGTTTTCATGCTGTTGTATAAACAGTTTCATGCTACAGCATGAAGGGAGTCTTTAGCTTTTTCTTCAGTATGGACATTTTATGTAGCTGCATCGTGACGTTTCCAGATATTTCACTGTTTCTTCAAATGGGTTTTGACATTCTTAAAAGGACCATTTTAAACATTTAGGCATTCCTACACATTTGATAGCCTTCATATCTCACCTAATCACCTTATGATTAGAGGATTTTTTGGAGTTAGAAGATGATGGGGCTATGGGTTTTAGGACTACTTCTCCAAGAAGGGGTTTTTTAGGGGAGTAGACACACACACACCATACTTGTCTCTTCTTCATCTTTTAGAGAGCCATCATTGAAGACATTTGGTGGGAGCTTGCTTGAAGGTGCCAAGAAGAAGCTTGGAGGCTAAGGAGACTTAAGTCTAAGGGTTTCTTTTAGTTCCTTCTTCCATTTTCTATATAGTATTTCTTTATGATTTCCTTAAACTCTAGTATATTAGTTTAAACACAAAGTAGATTTTTGTATCTTTCTAGGAGGAAACTTTTTTTACTTAATATCTAATGCCTATTTGAGGTTTCTTTTCATGGTTATTGACTATCTTGTGTTACCTATTCTTATACCTAATGTTTGTGAGTTAAATGGCCACTTCGCACAAATCACAATCCCATTTTATTCTTGAGAGAGAAACAAAAAGGATGGAAAAGAAGATTAGAGTATGATGAGTTTTATGGATAGAGATAATCTATGAACTCATTAGGTGTTAAAGAAGAGGTTAGTGCTTAACCCATCTCAAGTTAATGTATGAGCTTGAGAAATGGCATATTTATTCTAGGGTGAGCAAAACTTGGTCTTGAGAAAAAAAAATTTATTGTTTGAATCCTCTCACCACATAAGAAGTGAATGCCCTTAAAACTTCATTAGACTTAGATAGCAAATAAAAGAGTGAAATCCTAGGGAGAGAGGCTTCATATCTAAGTCACTTAATTTGTAGTTAGTTTAGCTAAATCTAACTAATCTTGTCATTTAGTACACCTTAGTTTTCCTTAGTAATCTTGCATTCATCCAATATAACATTTGAGATTTCATTTGGTAGTTGGAAGCCTCATTTGCTCTAGTTCACTCATTTTCATACACATATTCATTAAACCATCGTTAATCCTTACTCGTTTCAATTGTTTTCTTTCTCATTGTAGTTTAGGTGGTTTGAGTAGCTAGAATTTGAATCATGGTAAAATTTTATTATCTATTGGGACGACATCCCGTATTTGTCATTTGCATATAACAACACCGTACACTTGCGAGTGAATATTGGTTATAAATTTAAAACTCTTTTACTCATAACAAATCCCTATACTCATCCTACATTTTTGTTATCTCAAATACCTTTATCTCTTATAGTGTTGAATGAGTTAAAGTTAGTCCTTTAATTTTGCCTCACAATAACTCATTCCTCAAACTTTGATACACTATGCAATTGTCTTTGTCTCTAGATTAATAAGAAATGCACAAAAGGAGTCATGTTACTAAGGGTTTGAGAAAGGCGAGTGAGGAAAGAGTTACGAGGTTGGTAGGAGAATGGACTCAATTAAGAATATGCTGAGGACAATGGGGCAAGTGTAGATTTAATGGAAAAAATGCCAATGGTGACTGGTAAGGGCGGATTTAATGGAGAAGAGGCTGACCACCATATGCAAAAATAAGGTTGATGAGAAAGAGGTCAGAGACGAAGGTTAAGGGTGAATTCAATGAAAAAGAGGTCAATGGCGTGAGGGGTGAGGGCGAATTTAACAGAGGAGAGGTTAATGGTGATGGGCTATGATAGATTCGATTTAGAAGAGGCATATAGAGAATAGATTTAGGTTTACAAAGATGGCTGGTCTAGCTGACAACAGTGAGGAGAGGAGAGAATAATGCCATTTCCCTTTTCATCCTATGAGGGATTAAATACTTGCTCAATTTCTCAAAGTTTGAGGCTTAAGTTGCACTGAGACTTAAAGAACTAACTCATTTGAGTTGATAAAGTTAGTGACCATTCATACATTTGTTGTACATAAAGAAGGGTATTTGAAAAGGCAAATCCTACATGGCTTGAACAAAGGAGCGTTTTGAGGTTTATAAGTTACTATACCCAAGTGAGCTAGGTAAGAAAAAAAAAGAAATAAGTAAAGCGCTTGTGTGCACAAAATAGGCCAAAATAGTTGAAAAAGTCCAATTTGTATAGTGAAGCCTGGTCCAACTTGGTTTTTCCCTTTTTTTTTTTTTCTAATTTTTTTACTTTTATCCGAGGAACCCAATTTGTCACTTGATTAAATTCAAAACCTAACATTCAGAAAATTTTAACCAAAGATTTTTTGTATCCTACAGATTCACCCCTAACGTTAATATTCACCTCCTCCTGTTCCCTATAAATACCTTACACCTTTTCTCTTTCAATCTGTCCCAAGCTTTTGAGCTATCTCTTCCTTTATTTTTTCTATTTTAGTTTTTGCTAATTCCAAGAATATCATGGATTCGAGTACATATAGTCTGGAAGACCCAATGTATCACGAGTACACATAGTTCAGAAGACCCATTGTATCCTAAAGGATTTTCATAAATCTATTCTCCTGCACATTTCAGAAATTCATGAACTATAATCCTTGAGGATAGTGTTTACATGCCTCGAGTTTCAGTTCTTCTACTTAATGATTGTTTAGAGGCATCATCAACAACAATCTCAAGGATTATAGTACGAATCCATCCTATGTAACTGGTACTGCCGCTGTCGTTCCACTTGACATTATCTGAGAGGAACCTACCGACATTGAGATAGTAGCCACCAACTATGAAAAGGCTCTCGTTAGTGTTATTGCAAACATAGACAGGGAAAAAAATCTTGGCTTTACTGCTGTTTGTCACAAGGCACTTGTTGATGCCAAATTCTACATAAAAGCTACAACAACTACCAAGACTGCTCGCATAATGTCGCTGCCACCACCATCAACATTGGCCAAACCATTTCCTGACATATTGAAGATTGAAGTATTTGGTGGGGGAAAACTACAAAAGATGACAAGAACATATATTCATACTGTCAGATGTACATAGAATGACCTTCACATTAACAGAGTCCAAACCATCGGACCCTACGCTGCAATAGTCTTAGACCTATACTAATAAGGTATATTGACAAACAATTATTTTTACTTTATCTAATAAGTTATTCAATGTCTATATTAAATATCAAGAAGCCTGGGAAATGTAGGAGCCCATGTTGCTCAAGTACATGGAAGAAGGTGCGGGCAAGTAGAAATTCATGATTGAAAAGTCGACCATTGAAAGATGGAAGATGACAAAGATATTAAGTTGCAAACCAACAAGTACCACAAGCTCCTGGAGGACTTTAGAGGAGAAAAAATCACACTACGTGAGGAGTGTGTAGCTGGACTATTGATCAAGAAGCTGCCACCATCATGGACAAACTACAAGCAACAATTGAAGTATAAGTACCTATCTCTGGAAAATCTAATTGCTCACATCATCATTAAGGATACTAACAAAAAAGTGCAACGTATTGCCAAAGGGATGCAGTTTACCTCTAACGCCAACCTTGCCAACTCCAAAAGGTACAATATAAAATAGAAGCCCAACAATAACTTTAAGCCCAAACCTGTACCTGCTAATAATGATGACAAAAAGTTACAACCCCGCTTCGCCTGTGAGAGGAAATGACACTTTGTTCAGCATTGCCAAAAGAAGAGGTAATGTGAAAAACCTCTTAAGCCAAGGGCAAACCTAGCTAATAGGGATGATGATAATGATGGTGACATCCTTACTGCTATGGTTTTAGAAGCATATCTAACTACCAACTTAAAATAATGAGTGATGGATTCTAGTGCTACTAAGTACATCTGTGACAATAGAAATGTGTTTTTCTCATATACTCTAACAAGGGAAAGTGATGAAACAGTGTATCTTCGAGACTCCCAAAGTACACCAGTTCTGGGAAAAGACAAATTACTTTTAAAATTAAATTATGGAAAGGTATTGGCCCTTGGTGATATGCTGTATGTTCTCACCATAAGAGCCAACTTAGTCTTAATGTCTCTGCTCATGAAGGCGATTATTAGGGTCACATTTGAATCAGATAAAATAGTGATGACAAAAAATAATAACTATATGGGTAAAGGTTGTTGCAACCAGGGTCTATTTGTACTGAGTGTTTCTGGTATTATCAATTATAATAATGTCTCTTCTTCTGCTTACTTGGTTGACTCTTTTGATATATGACATGCTAAATTAATAAATGTGAGTTTATCTTATTTTAAAAAAAAAAACACAATCACTTGGTTTAATCACACCCTTAATAACATAAGTTTTGATAAATATGAAATTCATACTAAAACAAAATCAACAAATAAATCTTGTGCTTTTTGTTGAAAGAGAATCAAAGTTGCTAAGTTTAATTCACATTGATCTTGGCAATTTGAAACAAACCATGACTAGAGTAGGTAAAAGATATTATGTAACTTTCATATATAATTATTCTAGATTTACAAAGTCTTATTTGTTAAGAAATAAAGATGAAGTGTTTGACATATTTCTGTTGTATAAGTCTAAAGTAGAAAATCAAATGAATAGAAAGATTAAAAGAGTTAGATCAAAAAGAGGCAATGAGTTTTTATTATTTAATGAATTCTATGAAAAATAAAGAATAATTCATGAGATAACTTCACTATACTCTATTGAATCAAGTGGCATAGCTAAAAGGAAAAATAAAACTTTGAATGAAATGATAAATTTCATACTTGTTAGTTGTTTTCTTCCTGATAATCTTTGGGTTGAAGCTATTTTGTATGCTCATTATTTGTAAAATTGAATTTTTTATAAAAGGATTGGTATAACTCTATATGAAATATGAAAGGATTTTCCCCCAAACTTAAAGTACTTGAAAATTCAGGAATGTCTTGCAAAGACTATACTTCTTGAATAAAAAAGCGTAAAATTGGATCAAAGACATGCGGTTGCATGTTTATTAGTTATGTAGAACATGGTATCATATATAGATTTTTTGTGTTAAAAAGTGATAGGTGGTACTGTAACACTATAATCAAAGCAAAAAATGCTAAGTTTTTTTAGCATATATTTCCTTTAATAAAATCAGAAATTTCTTGTGCTCTTATTATTAAAGATGTTTTTGAACATCAAATGGAAAAACTGATGAAGAGTAAAAGGCAAAGGAAAGAGAGTTCCCATAAAAATGACTTTTATACCTACCTTGTAGATAATCCCCTAACGTCTGTGCAAGCAATTTCTTCAAAAGAATTTGTTTTCTGGAGAAAAGTCATTCAAAATGAGATAAATTCTATTTTATAAAGCCATACGTGGGATTTAGTTGATTTACCCCCAGGTGCAAAACCTATTGATTGCAAATAGATTTTTGAAAGAAAACTTAACCTGATGGCTCAGTTGATAAGTTTAAAGCAATATTAGTAGCAAAAGGTTTTACTCAAAAGGAAATTATTGATTACTTTGGCACAAATATTGATTACTTTGACACTTTTGTACTAGTTTCTAGAATTTCTTCAATAAAAGTTTTATTTGCCTTAGCTTCTGTACGTAAACCTTTTATACATTAAATGAATGTTAAAACTATTTTTTTAAATAAGAACCTACAAGAAAAAATATATGTAATTCAACTAGAAGGCTACATTGTTTTTGCACAAAAAACAATAAATGTGCAAATTGTGAATATCCTTACATGGATTAAAGCAAACACCTAAATAGTGGCATGAGAAATTCAATCAAAATTTTGTTAAGTAATGGTTTTTCAACTATTGGAATTGATAAATATGTTTACACAAAACTTGATAATGGTGAATATGTAACAACAAACCTTTTATGTGGATGATATGCTCATTTTTTGAATTACTCCTGAAGTAGTTGAACACACTAAAAGCTTTTTATTTTTATAGTTTGACATGAAAGATCTGGGAGAAGTTGGTGTGATTTTAGGTGTTAAAATTATAAGGAAAGGATTTGGTTTGATATTGTTACAAGAGCATTATGTTGAAAAAATTTTAAGGAAATTTAATAATTTTGATGTAACACCTATGGGTACCCTTTATTATACAAATACTTAATTAAAGAAAAATAGAAGGGAAAACATTATTGAACAAAAGTATGCATAAATTATTAAAAGCTTTGTGCATCTAATGAACTTCATTCCCCTTGACATAGCTTATGTTGTGTGTAGATTGAGTAGATACACTCAAATTCTAAATGAAAAGCATTAGACTACATTGGTGAGCATTATGAAATATTTAAAATGTACTATGAAATATGATATCATGTATAGTGGATTTCTCATTATACTGGAAGGGTACAATGATGCTAATTGAATTTCTAACTTTGATGAGATAAAATCTACTAGTGGATACATTTTTAGTTTTAGTAGTGGCGCTGTATTTTGGAGATCTTTCAAGCAAACCATCATTGCTAAATCTACTATGGAGTCAAAATTTATAGCCTTAGAAATAAATGGAAGTGAAGCTGTGTGGTTGAAAATTTACTTAGTAGATATACCGTTAAACATAAACCAACGTCTTTTATGTTTATATACTGTGATTGTCAAGCTGTAATAGCAATTGCGAAAAATAAGACTTATAATGAAAAAAATAGATACATTTGTTTAAAACATGATATTGTAAAGCAACTGCTTAATGATGCATGAGTCAGAAGTGAATTTGGTAAATCTTTTGACTAAACCTCTGAAAGGAAAATGATATATGAAATATTAAAGAGAATTAGACTATTGCCAACATGAGTAAACAGTGATGGTAACCCAACCTATCTGATTAGAGATTCTATGAATTAGGTTCATATGGGTAATAACAAGTTACTATTAGACCAGGAAGTGTTATTGAATTTTTCTTTAAAGTCTATCCTATGAAGTAAATAATGCTAAACTGCATTTATTGGCTGATGAGCAAAAGTTCTTAATGATTCACATAGTCCTTTTCTACTTTGGGCGGTGTATTAGTGCAGTATACGCTTGATGGAATCACTTATATGGATGTAGGAGTGGAGCTGCTCCTATGAGATTTTTTGTGGAATCTGTAAAATACTTATGAAAACCAAGACACGCGCATAGCCAATAAATGCAACACCGTGATGAACAATAGAAATTGTGGGGTGCAATGTAATCAATAAACCTCTTAATTTATAAAAAAAAAATGTTTGGTTCATAGAAGCTATAAGCTTCACTATGTACTTTGTAAGTTAAGTTTCATTGGCTTTGGGACTAATTTGTGGTCTAATAGATACCAACAACGATACATTGTGTTCTTGAGTTTGAAACCAGTAAAAGACCTTGTAATTAGCCTTGTGAAATATATAGGAAATTATTGTATGTAAAGAAGAGTGTTCAAAAGGCAAATCCTATAAGATTTGGATAACTAAGCTTTTTGGGGTTTATAAGTTACAATGCCTAAGTGGACTAGGTAATGAAAGAAATAAGTAGTGGACTTGCACACACGAGATGGGCCAAAATAGTTGAAAGAGCCCAATTTTCCTCCCTTCCTGAGTGAACTACTACGACACCTGGTCCAAGTTGGTTTTTACCTTTTTCTGGTCTAATTTTTTTCCTTTATCTGAAAAACCTGATTTTCACATGATTAAAAACTATAAGTGTGCATAGAACCTGATCAACCCACAAAATCGCATAAAATCGGTCTGCACCAAACGGACATTTTGCAGTTTTATGCAGTTCTGATTATAGTCCAGGTTAAGAAATCTTAAACCTAAATATGATATGATGCAATTACGGATTTTTAAAGTCATAACTGGTAAAAACCATACTGGCCTGATAGGAGAAGCTTAATCCAATGTAAATTAAAATTATATACCTAATTGACTAATTCTCTGTCCATTTTGATCTATAATTCTATCATTTAAAACTAATTTCTTAAACTAAAAAGGCAAAGTCATATACTTAAAGGAAGACCCAATCCATATTGATACATATGAATATTTTATTGATATCATTTCTTTCGCAGAGTTTTCCACAAAACCCCTTAAGTCCCCCTTTCTTTCTAATGTCAATGATAATTGAAATGTTATTTGAGATTTGTATTTCTTTTATGTGTTGGTTTTATTGATTATATTGTATTTTTATTTTGTTGTCTATGTTATGTGCTTATATTAATTATTTCAATCTAGTACAATGGATTCATGATGTGAAAAAACCACAACCAAACGTATTTATATGGTATGGTTTTTTTTTCAGATTTATATATAAAGCTGTGTAGTTAGGGTTTATAAATTGTAAAACTATTTACTATGTTGTGCAGTTATGGGTTTGGCTCTAAACCACATTAACCCACACTATGAACACTCCTATTAAAAGCTAAATGTTTAGAAAATCTTAACCAAGGATTTTTTGTATCCTGCATATTCACCCCTTACATTAATATTCGACCCCTCCTACTTCTTATAAATACCATGCAACTCTTATCTTCCAATCTGTCCCAAGTTCTTGAGCTCTCTCTTCCTTTTTTTTCTTTACACAGATTTCTACGTTTCTACTGATTACTATAGTATCCTAGTTGCGAGTGCACATGGTTTGGAAAACCAGTTGTATCATAGAGGATTTTCACATACCTCTACTACATGTTTTGATGAGTCACAAATTATAATACTTGAGGCGACTGTTTACATATCTCAGGTTTCAGTTCTTCTGTTTTGTGATTGTTTGGAGGCATAATCGATAGTACATTTTGGCCTATATGGCTCTCCTATTATCTCCTATCTAATCATTTATTTAATATTCATTTAATTTTTATTGCAAGGATCATGAGGGGTGCTTAAATAAGGTCTTAATTTCAAAAATTGAGGGATTAAGTAATTAACAAGAAGCTAATTATATTTGACATACAATTACTAATTATGCATGATTCCATCTCGGTGCGAGTCTAAAATCTTAGCTAAAATGATCGGTAGTTACTGGTAATTAATTAGTTAATAAAAGCTTTTGTAAGCTTGGTAGTTGCCAGTATATCCTGCCGTACGATTCATTTTCAATGGCTAAAAGCCCCACGTTATTGTCAATTTTTGCTTTGATTCGATTAACGGTGTAAGTTTTAGGCTACTTGAGCTTTGATCAGAAGCCTTCCATCTTCCAACTGTTTGCAGATAAATGTTATTCCTGTAAGTTAATATTAATTAATTTGATTGATATTCACGTTTTACTTTTCAAATCACACTGGAGATGCAAACAAACAAAAAACAAAAAAAAAGGAAGCCCCCAAAACCAAAAGTAATGAAGGAAAAGAAATGCAAAAAGCAAGATTAATGCTGTGGAATTACCTGAAACTTAAGTAATTGTGGATCTAACCTAGCCGCAACGTGTTCTTCCTTACCCATCAAATTTTCTCCTTTATTTGTTGTTTATCCCGCTAAATTTGGATATCAATTTAGGCCTCATCGGTTGATTTTTTATTGGTACCCCAACTAATTATCTTTATTCAATTTCACCATTTCTTCTCTTCTCCACATAATTTTTTTACCACTATCGATTGAAATACCACTTGATTAATCTGACGTTTTACAATCTACAGATTTGGGTGACCAATTTTCAGAATTTATGACTATAAGAAGAATTGTAATTGAATAGGGTGCTAAAAACAACTGTGACTTAGATGATAAGATACTTACGTATGATAGATTGGGATAACCGTATTATATTTTTTTTATTTATCTTGTTTTTTTATTTTTTTTCAATTACTTATGAATTATTTTTCTAGAATTATCTAGATTTACCTAGAAGGTTTTTGTTTGATCCAATTTTCTTCCCTTATTTGGAATCACAGAAATGCGTAAGCTTTTATTGCTTAGTTTATATATCCATATTGTTCTTTATTAGTATCTTATATCTTTCATTTGTAAGATATTATTTTCCTCACTCGTAATTAGAATGAAATACCATTTTATTAATTAAAACAATGTAATTATGGATCTGCTTACACAAGTTTTTATCATTCAATAACTTTTTATCAAGTTTGTTAAACCGGCCATTGAATTTAATAATTTAATCATGTAGATTACCCTCGCCAATTTTTAAATCAATTTAAAAGTTTAAAATTTTCATCTACACACGATATTTTTTATTCAACTTTTGAAGACTTAAATTTTACCAAACACTTGATAAATAAAACTCATAAACTTAATTTAAGAATTTTATGCATGATCTCCATGGTTAGAACTTTGAATCAACAGTTAAATTGGTTATATGGATTGTTGCGCTCTTGATTAATTACTCCAAAAATGGAAAAGACTATAGGATCTCATTAATTTTGAATGAAGGAAGAAAAGTAACAATATAAATCATTAGAGATTTCTAATCAAAACACCAGTGGGCTCGATAGTATGATTTGATCGGCAAGAAAAGAAAGTCTAATGATGTTAGCCCCTTTAATCATTTTTTAAAATTTCTTAAAAGAAAAAAAATTATTAAAAATTATCTAATATATCTCACGATGGTCTAAACTCAGCCCACATTCCCTATATAGTCATACCATACACAAATATTAATTAGACTTAACATTTCATTCTCGTTTATTAATTATTTACAGGGGTGATACCATTAACTTCCGTTTATACTAAAGTATCTTTTTAAAATGAAAATCCAAAAATCTCTCATGGCATAAATATATAAATAATTAAGAAATTTAGTAAATTAAAAATAAAAAATAAGTCAATAATCTATAAATAGATATGAAAGCAGGTAGTTTGGCTATATTATAATTTTATATTTTTATAAAATTTAGGAAAAGAAAAAATCTTCAATGCGACACATGTGTTTTGAAACGTACTATATATAAATGACATTTGACAATTTTCCGTTATTCTCCTATTGAATCACACGTGGCGCATATAAATTGGTTGTAGGATTGACTTTTTTCACTTTCAGATCTATTTACAAATTTGCCACATGTGCTAAAATAATGACACGTGTTATAAGTATTTTGTCCTATTTTCTTATAATTGGTGTTTTGAAGAGAGGGGGGGGGGGGGGGGGGTATATTCTTCTAACTTCCCACATTCCACAATTATTAACTGTATTTATAACTGGCCACTACATCAACCACCCTCGCTCCCAATATGCGCTTTGTTGTAGAATACTCCACTATTGTTGTACAACTTAATTATAACTATGTAGTATAAATAAAATAATGGGAATGAGATTCAATTTTTCCGCTCTCATTATATTCCAAAACCATCATCTTCTAAACCTCCAGCAAGAAGTTTTGGCGAGTTTGGGCGATACTGGGATCAATTTTCCCAAATGCCATCGTCCAACAATTCATCAGGCCAGGCCAAAAGGGTAAGAGCTGAGAAGTTCCATTTCACTACATCATACTACAGATAACCACAATCATTACATTAACTAATAAGTTCTCTAATTCGATCTGCAATGTTGTTGCAGAGGCTGGTAACAGCAGGAATTAGAGATCAAAGCAACCAAGTCCAACAAATGCATGAAACCAAGTAGGGATGAGCAATTTCAGTGTTTTTAAAAAAATGCAAATTAGCATAACAATAATCAATGACCCTGAATTTCTTTTTTAACTCTAAACAGATGCAAACTCAAACTAAACATGGCAAAGAAAGTCAGAAAAAAAATATATTATATCAGCAAAACGTTGCTATGTTCAACTATTTCTATAGATTATTTATAGTTTCGGTAAAAGGTTCATAATCCATGCAACTATTATATTCAGCAGAAACAGGTGCTGCTTTTTGCTTTTCCTAATTTCAATGAAGTATGACCCATGCATGCTACCTAAGACAGTGAAAGATTCGAAGTACTTACAACTCATACATTTAATTATAGGCTTCTACAAATATATTAACAGGAAGCCAAATCTTGGTGAGATTTATCCTATAAAAGTGCAGCAAGTTCATTCAATCATGTATGGATGCATTCCATTCACTTTTTTTCTTTTTTTGTATAGTACTGCAGATCTACGAAATCAGTTCACTAACTTCTAATTTCAAAATATTGTACAGCTATCCCACCCTCAAAACGAACATAGATGCAAAGCAATAAAGTACGGACAATTCCTATTTCTTATAAGCAATTTTATTAAATTTTATTTTCCAGATACTGTAGGTATACAAAAAATAATCACAGTAACTTCGAATTTTATAAAACTGTGTAACATTTTCCACAATCAAAGTTAACTCAGTAGAGAAATAACTAAAACAATAGTAAAGACAAAGGTAAAAGGCAGATCCTACTATGCTTCCTACAGCTTCTTCTTCACAACCGAAAACACATTTGTATATTAACTATTATATTATCCGTTAAACTAGTTATAAAGCTAGTTAATTTCTAAAACAAGATCAACGACATGAGAAAAAAGTAAAGAAGAAATAGGAGAACAATTTGTCGATGTAAAATTCAAGTGATTGAATAGGGCTCCGTTTGGGAACAACTTTTATAATTGATGTTGGAATTTTAGATAATTTATTAAATGATGGAGAGGAAACTACTGAAATTAAAAGTTAAAAACTATTCTAAATCGTTTTTCCAAAACTATAACACTAATCGCTGACATTAATGTCAAATGGGGTCTCGGTCTAATAACAAGGCAAGAGAACGTTCATGAAGCTGCGGTTGGTAACGTATAGTGGTGATTGTCAATTATAGTTTCCCATTTGTCTGAAACTTGTTGTTCGTTTGTGTGGGTTGAAATTGTATAAATTTTAATGCCTAAATGTCTAGTTTCTATATATGAGTTATTTGTTTCATGGACTTGGTTAATTAGAGAAGTGAATTATATCAATGTATAAGTCATTTGCCTAAGTTAGATTTGTGTATGCCTAGTTCGCATTTCTTTGCTAGGGGTTGTGTAATTAGAGGCTTGTTTCCTTTTGATATGTATTTATTTAGTTTTAAAATGAATTTATCTTATATATATATATATATATATATATATATATATATATATATATATATATATATATATATATATATATCTATAATATATATATATATATATATTAGAGGGATAGAGAGAGAGAGAGAGAGAGAGAGAGAGAGAGAAAGAGAGAGAGAGATTTGAACTTTTGCATAGTTCTGAAATAAATTTATTTAAACGTATGCATCTAGTTTTTAGACATACTTATCTAATTTTGAAATATGTGTTTGTCTAATCTTGAATTGTATTTATTTAATTTTGATATATATTTGTATACTGTTTATGCATGTGTGTGTGTGTGTGTGTGTGTGTGTGTATTTTTCTAATAACTCTAAACAAACACCTCTTCATCACTTAGTACATGAAAGCGTCATTGCATATAGTGTACATTCTTGACATAATATAGACCCTTCCATTTTTCTTTTTGCTAATGGACAATGCAACCATAGTTTCTTTTGTCAACAAAGTAAAGGATCCTATTTCTTAAAGCCAGCAAGAAGCTAGCTATTAGAAGAAGAAGGCAACCCCATAACGGGCATTACACCATTTCTATACACATAATAGACGATTAGTACCTCATTCCTGAAAACATTCAGTATGCCCACAAAAATTCTTTGCATGTCACATCTAATGCCATCTCACCATTGGATAGTTTAGGAATGTTATCAATTCTTGTAAACCAGTCACCCACCAAAAGTAGATGGAAGCCCAGATCTGACTTGATAAATGACATTAAAGAAAAAGACGAACCTAATTTTCACGCTTCAAACTATATAAAGACAACCTCATCCACAAAATGTATAAAGCATCTTTTCTGCCGCTAGGTGCCCAAAGGCATCCTTATACTTTGTGCACATTCTCACATATGTACTCATAATATTCTTTGTATGTTGATGCCCAAGGGTAAGCACACTTTAGTCTTTTTTAGTGAGCCTATTTACAGAGTCCATTCTTAACCAGTTCATCAAGTGAGAACGTGTTAGGCTCCAAATAAATAGTACATCAAGCATTTTATTTTTGAATTCTCTTCTTCATATGAACACAATGACTAATTTCAACTTTTCATATGCAACTTCTTACCAATTCATGCAAAAGCCACCATACATTAATGGCTTGTAGAGCTCTATCAAGTTTTCTTACTTCCTAGCCAAATGAGTTGATAATCATCTAACGAAACAATGAATTACCATGTTTAAAAAAAGCCTGTAGCCAACCTATGGATAAAAATTAATCATCTCTCACTAAACCATAATTATTTATAAAATATTTCAGTTAATTTTAGAATTGAAAGACAAGTCAATCAACAATTCTAATAAGGCTTTGCTATTTTGATAAATCCTATACTAATTGTGTTAATGAGAAAAGAGATTGGGACATCCCAAAATCACTCATGAGTTATGATAGCTCAAACGTAGAGACACATGTTGTCAAGTGATTAATTCGACATGGTGCAATATATTCAATGAGTATTTGATGGCATGTATATTATACTATGTGCATTAATCGGTTTAATGCAAGGGCTATGCGTTAATTATTAAATTGTGAAGGTAAGCTCTTTTTGCTGGGCTCTATAATGGTTGGAATAATGAGATTGGAGCTTAATTTCACTTTAGTGTTCACTGTTCAGAGTTGTGCTATTTTCATTCTTACATTAGCTTCCTTATTGTTCACAAAATTTACTATTCAAATCTCACTATTTTCCTTTTACTCTTTTTTTTTTTTGCTAATTTCCTTTTTCTCTTTCATTAGTTAAAATAGAAAAAGAGAAACAAGCATATTGTTTTAATTAGAATTATGTCAAGCACAGTGTCGGAATGAAGCAAGAGCAATAGGAGTGAAAATAGGTTCAGCAAAGTTAAATTGTGGATTTACACGTTGAGGATGCATCCCCAGTGTTAAAGACGTATGGCCAAAGAAGGGAACTCTGATGCCACCATTGGTGACGCGTTGCCAAGGTTAGTGACATAGCGCCACATTCTTCGAACTAGTAGCGGCCCGTCGCTACCATCTCCCCTATTCTGGCAACGCGTCCCCAAAGCACCTAGGAAATTGTGGTTCCCCCCATGTTTTTGAACTCCAACTCATCATTGGCCAAGGATTTCTATCTAAATGGACAAGTGAATGATAAGGACACTTCCAAGACTTAAAGAAACTTGGAACCAAGCCCAAGAGACATATTCTTCATCTTGAAGAGCTAGACCTAGGTTTTTCCATTATCACCACATCTTGCATTTTTTTACATTCTCTTGTGGAGCACCATTGGGCATTACTCGGAAAAGACGTAGAGAACTTGAAAACCTCTAGGAACTTGAGAAATTAAGCATCTATAGGCTTTGGGTTTCTTTTTTCCTTCTTTTTATTTTATATTGAACATGAGTGCCTTCTATTTCATTTCCATAGTTATGTTTAACTTAGTCATGGAGTAGTTTCTTTGACACTTTCTGTGGATATAACTACGTAGATTGATTATATTAGTTGAACTTATGGTCATGTGAAGTTGGTTTTCTATCGAATGTTTTTTATTATTCTCTTGAGCATATTGTTGGTTTAGCTAATTAATGGTCACAATTGGTTATACTATAAATTGCTTTTAAGCTCTTTGAAAAAATTAAAAATAATTAGACTTAAGAGAAGGGTTCAATGATATTGGGCTTATTGGGAAACGAGTCTAAGTCATTAGATAAAGGTAAATTAAGCTTTAATGACTTTTCCTAAGCTTGTAATCAGATGAAAATCCTTATTAAGTTTACGTTAGAGATAAGAGTCCTTCCACTTTGGAAGTAAAAATTCAAATGGGTGATTTTACCAACAAGCATAAAGAACCAAATCACTAACTTATTTTATATTGAACATGAGTGCCTTCTATTTCATTTCCATAGTTATGTTTAACTTAGTCATGGAGTAGTTTCTTTGACACTTTCTGTGGATATAACTACTTAGATTGATTATATTAGTTGAACTTATGGTCATGTGAAGTTGGTTTTCTATCGAATGTTTTTTATTATTCTCTTGAGCATATTGTTGGTTTAGCTAATTAATGGTCACAATTGGTTATACTATAAATTGCTTTTAAGCTCTTTGAAAAAATTAAAAATAAGCTTTAATGACTTTTCCTAAGCTTGTAATCAGATGAAAATCCTTATTAAGTTTACGTTAGAGATAAGAGTCCTTCCACTTTGGAAGTAAAAATTCAAATGGGTGATTTCACCAACAAGCATAAAGAACCAAATCACTAACTTAAATTCACCAACTAATCAAGACAATTAATGAACCTATAGGATGTGTGCTTTAGTAATTTGTTAAAACCCCTAAATTTTTATTACAATCCTAGCATCTTAGTTTAGTCGCATTTTAATTAGCTTAGCTTAACTTGTACTCATCAATTTACTTGTTTAGCCTTTTATTCAATCTTATTGGTTTATCTAAAATAGTCTTGGTACTTGGCAAGTAATTCAATCAATTCTTGTGGGAATGATACTCTTTCTTAGCCAACTCTAACATCCACCCTTTGTTTGCGGTTACAGGGTAAAAGTCATAACAAAAAGCTCCTACCAAAAGTCAATTGAGAAATCAAAACACCAAAATGATATCAGAAATAACTAAATTATTAAGGCAGCGTTGAATCTCATTGAACATAATTAACATGACCTATACATTAATACTTACTCTATTTATAAAGCTATTTGATTTTTGTTTAACAAAAATTTTTTATGAATGTCATTTGTAATAAATGGTAACTGTACTGCAAAAGGAAAAAACCCAAAAAAAAAAAAACAAAAAAAAACATTTATATATGTAAGTAGCAAGGTGCGTGTTAAAACAACTGTCTCAAATACTATGGCATAGTGTTTATTGTGGATATGCAATATATATGTGTTACACAATTTTTTCTGATTTAACAAGTTATCGTGCAAAATACAGCGGTACATTATGCTATTCTGTGTACTAATATTTCTTTATCTTCTTTTCTCTTATTTTATCGTGGTATACCACGTACCATGGGTTATGAATTTTTTTTTCTCATTCTACATTAACGAGCCACATATACACATATATAAAAGGTCAAAATATAATTAATACACATATTTGATATAAATATTGATATTGCTTTATTTTTTAATTTAAAAAAATTAACTAGTAAATGATGTTAATATAGTTGACATAAAATGTACTGTTATTTTTAGAATATTGTTTCTTTTTTCTCATGTATTAATGAATTAGTTTTTATTGAATAATAGTATTTATTTTTCTTATATATATATATATATTCCATTTTGTGTTTTCCATATAAGAAAATTCTTTAATATATATTTTACTTATATTAGGGAAATGATGATTAAAATAATTAAAATACACATAAAAATTTATAAAAAAAATAAATTTGATGTTTCTTTTCATAAAATAGTTTTTTAATGTGTATAATTTTGTAAAAATGATAGTAATCTAAAGCAAGAGTTACATATCATTAGTTAGAAAAGTATTAGAAAAAAATCTATGCACTTTAAAATTAATGCAATTTTTTCCAAAGACTAATAACTTGAAAATTAGGAAGGAAAAACAACAAAAAGTCCCCCATATGTTATGTTTGAATTCTACTACCTAAACTTTCATATATAACACATGGGCCATCATGCTTATTCAACTGGGTTCAAGTTGGATTTTTCTTTTTATCGAACCACGTGTAGGGTAGCTAGGAAACATGAATTACGAGGACTTCAACTATGTGTCTCAACCAACTAGAAGCATCCCTAAATTAGCGATATGCAATTTAAACTTACTAGAAGCATCCGTCAACCCCTTGGAGCCTGCTATGTGCGTCGTCAGAGTTATGCAAAGTTCATGGCTACTCTATTTGAGCTAACAAAAGGATGAGTGTCAATATCTAGGCCATAGGGTAATCGACAAAGATCTGGACATTGAAGTACATGATGAAGTTACCCAAAGAAATTCTTGAGTGGATGAAATGTCAAGATCAATCTAAGAAAAAGCGACCATAAATTGATTCCATTTGTCACCAAACCAATAATTCTGAGCCAACATGGAGAAGCTTACTAAGCAGTGTGATAGAGATCAACATGGAGGTAGTTTCGGGAGACTTGGGGGGCCATAAAGGGCAAGTAATGTTAGAGATTTTGATGCCGTCATATGCCAGTCAAAAGGGTTGACTAATTCACTTTGTCAAATTCTAGGGTTGAGTTGTCCTGAGTTCAAGTTCAAATTCAAATAGGAAAGCGTCCTAGTCAGCTAAGTTCAGGGGAACGGCTTGGTCAAGCTTTGTCAAAAGGAGAAATAACTCTCGATGAGGCATCAATTGTTAGTAAGAACTGACTAGTGTCTAAGTCAAATAACAAGGTGGGGGAAAATGAAAATGCTAATTTATCAGGTGAGAGAATGACTATTAAAGAAAATTCCTATATAATTTTTCCAGGAGTCCCACCAAGCTTGAAGGGCTTAGAAAGGTTGAGGGGGCAGGTAGTGAGGTGTGTAAAGCGTAACTTCAAATTTGGATGCGTTAAAGAAATCAAATTCTTCCAAGATTCAGAGATGGATTGATAAAGTTAGCAATTTATTATAAGTGTTTTTTGCTGGGTGTGAAGATTTGACACTTAAATTATATGATGTTCTAAGTACTTTTAAGGGCGGGGAAAAGAGTCATGATAATTTAAATTCTATTAAGAAAAAATCGGCTTTAAGAAAAGAACTAAGAAAGTTGGAATGGAGTATAAAGTCTTAGTATTGGTTTTTTAAAGTGATAGTAGTAGGGCATTATATTGTGAGGGCATGGGAATTTTTTTTCTCAATGATCCGTTTTGGAGTCGTATGAAGTGGGGCTAAAGGGGTTTTGGGGGTTGTGGGCTTGGCGAGTATGTTTGTTCAATATCTAGCTAGCTAATGAGTGTAATTGGTTTTTTATTTTAATAACTTTCAGGGGTTGCAGATGTATTTTGACCACAATTTTACTTTTTGATTAGAATTTAAAAAAAAAAAAAGTGGGATGCTAAAATTGTTATATGACTGTGAAGATTGAATTTGGTAAGTTCCAATACTTTTAGTCATAAGTGCTCGAATTGTATTTCTAGTATATTTTTACCTATAATTTAAATATATAAATTTTACACTAAAAATTCCTAACTCCCGCATCCCAACAGGAAGGCCTGCCTTCGTCTCTGATCTAGCAATGCTTAAATAGAAAATTTAAAAAAAAAAAAGAAAAAGAAAAAGAACGAAGATGTATGGCAGCACAAACTCGCTAGAGCTAGCTCCCGGTCCTTCAAATCAGATTTCGGCAACAAAAGTATAATCATGATCCTTGATGTACACAAATACGTACATATAGTTAATTAGTCATTTATGACAACCTAGTTAGTGTAATAATTCATGTTGATAATAAGTTAAGCAGAAGACTATGAAAAGCCAATAATTAATTGATTAAGGGTGTGACTTTAGGAAACATATATATACTACTAGTAGTGTAATTACGAGGTTGTCTAGCTCTTGCAATATCCTATCCTGCGGAGTTGGTCGTGATGAGTAATATATATATTTTAGTATTATTTAATTATTAATTGATGGGCATTACTTCACTGCACTTAATTCCACTATTGATTTTGTGGACTGGAGGTGATTGTGGCCTGCTGGTCATGAGTGAAGTGAACCCTAAGCTAAAAACTCCAGCTAGCTCCTGGCATTCTAATTATATTGTATTAACTACTTAATTATTTATATTATCCACGCGAAACAGAAGAGCTAGAGTCTTATTGGGGAAATTTAATCACACAACTCCTGCCTTTTCATATATATGTTTACTGATGTAGATGGGAAAACAGCCGACAATATAGAAAACCAGGTAACTAGATTAATAATTATATATATGTGTGTGTGTGTGAAAATTCTTAAAAAGGAGGGAGGTCTAAAAGCACAGTAAGTGAGACAAAAAGCTCACTTCTGATTTTCATATTCAGTAATTATGTGAAATTAAGATATTAAGGTTGTTAGTGGGTAAGGGATTCATAAGCCACGTAAGAATATGATTGAAAATGAGTCGACCCGAGTTGAGTAATAAGCTGATCATATTCGGCTTAAATAATTTATCGAATTTTGATATTTTATTCATGTTTGGATTGAAAACGGTATGAACGTACTGTGAAGGAGCTTTTATATGATTGAACTCAACTGTTTGGTTAAATTAAGAAAAAAAATCTAAAATCAGATCAAGTCTAGCCAAATAATAAGCAAATCGAGTTTTGTTTGAATTGTACATTGAACTTTAAATTTTATTTAAACTTGACTCGATAACTTTTCGAATAAATTACAAATGAGCTTTAAACCAAGCCGAACTCAAGCTGAGTTTGAGCTGTTTATTCATTTTTCACCCCTTACATGATAACTAAGGGTATATTTATACTATTATCTCTATGTTTTATCTTAGTAAATTTCTCTTATCCATAGATGTAAACTAGTTAAAAAATAAACCATATTAAGTAATTTGTGCATGGTTATTTGATCTCATTTATGGTTGCATTGTGCGTAATGAGTAATTAGGAAATTATTTCCCCGACACATTCTTCATCGTTCAACATTTCCCCCTTCTTATTATCCTTCTGTATGTATTTGAAATTATGGATGTCATTTTTTTGAATGGCAACAGGACAATTTATTAACAAAAATACAAAGTTTATACTCTATTACAAAACAGACACGAAACTATGCATGTCATGTCACGAAAGTATATTAAATATGTTTATTTAATGTTACCACTAACGTTTTTGGCTCAATCAATCAATTCATTGATTATAAATTGAAATAGTTAAAAAAAATATATACTCTTTATATTATATTATTTGAAATATTCAATTTTTTAAAATAATTTGACTTAAATGCTATTCATATTATTATTTATTAGAAAAAAATTAAAAAAATATATTTAAAAACTATTGGTGATCTTTGTTTAGTATTTATATATAAATATTTTTTACTTATGTATTAAAATATTAAAAATAAAAAATTATAGATTAGTTGGTGGATCATGAATGTTGTAAAAAAAAAATTGGGACGAAGTATATAGAAAGATGTGTCAAATTAACTTCATAATTTCCCCCACAAAAAGGTACCTCCCTTTATAAGAAATAGTACGTAATTGAAGTGATGGTTAGAAGCAGCGCAAATCTGGATCGGAATTAATTAATTTAGTCGTGGTAATTGATCTTTACTTGCTAGATATATATGTTTGAATAAGTAGAGAAAGCAAGTGAAGTGAATGGAATTGAAGATGATGGAAATTGTTTGAAAAGTAAACGAGTAAAGATCACGCAACTGTAATGACATGGCGTGGCCTACGGGGGTTTTGGTCAGTTAATTGATCGTGATCGACTCCATTTGACAAAATCAGCTGCTTTTTTACTTACTTTCTGATTTAATACCCCCCACCCCCAAAAAAACCATCTTTTTCAATCCCCACCCCAACAAAAGAAAATCACTGGCGTAGTATAGTTTATTTATTCTGATTTACAGACCAGATAGTTAACATTCATCCAACTAATTAATTAGTCCCCCCCTCTTAAATTATTATTGCAAAAAAACAAAAATGGAAAACTGCATATATTTATTTGACATATGATCAATTATCTCATATGCATGTAGTTTCATACATACATAGTTTCCCTAGCTAAAGAAAAATTGGCAGAAAAAGAGACAAATGTGTTTAATTTATATATATACATATATATATATAAATTTGATTTACAAAAAAAAATTAGAAATATATACAGAAAATGTGAAACATATATATAAATGATATCATAAATGTGATACTACATATTGAATTGTTTGTAAGAGTTCAACTTCCCTTTAAAAATAGGGCAAACATATCAAAAAAGTGATTCCTACAAAATAAAAAAAAAACAGAGATATGTGCAAATCAAATAAAAAATATATATTAATACAATATAAAAAAAAGTGAGAAAATACCATTAAAAATAGAGAAAGATAAATATAAATATTAGGAAATTTTTTAAAAAATGAAATCATAAATACTATTTTTTATATATTCTCAACCCTTTAATTGTTTTCAGACACGTTGTTTTATAGCTTATACATATAATTTGTCTTATATGTGCATAAATTTTTATTTATTTGAATATATTATCTATATTTTCATATAACATAAATGAATGACAAACATGTGTAAATTTAAAATACAAAATAAGATTAGAGATATACAACATAAATATAAGCCATATCTACAAAACGGGGTCATAAAGACGTTACTTACATCAATTGATATATGTGAAACATGCTTCCCAACAAAAACTGGATATATGTATAAGTCAAACAACATATATTTAGAAACTCAATATACAAAAAAAGTGATGAATATGCTCGATTTATATAAGACATAAATATACAAATGAGATCACATTACTATTAATTATTTATATTGAACTGAATGTGCCAGTTAATTTATTCAATTATTTATACAAATTAATAAATTTATTCTATTGTACATATGTGATTATATGTTTATAAGATTGTCCTTCTTTATTTGTGAATGTTACACCATTATTCTAAAATTGTTCCTACATTATTTTTTATTCATAATTTTACTCCACTCCTTTGGGGGAAACGATACTAATTAACAACAGCGTTGATGCAGTTGTCGTCACTGCCAATTGGAATTGGATTTAGGTGAGCAACGGGATCAGACAATGGTGGTGGGCAGGGTGGTGGAACTAGCGTGGACAGCGACTATGGATCAAAGAAAGAGGTAGGCAGCAAGAGAGGGGGACGCAGGTCAGGATCAGCGATCGAGAGAGAGGAGAATTAGGGACATACCGACATATACTGACTGAGGATTAGTAAATTTAACTAAGGATAGAAGGGTAATTACCCCTAATTAAGGTGCACATATGGAGAGTACCGGATATTGCCAAGAGAGAGTTGGACAAAGTAAAAAATGTGATCAATAAGCATGACATATATAGGTAGTCTTATTCTTATATATAGTCGAAATTAAAATAGGGTAACTTATGATCAGTTATTTGGAACAATGATATGATTGGAGAGTTGTTAGAATTTAATTACTACTATAATTAAATACTCCGTAACAGATATATTCATTGATCTATCTAATCTAAATGATCACTGACGAATATTTTAATATTGGTTAAATTAATATGAGTATTATGACTGAAGGGAAGAAGAGAGAAATTAAGTTGATATAAATAGAGACAGGACCTAAATTGTCGGCTGGAATCAAGAAAAGTTGCTAGCAGCGGCAGATAGAGAGAAGCATCAATTAACACACAGATCTTCACAAAATTAACTAGTGTAATTAAGATAGGGACATTAATTATTAAGTGGATGGGGCATCGTTGCTGCAACAAACAAAAGGTGAAGAGAGGGCTCTGGTCTCCCGAGGAAGACGAGCGGCTGGTCAAACACATCACCTCCAACGGCCATGGCAGCTGGAGCTCTGTCCCAAAACTTGCAGGCTTGCAGAGGTGTGGAAAGAGTTGCCGGCTGAGATGGATCAACTATCTGCGGCCCGACTTGAAGAGAGGCACTTTCACCGCTGAAGAAGAGCAGATCATTATTGATGTTCATCGGATTTTAGGCAACAGGTACGTAAACATTTTCTTAATCTTATCATTTACATATCGATCGGTGTGACGAACAAATAAAATGTGCGTGCAGGTGGGCACAAATAGCGAAGCATCTCCCAGGAAGAACAGACAACGAAGTCAAAAACTTCTGGAACTCATGCATCAAGAAGAAGCTCATCTCACAAGGCCTCGACCCTAAAACCCACAACCTCCTCTCTCCCCACCAGCGAGCTGCCCTGGCCCTCGAGATTAATAAACTCAACACCACTACTACTACTGACACTACTAACCATTACAACACCAGTAAACCCGCGGTCATTTTCCCCACCACTAACTTTTCGTCATCCTCACCTAATTCCCAGTATTCTGAAGACCTTGATCAGCAACCACAAGTACCCATCTCATCACTCCTCACCCACACCGATACGGCCAATCTCACCTCATCATCACTCGATATTCCTTCCCCAGCTCTAGCCTGGAACGTAGACGACGACAACAACAATAATAACAACGATTCGGTGTTGCCGATTGCTGGGATCAACAATATCATGAATCTCCCAACCAGTGTTTCTTCGCATTTTCCATCCGGGCCTTCCTTAAATTTATTGGAAGACAGTTACAATAGTGTTACCCATCATGCAGAGAGCCTGTTTTGGGAGGCAAACAATTGTGGAACTCTAGCCGTTGATCATCAAGCATTTGAAGCTCCCAAATCAATGGAGGTCATGGAGAAGGAGAAGGTTGTTGACCATGTCGACAATATTCATGGGGATTGTGAGATGGTGCCCATTGATGAGTTTGGGCAGGATCAGCAAGAAGATTTTGATCTTGCCGTTGTTGATCCTTCGCTCGTGTACGGCGCTATGTATGGTGATTTCGTGCCCATGGATGATTTCGGGTGGAACTTTTAGGTCATCCTTTTCTTCTTTTTCTTCTTAATTGCCATTATTTGAAAAGAAATATCTCAATTTATATATCTGAATTAATTGATTGATTATTTTATGTTTAATTAATATTGTAATTAAAGTTTTGATTTAAGACCGTCAATGTTTACCCAATGCATGGTAGTAACTGTCGTCAATTAATTAATCACTTCTAATTTGTGCCTTAGTCTACCTGCTTGGCATATATATATATATATATAATATTTATATATATATATATATATATTCATCTGTGTTTCATAAAAAAATGTAGTAACCCTTTTTTTATTTTTTATTTTTTTTGGTTTTGCTTTAATTTCCGATCACTTTTGCTGGCACGCTTCATGTATAGTCGTCCATGAAAGGGTAAGAAATATGTATCTGGAACAAACAAATACTAATAATTGAAAAATAAATCACACAACCTCACAAGAAAACAATTTAAAGAATGAAATCTAATGAGTGGGGATGTTCAATAGCCTTTGACTGTTCGGTATGTAAATTCCTGAACAAGTACCAGTAGTACTACTGCCATATATGTAAGTGTACCTAATAATATCATCAACCAAAAAAACTATACCAGAGCAAATGAACAATATAACTTTTTTTTTTTGAAATACTGAACAATATAAATTAATGTATACATAAATTAATATACACATGTTTAGTCATAATTTTCCTTCTCTGTAAATTAGTATTGTCTGATCACCACATAATAAACTTAGATGGAAATATATAGATGGAATAATTCTTCTTTCTTATTGGCTTTGAAATATTTCCTTTACTTCCAAATAACATCCGTATTATATAAAAAAAATTAGATTATAGGAATTAAAAAAAGACACTTGCGTTGTATTTCTCGGGTGGCTGGGATGATTTTGTAATTAGGCTTTTTGACTGCAGAGCTTTGTACTGGTTTCTTCTTGTTTCTTCAAGCCTCTTGCTGGCTTAGTAATAATATATCCTTTTGCCGATAAAAAAAAAAAACGAGGGAAATTACAAAAACCCCTTGAGGTTTGGTGAAACCTACAAATTGTATCAATGCTGTTTAAAAAATCTACACAAGCCACCCTAAAAACTTAACTCTGTTAATGACCGTTACTATAGAAAAGGAAAAACACCTGACTTAGCCCTCCCAACATTCATCCATAGAAACTTTACCCACCAACTTCTTCTATATCTAAAGAAAAACAAGAATACAGAGAAGAATCAAAACAAAAATGGCAGATTTGATAAACAAAATCTTTTCTGCATCTTTCTCCACTTCTTCTCTTTCCACTAATTCACAGCTTGTTCTTTGATTCGAGGCTCTTCTTCCACTGATTCAAGGCTTCTTCTTCTCCTTTTACTGATTCACGGCTTCTTCTTCGATTCACGGCTCTCCTTCCATTGATTCTAGGCTTCTTCTTCGATTCGCCGCTTTCCAGCTCGCTTCCCCTTTTTATCACCATCTTAGAGCAGCAACGCACACAATCGAGAACATAGTGGTGAGAGGCGGAAGAGGTGGTGAGGATTCCTCTCGGGTCCTCTGGTTTTGTTCGGTTTCGTTTCTCCACCGCTAAAGATCACCCATGCTCCTCCAGCAACCCTCCGGTGACCGCTTGACACCCACCTTGTCAACATGGACTCCCATAGCAACGACAGCTTCGAGTTTGATTTGTGTGTTTTGTTTGTTATCTATCGTCTCATCTGATTCGGAAGCCTTCAGATTTGGAGAATTGGAGCCAAGAGGAGCACGATTTTGAATGGAGAATCGGAGCTAAAGAATCAGAGGAGTGCGATTTTGAATCAGAGCCAAAGAATAGGAGGAGCCGTTTGAAGTTGACGCCATCCTCACCCCGGTGACACCCTTTTCGCCCAAGTGCCGGTTGCGATTCCCTGTCGATTTTGTGTCCGATTCGATTAGCAATGAACCATTCGATGTGAATCAGTGGAAGGAGAAGAAGCGGAGAAAGATGCAGAGAAATTTTCTGGTTTATGGTTTAGATCTGTGTAGTGATTTTCCTTTTTAAGATTAATTGGTTTGATTTGAAAGATTTTTAATAATGGGGGGGCAAAGTTCTTATGGAAGAAATATAGGAGGGTAAAAGTCATAATATGATCTCTTTTTTATGGTAACGTGGATAACAGTGTTAAGTTTGTAGCGGGTATATGTAGGTTTTTAAAATAATGAGTAGCAGTTGTATGTTTCTCCAAACCTTAGGGAGATTTTGTAATTTTTTCAAAAAAAAAAAAAAACACTTGCTTTCCGTATTTTTCTTAAGGAAGACAAAACACTCGACCACTTGTAGAATGTTTGTCCTTCAAACACCTAATTAATTGGTGTTGCTGCCGAAGGCCTGATTTTCGTGTACTGACTACTGAGCTTGATGAGCTTTGGATGGGCTTATGCCCTAAATCCCGTAGTCCCAGAAGGCCCTGTTCTCTCAAGTCACATCTCTGCCACTCAGCTTACGTCCTTTTGCCCAAACAACCATTCTAGGGCTAGATCATTTTAATTTAATTGGCCCAAATTAATGTGTTATTGTTGATTAGGCTTGGGCTAGTGTGAGAGCAACTAACATGTACCCCCAAAATTACTTAAAATTACATCGCCACCCTATCTTCGCTTAGACCTATCTCCACTCGGCCCTCGTCACCTTGTCTTCGCTCACCCCTGTCTCCGCTCAACCTATCTTCGCTCAGCCCTCGCCCCACTCTGCCTCCACCCCACTCCATCTTCGCCTTGCTCTTCCTCACCGCTCAGCTCACATTCTCTGGCTGGTGTAGTGGATCAAGCACACTAGTTCAAGCAAGGAGATCCTAGGCGGTGCTCCAATGAAATTCGTCATCTGCCAATTCTGTCCCCATCCCAAGACTCCGACTTGCCCGCTCCAACTGAATCCAATTGAAAGAATCAGGAAAAATCGGATCGGATCTACTCACAGTCCCACGCAAAATCCTCGGCCAAAGCCGGTTGAATTCCCCTTTGCAGATTTATTGCATCGAATTTGGTTTTTTATTTTAGTTTTTTCTCCTAACTTGTTCTTCCACATCTCTGTCCAAAACAGAGGAAAAAAGCTCCTCTGCCATTCATCTCCCTCATAACTCCTATCTTGGTGCTTCCAATTTACTACCTTCGACCGTCGAGATGCATACTAGGCTAATTTTGGAGCTAGCCGATTTTGCCATAAATGGTCCTTAGGAGACTATGGAGGAATAGCGAGGCTGAGGCAATTGGGATGGGTTTACTCAAGGACAGAGAAAACAAAAAAAAGAGATGGACCCCATATCACTTTGTTGGAACTTACAAAAACATGTTAATAGGGAAGTAAAAAATTGAAACGAACTGGTAGTTAATTTTTAAATACCCCACCTAAACCCCCAAAAAAAACATTTCTCTTTCTTGCAAATCTCAATGTACCTTTTTTTTTTCTTGAGAAAACAGTATCTATATATTTTCTAAGTGAAACAATAATTTGATTGTTGGGGCATGTTATTATGGTCAAGCGATTGTGTTCTTTTTTCTTTGGTTGTTGGGGACTACGCCCGTTTGGAGGTTTGAACGATTCGGCCGCTGCCGCGGAAGCCATATGCCCCTACCACCTGCCCTCTGCCTTGCGGACATAGTCGAGCATTAATTGCTATCTAATTAAGCTTTTGTTTATAATTAACTAGTTAAGCATGCTCATGCCTTGCGAACATAGTCGAGTATTAATTGCTATCTAATTAAGCTTTTGTTTATAATTAACTAGTTAAGCATGCTCATGTGATGCATGGGGCTAGTATTTTTTTAATATTTCAAAATTTATGTTTATCTGATTATAAATTTTATCTGGATTATTAATTACTATAGAAAGTTCAAAATTTAAGTTAAAATGAGATGATTTTTTAGCAACATAATAAATTTTATATGTTTTTTTTAATCAACACATAAAAATATAAGACAACTATTTTATATACTAATACATTTTATAAATAGATGGTAAAGATCAGCTTTATTTATGAAAAAAGAAAGTATAAAAGTGAAGACATGTTGTGTTGTAGAAAATAGATAAAAAAAATATAGCTATTAATCGATTGTAGGACTTGAGGTTGTGAGTTTTTTAATCATTTTCTTCTTGGTATTCACTGATTACTAATTTATGAATTGTAATAAAAGCGATAGAAGAACATCTTTGCAATGTATTCACGATAAAATAGTTGAAGTGAAGAAGAAGAAAAAATTGCCCTCTACAAAAGTGAAATAGATGACATTAAATCAAAGTAAAGATTATTGCTTACATTAAAGTTGTTTACATTGATAAAGGAAATACAAATTTAGAAACTATTTCCAAATTGATTAAATCAGCAGAAATTGCTAAAAGTCAAGTTATAGTTGATATGGAGTAAGCATAAGGTGTTTGAAGAAATATAAATTTTTTTCTTTAAATTTATTTAAAGTTAATAGGATTTCTGGGCATTTTGTTGTGGAAGAAAAAATATAAAAAGGAAGTTATTGATGAAGAAGCATTGTAAGAGAAGACAAAAGTGTTAGACTATCTTTAGATGGAAGAACATGATGATTAACAACTTATATACTACCTTACGAATGAGATAAATAATTGGCTTGATAAGAGCAAAAGTTTTATACTTTCACCATAAAATTTTGTTGATGGAATAGTAGAATAGTCTTTGTAGTTCTATTTTAGGGATTTGTAAATGGCATTTATATCATTTAGTTTCCCTGTTCATGGAATAGAAAGGTAGTCTTTATTGTTTAATCTTTAGTTTTATTTATTCATTAAATATATGTAGATATACATGTATGAAAGATTCCTATATGGAAATATATATTTTCATTCTCGCATGTATATGTGATGCATGGGAATATAAGAAAATCATTGAATCCATACTACATAGATAAAGAAAATGCTAAATAATATCGATTATATAATGTATAATAAATATAAATAAGATTATAATTATAGCATCATAACTTAAATTAATAATTTTAGAAATTTAATTAACATTTATAGAATTATATGTGTGATTCAGTAAATGATCTTTAGGGGAGTAAAAGTTAGGACCAATATATTGTGAAAGTATGATTAGTGATTCTATTTGGCAAAAGGCCAAAATGAAACATTTTTAATAGATTTTAAACCAAGATAAATTACACCAAAAATTTCAAACATTTAATTTTTGGGTTTTAAATTCATCCCTACTACTACTACTACTAATAATAATAATAATAATAATAATAATAATAATAATAATAATAACTACTGTAATAGACGCTATCGCTATAATTTTATACATATTAACATTGGATAGCTTAAAAATATAAAAGGTTGATGAGCGTGTATTTTTTAACATAAGAGAGAAGTGAGATAGAGAGTCGAATACAAATCTTATTTAAACCTCTTAGTAACACTTACAAGTCTTGAATGTTGATAAATTGGAGCATTAGTAAGTGCAAGCACACTTGACTGAAAATGAAAGTTTCTTGAAAAATATAATAATAAGTTGCCCAATTTTTCATTCAAAATTGACCCCGTCAAGATAAGAAAACAGCTACAAATAAAAAAGATTTTCCAATATTAGGGGAAATTACAAAAAAGAAAGACATGGCATATATTATATACCATACACGCATCGATCTTCTCATTGGCAAAATAATCCCCCCAATATCGATTATTCGCCCAACCAACCCATAGCCTTACAGTTCTTGTTTTCTTATCCCTCCAACCCAAAAAAACGAAATAATAAGTAACTAATTCATATACGTACGTGTGTATGTGAGGAATTATGAAAACAGATGTGTAAATAAAATGTTGTTAATTAAGCAGCTTGATTTGAGAGCACCCAATTAGATTAGCCAATTAAAATTGAAATTAATCTTGCATGGAGAGGGAGATGGAATTGTTTTCCTGAGAGGAACATAAAGAGAAAATCTCTTCCAAATCCCCATTCGTCATGTTGTGGCCTTTGCACTTGTCATACATATTGATGAAGTCATCAATGCTGCTTTCTGGCTTTGTCTCTGATAATGATGCTGATGATGTGAAAATGTTTATTTGTGGGAAGTCTTCAAGTTCCAATGGTGGATATGGGACTTGGTAATGCAGGCCGCTTGTGTAGCTTGACATCTCCATATCCTGCACAAAATTGAAGATGAATTAACACAAATTATAATTAAGAGATTAATCAATTTATTATTCAATAGTTAAACGTATAATTAATTTTAATCAATCAAAATTTTTATATTATCCCGAACGAAATAATCAAATGCTACATACTGCTAATTATCATTATTAATTGTGAATATTCATCACATAAAAACAAATGTCGGTTTGTAATTTTGGAGAGGGTTTTTCGTTTCACTGTTCTTTTTTTATGAACGGAGAGGGAAAGAATTGAAAGAAAAGAAAGTAAGAGTTCATTGGGGCAAGTGAAGGGAGATATTGGGGGATGATGTGATAGTATATAAAGATGACTAAAAACAGGAAGGTAAAATGAGGGGGGGAAAGCTACCAAAATTGCAATGCAGTTTTGAGGAGTCAGTCAAAAGGAGTTATAGAAGATGGTGCAAGGAATTTAAAAAGCCAGTAGATTTGAAGCCAGTCCAAGAGATATTTTGGTTTTGGGAGCTGGGTGAGTGAGCTTTATGGAAAGAGTTTAATTTCTTTCACTTGAAACACTTTCTTTTTCTTTTGTTGTTGAGGTTTTTTAAGCTTTATTAAGATCATCAATCAAAAAGATAGAAGCTGATCATAAAATCTCCCTTGATGGGCCCATTTCCAACACATTTTGATGATCTACCATATAAATATATCACTTTGTACTTTCATATGTGTGTTCAGTTTCCTCTCAAGTGTGAATTAATTTGAAGCCTACACACACACACACACACACACATATATAGTCTAGCTTTTGATTGGTGAAAAATAATAAGAATTTATAAAAGTATTAATAATAAAGCAAGGCAATAAAGCAGAATATTGCTGCTGTAGATGCAGGACTTAGCAAAGTAGATAATCATGTCATCAACATGAAAAGATGGCTAAAGAGTAAAGAGTGACTATATATATTAGTATTATTATTATAAGAATCAAATCCGTGGCCCATATGACAATGGCCTAATTAACCCTAGCTAGAAATATACAACCATCTTTAGTTAATAGTATTTTCTTTAACTTTAGGCGTCGCATAGATATCATTATTAATTTCATCACAGACGCACACACACACATACAAGTCATACACATGCTAGCTTAATTACCTGGACCAAGGAAGAGGAGAAGTTTAGACCGAAATAAGATTGCATATGATGGGCGGAGCTATTGGCTTCGTCGGAGGTGAATGGAGCTTGGAAGTTATCGGTATCCATTATTGCGGTTTCGGTAGGTGTACCTTGTGTGACATCGGAAGAGGAAGTCTCCGATACCGGGAATTTGTTGTGGAAATTGTTCTTATTGTGTTGATCAATATCTTCAGCTTCCCTCTCTGAAATTTCATCAGTTTGATCATCTGCAAGTACTGATGATTGTTCCTTCTCGTCAATTTCTCCTGTTTTCTCTTCCTTTGCCTTTGGAATTTGGATCGATTTCTTGAACACACGACATAGTGCATAAGAATCCTGCATTAATTAATTAATTATAACAACAAATAAAATAAAATTAATGAATCAGTACTGTTCATCATAAATATTTATCTCTCTGATCATCAGAACTAATTACTGTTTAGATATATATGCATATTGATATATGTTAATTATTACCATCAATTGCAAAATGTAAAAAAAAAAAAAAAAATCAACAGAGATCTGTTAAAAGCAAATACGAAAAAGATAAAGAGTAGCTGGCTAGCCAGTAAACGCCAAGTCAATATTAACTGAAATCATTCATCATGGATTTGGAGGGCCATTTAGTTTATCTTTCCAAAAGAAAGAAGAAAAAGGCTAACACCTGAAATAAAGACCAGGAGCATCAACTGTTCGATGATGGCCGGTCGTGAAAAACATGCTTCGTCGATGCTATATATAGCTCTTTATCAATATTAATCAAAATTTGAAATTAATTAATTAAGAAACAAAACGTATATATATACCAATAATTAATTTGTTTATGTATATTTATAATAGCCTTTAATAGGCTTTTTCGTTAAAAAAAAATGGTCCGTCATGAACAACATCTTTGGTGCAGCTCTTTAAATACGAAGTAAGAAAAAAAAAACAGATCATATTATTTCAGTTTTGCAGAAGAGAAAATTAATGGGTACTGAATATATATTAGATGAATATATGTATGTGTATATATACACCTTGAGAGAAGAAGTTGATGATGGGGCGGCGGCGGGGGAGTCGAGCAATCGGTACTCATGCATGACCCAGTTGGTTCTGATCCCATGAGGAGCCCTACCTCTGTAATAAACCAATGTCTTCTTCATCCCCACCGCCCTCTTCTGGGAGTGGACCGGGCGGTCCTTTCCGGTCGCCTTCCAATACCCGGCTCGCGTCGCCCTATTCGTTCTCGACCCGTTCGGGTACTTCTTATCCCTAGGGCTATAGAAATACCACTCCATATCCTTGCTCGGTAAGAACGACTTCTCTGTTCGTTATTGCACAAAACATGCATATATAAACCGCATGGGTAGGTGGTTGGTATATATATTAGTTTTAGATTTATTATTTGTACCAAAATTACGAGACTAGCTAGCGAGTTAAGCTGTGTACGTACCTGGTAAGTCCCAGGGCTCGCACTTGTAAAGATCGACCTCAGGGATGATTTCGAGCTCGATGGTGCGACCCGAGATTTTCCGGTCAAGGTAGTAGGCCACCAGCTCTTCGTCGGTCGGATGGAACCTGAATCCGGGAGGGAGGCTCATCGGTGCCATCGCTTCTGGTTATTTCTAGAGAGGGGAAGGGGGATATTTAGGAATGCGATGTTGGAACAAGAAAAGTGGCAAGCAGGCTTGTACGACATCCAACCATATAGCACACTGTTGGGACCTGGGACCGATCCAGGGCAGAAACGTTTGCACCTGGGATTCCAAATTATTACTCTTCTTGCCATTTAATTGGCTGATTCTCAGCAAGGGAATCCGTGGAGGACAAGATGGTCATTTACTCTTGCATACCCTCATTTGTCTAGTACAAGAGTTTACGGCCGGGATTCATTTAGCTGATGAGTTAAAAAAGCGGTCTTGTCTAAATATTCTTCTTTATTTCCACTCTCTTCTTGCTTCTTGGTAATGGATCGATGCATCATGCATGTGAGATTTGATCTCTTGAAATTTAGTGAAAACTATTCAATTATGTAATAATAATGATACTATAAAACAATGAGGCTCTTTTCCCGTTTAAGACCGTACAATTAAGATCCACTCATTTACGTTAATAATTATATAGTCATCTAGGGGCTAATTGACATAATTATGACAATTTTGGGGCTAGCTAGGCCAAAAAGATCAAATCCTAATACATGTTAGGGGCAAATTGTAGATTTTCTTTTAGAAAGGGTCCTAGCCATATATTCATCAGAAGCTAAAACAATACATAGCCAAGCAGTAGATCGCCTCTCCCAAATAAAGCGCCTGTTAGTGTCCAGACTCTTACAAGCTAAAACATATGTCACCCCATTACAGGATCACCTAATAAAAGAAAAACCACAAGAAGCAAATTGTATGCTTAAAAACCAAATCTCATCAATAATGGCTCCACAATCAAAAAGTAAATGAAAATATAAACTATTTAGTTGATTAACTAGGACTTGTAAATTGGACTCACTATCACCTAAAAATCTAGTTGCCTTGCCTTAGAATCTTTATTTAATTGTCACCAATAAATTATTTTTATTAAGAAAGTTAACATATTATGTTCATGATTAAATATGTATGTCTGAATGATAATCAGAAAGGAGTTATTTTTCTTTAGTTATTATATATTTAAACGATTGCTTGTTTGTTATATATATAAATTAAATATTATTACATGGGATAATAATATATGGGACAGGGGAAATGTAAATAAATAATTGGAGGCTGGGTGGCTTTTGAAGATTCCATGTGTGAGGGATTGTGCGAAACCTAGAAGCCCGACGATAAGAAGCTTCTTTGCTTTTGTCTGCTCAGAAACTAACAAAAATCGCAAACCCCTCTTGAGAAGCCTCTGCGGGCCACGCGCACCCTCCCGTCCATACCTTACAACACGCGATACTATAAATTATATATAACCCCCTCCCTCATACTAATTAACCAACTTTAATCACAATTAATGATCAACCCTTTTTATTTAATTAAAAGTTAATTGCCCTACATTAATCCTCATGGTCCTTTTTGTCAGATTGAGAAGCACAACACCAAGGATTGCTAGTGAATTGTCTACAATATATATGCACTATTTTAACATCTTTTTTTTCAAAAAACTAAAAATAAAAAGACTTCCATTAGTTAGGGGTTGCCTCTAGGGATGTCAATGGATATCCAATTCAACAGGTATTCAGTTACATAACAATTTGAAGGGCCGGGAGCTAGCTCTAGCGAGTATGTGCTGCCATACATCTTCGTTCTTTTTCTTTTTGGTTTTTTTTAAAATTTTTTATTTAAGCATTGCTAGATCAGAGACCAAGGCAGGCCTTCATGTTGGGAGGCGGGAGTTGGGAATTTTTAGTGTAAAATTTATATATTTTAATTATAGGTAAAAATATACTAGAAATACAATTCAAGCACTTATACTTACCAAATTCAATCTTCACAGTCATATAACAATTTTAGCATCTTGCTTTTTTTTTTTTTTTTAATTCTAATCAAAAAGTAAAATTGTGGTCAAAATACATCTGCAACCCCTGAACTTTTTTTGAATGACATTCAACAAAAAGTTATTAAAATAAAAAACCAATTACACTCATTAGCTAGCTAGATATTGAACAAACATACTCGCCAAGCCCACAACCCCCAAAAAATAATAATAATAACTAATTAAGACCTAGTATAGCCTAATTAATTAGGTAATCCCAAAAGTATATACGTACACTCTTTCCTACATTGATGTACACAGTAACTGTGGCCGTCGTGTAGTTAGTGCGGAGTACTCCTAAAACTAGATGATCTTCTACTGCTAGCTCTAACTAATTACGCATGGAATTAGAAAAAAAAAATAAAGCTTTGTTAAAAGTGTTCCAATTAATTAGTTAGCTTCGTATAAACCACTCCCTCTACACTTAAACTATTGAAACATATTTATTTTGTACCGAAATCTCAAATTTTTGTAATATTTTTATATTTAATAACTTATTTTACCATATTACTGTTTAAACTATTAGCTTAATTTCCACTGTTTCTAACTTTATTCATTTACATGTAAACTATTAAAAAGTAAATATGAAAACAACATGCATAAATTTTTTACTGTTTCCTAATCTCCTCACCAAAACAAATGGAGTAATATTAGTGGGGCGAAGAGAAGAAAAGGTTTTGCTTCGACGGGGGAAATTAACTAAGTGGATATATAACTAAGTAATTAAGTGGCCATCTCATTATGACCGAAAAAGGAAATTAGGCCCGGCATGTTCTTTTCCCTGAGGAGTGTTTTAAGGGTCAAGTCCTAATTTCCGTCTCATCACATTGACCATCCCACCAATGAAAAGCCACTAATCATGACTCACCAAATTATCTACTTTTAACCCTCGATCAATCACAAATACCGACTCCTATTACGCTTCAACCGATCGACAACCATACCATCTATGACTATATATATCAACAAATCACCACAGCTGCTAGCAATTACAAACATTTAGGTTCAAAATATAAGATATCTTCATTTAGGATAGAATCATTCTTTATTTTTTTGCAAAATTAAGACTTTTATCAACTCATGACCATTTAAACTGAGCTTTATTATGAACTCAATGATAAATAAGTCACTAAATTGATCTCACTTAAGTTTAGTTGTATCCATTTAAACAGAATCTTGCTAAAGCTATAAGTAAATCTATAAAAATAGTTCTAAAAAACTAATATGATATTTTGGAATTTGAACAAAATTGTGTGCAATACAAACTTGACTTTAAATTGTCCAGTCATATTTTGTCATCTAAAACATTGTAGATTTTGAATTTTTAATTAAATGCATTTTCATATTAGAGATGAATTAAGTTGAATCTAATAGTTGAAGAATAAAGTACAATTTGAGTGCAAGTGGCATGTTTACAGACCAATCGAAAATCTAATGCATGAAGATGAACCTTAATGTGTGTGTGTAGATACATACATGTTTTGCATGATTTACGTGACAATTCACATGACAAGACGGACGAAGCCCTGGGCCCAATGGCCCATCAACTAATTCCCTGGCCCACAAAAGCCACTCTTTCTCAAAAATTCTTTTATCGCGAACCCAAAGGCAGCGAAAGAAACACCTTTTTAATTTTTATCGTTCAACAGTCGATGACTTGAAGTAGGGTCCAACTAACCAGTCTGAACAAATCTACCTGGCACACCGTCATACCCCTGCTTTTGCTTTTATGTTTTTTTTTTTTTTTTTTTGCTGCATGGTTTTTTTTTTTCTTTTGTATTTTCTATTATCTTTCCTGCCATCCGAACACTTTTTCTTTACTGTTTTCATGTTCCTTCTTGTGGCCCCCTCTGTTCCCTTTCCTTAAAATATCATTTCCATTTCGGTAAAGACCTTCTCCTAACTTTAATCATTAGCAACCCAACAATCTTTGACTGGTCCCTCTGTAATAAACATTCCACACATTTAAACAATTCTGTGATTTTAATGAATATATTTTTACTCCACATCAACTTCTACTAATGTTAGTTTTTTTTGTACTTGAAGAGGTTTAAAATCATAGAATTTAATCTAACCCGGTTAGATTTGGTAGAGATTATCCCTTAGGTTTATCTTTCAAGGTAATAGATGGAGTTAGGAGTAAACATTGGTTTGTTAGATTTGTAACAAATTTGTATATAATTATTTAATTAGTTTTTAATTTTTTTAAAGTATTCAAATTATTTAAATTATATGTTAGGCCTGATTTGAACCATATGAATAACCCTTTTGGTTTATTTTGTTTTTCTTTTTAATATCTAGACACATAGTAAATGAAAAAAATAATTAGTATTCAAAATTTTACATCTCATACCCAAAATTAAATAAATATCAACACCATATAACCTAAAATTAGTAGAGAATAGTTTTATGTATATATAGTTAATATAAATAATAGCAGAATATTTATTACTATTTGGCTGTATTTGATTTATTTGGCTTTAGGTCTATGATTTAATAACCTATTTGATAATTGAACATGGAGTTCACTTTTGGTCCAAACCATCTGAATTAGAAAAACAACAAATCATTTTATTATCTAAATGTAATAAGTGTTTTCTATTTTATGGATTTCATCCGAATAATGCCCACAAGGCTATGTGCCATGTAATAAGCTAAAGACCTAATTATTAAAAATGTAAGGATGTGCTAATATTTAATAATTAGCATGAAGCACTTTGGTTGGACATGCGAGGAAAAAAGAAAAGTATACTCACGCACAAGTAACATGGATCTTTATTTGGTAGCTAGCTAGCTCCAAGCTTTAGCTAGCCAGATGGGGTTTAAATATTTACACATCAAATTTGAGTTTGTGCCTAGTGTTCTACCAAATTGCTTTGGGAGTGTGTGAGAGAGTTTATGGCTGCATGGGCTCTTTTGCCGAAAGACCCTTTTATCGTCTTTATCCCCATCTTCACATGTAACAAAAGAATTAAGGAATTTATGTTGTACTAGCTAGCTAGTATTATATTATATTATGTTATATCAATCTCAGCTTATAATTAATATACATTTGAACTGTGTAGAAGGAGCTTCATCAATTTGCAAAAGATAGATTCGAAAACCTCTTCTTTTTCTTCCTATAAACAGGCGCTCAAGCAAACGCATTCTGTTCTAATTGATTCTCAGCACATATGTATGTGTTGTGTGTGTAGGCTAATAATCCACGTTGAGGTTCCAATATTGCTGCCAATTACTAATTACTTTACATATCTTCTAATACTATAAATTTTAAAGAGTAAATTACTTCTAGTGGTTTGATCACTAGTATTTCACACACACATATATACTTATACAAAAAGCCACTCCATTTGTGATAAATCAACTGGTTTTATTAAGTGAATGCCTCATTTTTCAAAGATTGACACACCTATATATATATCTTGCCCTAAATAACGTGTTCAATGGTACTAGAGAATTGACAGCAACAAAAATTCAGAGATATTAATGCTCAAATTACATAGGTATTGGCAGTTAGAAGACAATAATTAACCTATAAATAAAATTATAATTATAAATAGAATAAAATAAACATGATATTAATACGACTGACTAGGGGCATTAGATTATATATATATATTGTAGTCCTTTATCAAATTAAGAAGTATTTAAATGAGAGAGAGGGTAAAGCCATGAAACCTTTCACACCCGGATCACAAAACATGAAATCGGTAGCTGGCTTGGCTAGCTAGGGTCTGACGGAGAAAAAGAAAAGAAAAGCAAAGGCAAATTAATTAAAGGTTAAAATTAAAGGAGGTGGGCCTGGGAGAAGGCAAAATAATATATTAAAGGGTTTAGGGGTGAGGGGAGGGGAGGGGCCGAGGGGATCGGATATGCCATTGTGATGTTGATGGTGTGGTAGAGTAGAGTGGTGGTTGGGTTGTGGCCTGGCCATAAGTGTAATGTACATGGTCAGGACCAGTAAGCATTAGATTCCCATGAAAATGTCGGCTCCGCTGATCCTGATCCTGATCTATGAGCATGACATGAACACGATGATCTCCCATTTTATTTTGTGCCCACAAAAGACAAATAAATCCTCAGATTCCATCATTTCACTTTCACCTTGCGCACTTGCTGCCAACCATTTTTTGCCATCACCTACATCTCTATGCTACTGCCACCCCATCCGCCAATTAAATGGATCATCTCAATTATTATTATATTCTCAATATTAACATTTGTACTATTAGATGGTCAATAACTCATTTTTTAACTGGTTGAACCCAGTTACTTTTGAGTTATAGTTCAGTAATTTTTTTTTTGTTTTGACTTTTTTTTAGAATATAATTTGCTCTTTTTTTAATTTTATCTCATTTCATAAAGCACTTGTCTTTATGAGGGCCTAGGTTGCAATTGTTTTGGTTTTTGTCTGTCTCACATTTTTTTTAAATTAAAATGTGATTTCATTACCTAACTTTCTAAATCTTTCTTTTTCAAACCCGAGTTATGTCCGTGTTACATTTTAGTTCATGAATTTTATAACTATTTAATTAAATCTTCTATTTGTTCTCTTAGCTCCAAAGTTTTTCTTTTTGTTGTTTTTTATGTACTATCTTCTAAAGTAAGATATTAGTAACCATAATTTATTTATTTTTTAGTTAATTTTTTTTTATTTTTTAGTTAAATCATTTTTTATCTTCATTAAGTCAATTTTTAAATCTTTAATGCATAAATTTTTTCCATTTTTTTTGTCTTGATCCTAACTTTTTTTTATTGATTTTCTTTGTTGTTGTTTTCTAAAATGAAGCTTTAATCATTATTTCTATCATTATTCTTTCATTATTGATTATTAAGATTTATAGCATCAATTATTTATTTCAAACTCTATAGTTTAATAAAGCAATTTGGTCCATAATTGTTAAATTTAAGAGTCAATTTTTGTAGATAAATTTTTCATCTATATTAAAAATTAGATTTTGTGTTAATAGAAGATGAAAATTTTTATTGAATTGTTTTAAATTAACAGACCAAATATGCATTGTTTCGAAGCATGTAACCTGTTTTGTGTCGCACTGTTATTATTAAAATTTATTACAAAAAATATTCACTATAATGTGCAGGTCACCTGTTTTTGTTGCATTGTTATTATTAAAATTTATTACAAAAAATATTCACTATAATGTGCAGGCCACCAAACCTCTTCATTTGTTCTCTTGGTCTATAATTTTTTTTTGTCATTTTTTATTGTCTTCTAAAACAAAATATTAGTAACCATGATTTGTTTCTCTTATATTTCTGGTAGTATCATTTTTTACTCTAGTCTCCACCTAACAAAATGTGAATATTATTTTATCCCAAAATTACAATTAATGGCTGAAACTTGAAAGTATATTTTTTTTGTTATATCAAGTCCCTACGCCTTTTCACAAATTTATGCAATAATCATATGAACCACGGCAATGCGTGGCCTCCATATACCTCATTAATTGCTATATATATATTTAATTACCCTAGCTAGCTAGCTTCTTAATTGATTCCATTATTTAATTGGTTAGTACTATTGTATTATACTTTTCCTTGCTTTTTCTTTATTTCTCTTGATCATATGCTCCACCTCCTCATCTCATGTGTGCAATTAACCTCATCTTTGTACTACTTTTACTTTGGGTTTAATTAATATTGATTAGCAGCAAATCATACACATACATAACAACCTAATAATATATAATCACGGCTTCGTTAAGCATCATATATGATATGATTGGTTTATGGATGTACGATCGAGCAACCCAAGTATACAATGACGGTCATCAAAAGATACCATGCAAACATATGTAACATACGTAATTAGTACATAAATTAAATGAGAATTTAGGATCGAGCTCCACCCGATAAAAATTTGAGATTGGCTTAATAAATAATTCATTTAGGCTCGACAAGTTAAACCATCATATGTAGTTATGACATAACTTTAGAAGGGACTCACAGTAATTAATCCTCTATATAATGGTTTTTATTATTAAATACCATTGGGTAAACATAACCTTCAAATCCTAAGAGATTATATGTGATTATGAACTAACTTGAAAAAGTATACGTGTATGACACTATTAGAAAAAAATGATTTAGTAACGGCAAAAAACCGTAGCTAATTAGAGATGACAAAGAGTCGCTAAAAGTCCGGTGAAAATTTAGCGACAGCTATCTGTTGCTAAAGTCATCGCTAATTTAGCAAAAATTAATTGTCGTTAAGTTTAGCGACGGTTAGCCGTTGTTAAATTTAACGACATCTTGCTCTCGGTAATTTAGTGACGGTTAGTCACTAAGTCTTAGCTAAATTTAGTGACAGCTTACCCTCGCTATTTTAGCAATGGTTAGTCATCGCTAACTTTAGCGATATCTTGCCCTCGTTAATTTAGCGACAGTTAGCCGTCACTAAGTCTCAACTAAATTTAGTGATGGTCTGTTATCGCTAAGATCCAAAAAAAATTAACATGAGTTAATATTCACTAAGTCTCGACTAAATTTAGTAACAACTTGTCTTCGCTAATTTATCAATGGTTAACAATCACTAGTTAGCCAAAGTCCAGTGACGATTAGCAGTCGCTAACTATAATGATTATTTGCCCTCACTAGCTTGCCATAGTATAGTAACGGCTAAAAATATGGATTAATGGACCTATGTGCCTATTAAAAAAAATATGATTATAATTTATGATAAAATTTTGTTTTGTGGTTAGAAATTTCTTTCATCTTCTTAATTATTTTTCTAAAAAAATAATTAAGCTATCAATTACTTATGTGCTATTAAGCTTTAAACATTTTATCGCTAAATTTTGGTGACGGTTGCATGTAGCTAAAGTTTAGCCTTCCCTAAGTCTCAGCAAATTTTTGTGACACATAGCCTTTGGTTTCTTTTCTTATGAAGATGTATGGATCAATGGATCCATGTGTATGTTAAAATAAATATAATTTAGCATAAAATTTTATTTTTATTATTAAAAAATTCATTATTTCAATTATTTTTCTAAAAATGAACGAACAAAGTTTTAAAAGTGATGACTAGAGGTAGTGAGGACTTGCCTTTGCTAATTAGTCACAGACTAGTAAATGTTAGCTATTACTAATTTAGTGAAGGTTAGTCATCACTAACTTATGGTCATAGTTAGTGAAGGCTTGCTCTTGCTAACTTAATAACAGGTAGTCGTCGCTAAATTTAGTAACATCTTACCATCGCTAGCAGTTGCTAAATTTAGCGATAATTTGCTCTCGTTAAGTTAGCGATGGTTAACAGTCACTAAATTTAGTGACTGCTTGCCATCTTTAAAATTTCAAAGATTAGTGACAGTTAGCTTTTACAAAGTCGTAGCTAAATTTTACAACACAGAGCTCTTGTTAAAATTTGATTATAATTTAGGTTAAAAAAATGTATTCATCTCAATTATTTTTCTAGAAAAGAAAAAAAAGTCGATAATCTATTGAATGACAACTGATTTTTCCACCAAGCCTTGGGAATATTAATTTGTTAATCAGTGATCATAATATTAGTTATTTGTATTTAGAGAAAAACCTTAAATACAATTCGCACTTCTTTTAAAAAAATTATAAATGAATGAAGTTTTAAAAATGATGTCAAGAGGTAGTGACGGCTTACCCTCATTAACTTAACGAATGCTAGTCGTCACTAACTCATACCTAATGCTAGTGACATCTAGCCGTCAATTGGTTCAAAATGTTTTAAAGTGCCTATACCATATCCCACGATTTGGCAAACAGAATTTCGCTTACTACTCCTTTTCAAAACAGAAGAACACGACTACTCCCATCCTACAATTTGCCAACCATCCGATGACTCGAGAGAGAGAGAGAGAGAAAACAAGAAAGAGGTTGGTTCAGCGCGATAGGCATCTACGACAAAGAGGGCGCTTTGGAGTATGCTCGATGCCTTTTTGCTATTGATGGTCAATTGCTCAATCGATTGAAAGGTTCCCAATCCAATTTCTCTGCCAAGGTAACCCACTTTCTACTCCTTTCCCCTACACAAGGTAACCCACTTAATCCCTACTCTAATTAGTTCATCTTCCTAGTTGAAAAATTCTTGGATATCGTTAGATTGTTTGAAAAATTCTTTTCAATAGTTTATTCTAGTTGTGATTTCTTTGATTTTGTTTAGATTTGATTATAGTGATTTATTGTTTGGATACTGTAGAATCAAGAAAATAAGAAGTAGTGCTGCTTCTAGAAATGGCTTTGGTGAGACTTTTGTGCCTTACTATGTGCTTGAACTAGAATGCTTAGATGATTTTACATTGATTGTTTCCATACAAGTAATGCAATTGGCTTGACACATTACATTGATTTCGTGATGTTTCAGGTTTGAATTTAACTCTTTGTTTAAGGTGTTAAACAGATAAAAGGTTTGTAGTATTATAAAACCACATAGAAATAACTAGTCTGAATGAGGAATTATGTGGTCAGAGTATTCTCTTTGTATTCACGGTGAAGGATGCTGACATAGACATTAGTAATATTACAATATTAGATTGGTCTAGGACTTAAGATTATTATTCGTGGTTGATCTTATATATTTCTAGATTTATTTATAAGTTCTTAGAAGGAGTCTAGCGTAATGTAGTTTAGCTTTTATTAGTTTCAAAGAATAGAGGCGTATGGTAATTTTTTGGATTTACTGGAAAATCCAAAATTTGTTTGAGTATGTTCTTGAGTCTATTTTGGTTTCTTTTTTTTATTAGTAGTAATTTAATGACTTCTTGTAGTTCACAAAGTCATATTATGAGTTTGAGTCCTTTGAGGAGTAGTTTTTCTCAACTAAAAAAAATAAGGCTTATGTATATAAATGTGCAATTGCTCCAATGATATTCGGAGTTGATCATTTTAGAAAAAGTTGAAAGTTATTATGCAATCTAGAACTAGGTGAGATACCTGGGAACCCTTGTGCAATGTCCAATGTTATTCTATGCTTTATTTTATTTGCTTTTATTAATTCAGTCGTTCTTAAATCCTCTCTAGGCCCTTGAACCCTAAAATTCAATAAGCGTTCAATTGCTTCAATAATATGCAGAGTTGATCATTTCAGGAAAAGTTGATAATTTAGGTACACCTATTTAGGAAAATGACCTCCTGTTATTTTTCATAGACATTTCTTTGTCCCACCTAAACATAGTCATATTTATCTCCTTATTTTATCATGAGCATACATGGCCAATGAACTTCTGCTTCAAAATTTTAAGACAACTGATTTTGATGAAATATGGGTAGGACAGTCATCCAAACTTCTTTGTGCAATTCCGTCTGGTCTTTTCAAAAAACAAACTAAATTACTTTGAAAAGACTAAATGATAGCTTTTGCAAATAAATTTCAAGTTATCTTTACACAATTCAATATTGTAAGTTTTTACTAATTTGTTTCAATATTGTAAGTTTTTACTAATTTGTTGCTCTTGTTTTATGTGTCTAATTGTTTTTTTTTTGTTTCAGAATAGGAGTTGTGACAAATTATGATAGGCAGCTTGCAAACATGTGTCTGTTGTTTACATATAAATCCTTCCAGAAACTAGTACTACAAGAAAGCAATAAGTTTATCCTTGTTTGGTTTGATACGCCTTACAACCAGGCTGTCTATGGGCTTGTAAAAGAGTTAGGTGAGTGATTACTTCAAGATTCATTTATGCAGAAGTATAGGCTATCAGTGTCACTGAGTTACTATGGAGTTGTAGGTTGATAGACATAACAATAACTACAGGTGCAGTTGCAATTGTTTACATCTTTTTCTACTTTAATTGTGATAATCTGATTGATCTATTGAATTCCAGGGAGCTTAATGCTAAGGTTAGTATTTCTTCCTTTAGAAGAAAATTCATACACCACATTTGTCAGGTCTGCTTCAAGTTATTTCTTTCCTTTGTTAGCCATATTGTAGTTGATCAATACTTCTGTTATCGCTTCCCAATCATTTTGTTCAACGTATGCTTTATGTTAAGGTCATAAATTTTTATCCTTAACAGTAACCATGGAAAACTTGTTGTCTCAGGCATACCTAAGGCATGGAATTACTATCTCAAGACATGTCAGTTTTTTGTGTATTCCTCATATGAATATGTAACAGTTTTAATGCATTATATTTTGACATGGACAGACACTTATCCCTAATTATTTTAGGTTGTCAAGATTAGCTTTTATTAAGACAATATTCATAACAATTTGCAAAGATTTTCTTTCATCATTAACATCCTAAACTACTGTATGCAAAATTTTCATTCTTCTTAATCATAGTGCTTATAGAACTATGTTAACTTATGCCTATAATTTGTTCTTTTAGCTTTGTAAGTAGATTTTATCGATCTTGTGCAATCACTTGATGATAATTGGTAGGAGGACCTAAAAAGGGCGCACATATTAATGGGCTTGGTCTAGGACACTTTTTGACATGTGAAAGCAATGTTCTTTTTACTCTTCGATTCATGATTAACTACAACATTGTTGGTGGTAATTGGATAAAAGTGCCTGCTGAAAAATATAGGAAGACTGCAAAAAGTTTGTCATATTGCCAATTGGAGTTTGATTACTTGTATCATCTTTTACAGTTTCAGTGCAAGGTACTCTGTGTAGCATTTATGACCTATTCTTTTACACCGTCATTTTTATTCTTAACTATATCTCTAGATTTTATGAATTAATTAGCCATAATCCCAAAAGGGAGTTCTTCAAGATGGCTTTATTTTGCATCTAGAGTTTTGACATTGAATGTACTAGGCAAAAGGGTCATTTTCCTAAGGCTATTCATGTTCCTGTGATTCAAGTTTTGTTGAATTTCTTCCCTCTATCCAATTTTAAACTCATGAAGACTACCAAGTTGCTTATCTTTTAACTATCCCGAATAAAATATTTCTCTATTCTAGGTGGCCAATCTAATGGCTTTGTATGGAGAAAATCAGCCATTTGTTCACAATGTCATGACTCTCAAGTCTTGTGCTCCAATAGTTGGTGTTGACATAATGCATTTTGAAACTAAGAGAAAAGTATTGCTTGTCACATCCCACACAGGCCCCAGCCTGTGCACTCTCAGTACCACTTACCCGTTTACCTAAGATTCCTTTGATTAAACATAAATCCGGGTGTTAATAACATCCTATTATTTAAGTTTTATTTTCTAAAGCTGAGAGCTGGGATATGTCCCAGGAGGCTTATTTAGAACAACAACCTGCAGCTTAAGTAGGGCCCAACCTCTAACATGCAACACAAGCAAGGCATACACTTAATCTGTTAAGTGTCTAGGATGTGTGTTCGTCAAGTGTGCTACTTACATGTATGACAACCAAGAAGCCACATCTTCATAGTTTTGAAAATCAAAATTTCCATATACACGTATATTCAGCTAAACACAATATCTCAAAAGGCATCTCCATGAAACATATCCACATACTCATAACTTAACATAACTTGGCACATAAGCATCCACCAAATGTACATACAAAACCATGTACAAGCAAGGCTACATATACACACAAAATAGCCCAAGTATAAGCATCACTAGCTTGGAAACATACCAAGGATGCTATAAGCCCAAAGTAGCCAAGGTTAAGTTTACAAGCCATATACCCTAGTTTCTTAAAAGAAATCTAAGTGTACAGAACAGCAGCACACCCCACAAAACTAACCCAAACATACAAACCATAACCAGGGTCCAAGTCCACACATCCTTCCTATACCTAGACTGATCCCACAACTACAAAAGCCTGCAAACTTAGAACATAAGTTTCAGCCTTAAGCCATAAGACTTGTAATGTAAGTGTTCAAGCCAAGATTCAGTTGGCACATACCTCGAGCAAAAAGTGTACTAACTAGCACACAAACTAGCAACTCAAGCAAACTACTCAAGCTGTATATCCTTTCCCGAAACAAAATGTATGGGCAGTGAGTAACAATTACTCAGTAGAGTTTCACAAACGACCATATAAAGTCTATTTAGTTAAGTCCAATGACTTAACCTCCACAAGCTTACTTATCCTGCAAGAAAAACATGAACACAAGGAAAACACAAAAAAGAAATATACCAACACATATAATCATCATAATCCATCAATATACGGATTAGCATGCACAAACAAACAACCAAGCACACAGAACTCACACACACACCACAAGGTATATTCGGCCGTATCCACTAACATGGGTCCATGTGCACTTTGGCACTTCCACCTTCATAATTTCACTCCCATTCCACTAGAGCTCCAAATTCACTAGCGAGTTGGCATCCTTCACTAAGAATTTTAACACATGCCATTACCTTGACTAGCTAGCCAATTTACACACAACTGTATCTCCTCAATATGCCAATCTAGCAAACTAAGATCATATAGCATTATATAACCATCACTTAGTTGCCTTAATTACTTGTTCATGGAAAAGTACCAAGAATACAAGTAAAAGTGAGAACCCTACCTCACAATCAAAGCTTGAGCTCTCGGTTGCTCGAGTAACTAAGGCCGAAGCTCAAATATATTGCCTATCACAACAAGCCTTCAATTAGCTATCATAATCACTTGTTCATGGAAAAGTATCAAGAAAAACAAGTGATTATGAGCCTTACCTCCTTAATCCAAGCTTGATCTCTCTTCCAAGCTTCAACTTCACCAACAGCATAGCAAAAATCTCCAAGCTTCGCTCAACACACTTTGAATCCTTTGGTTTTCTCGGCCACCAGCCTGTTCGCACCAGGAAAAACGCTGAAGCTTGTTTCTTTTTTTTTTTTTTGATTGATTTCGTTTTCGGCCAACATAACAAATAACGAAGGCTAGCCGACTTAAATAGTCTTGGCGCATTAATGAGCGCAAGACAAAGGATTGCACACGTTCAACGCACAGCCATGAGAAAAATAAGTTTCTGGACGCATTAATTAGCATTTGGCAGCCGGTTACACATGTCCTACAAATTAGTTCAATGCCAACATTGGTCCCCAAGTACTCTACATGTGACACTTTCCTCCCTTGAGTTTTCATGTGCACATTTAATCACTAAAATGTAGGATTATTTCAGCTCTATTCTTAACTCATGGCTCCAATTGCCAAACTTTCATTAATATGGCCCAAAATGGTAATTAACCCATGGCTAATTTCATCATTTTACCATTTTAGCTAATCTTATAATATTAATTTGGAAGAACCGAAATTGTTGACCGGCCATTTTGTTTGTCAACCAAAATTGGTCTAATTCCACCTTTGTCCATGCACTTATTTGCATGGTGCATTTCACCCTTCAAGTTCCCATAGTTTCATTTACATCATCATCCTTACTTTCAATCAAGTCCCTCATGTTTTAAATTGGTGTTTCTTTTTATTCTTGGCCTAAGCCAAGTATCTAAGGGATGGTCCTAACATTACTAGCTTGGCAGGTATTGTTCTTGTATTTCCAGATTGTGTGTTTGAAATGCTTTCTCAGTGTTTTATGGATTAACTTCTCTGTCTTTGTACTTTCAAACATGCTTTTAGTTATTAAGATCTCTCTTGTGGTAGAATTGCCAATTTATTAAGAAAGAACAAAATATGTATATTGATCTTTCCAATAATGTATGACTTAATCGTTAAAAGAACATTGTTGATGTAGATATATATAATCTGCCTCCATTTTATAATTTTCTAATTGAAGAAACACAATAATATGGTAATGTATGTAGGATTAAGAAAGAGAAAGAAGAATATATATAGTCTAGCGACGGTTATAAGTCACAAAAAATGACTATTGACTAGTGAAGGCCTACCGTCACTAATGTTATAATGTTAACGATAGCTAGCCTTCGCTAACTTAAAGACACTAAGTTATTAGCAAAGGCTAGTCATCGTTAATTCACCAGCCTGTAAACGGCTATGAGTCACAAAAAAAAAAATGACTGTTAACTAGTGAATGCCTATTTTTACTAATTTAATGATGGTTAGTCATTGTTAATGTTATAATATTAATGGCAGCTAGCCTTCACTAATTTAGCGATGGGTAGCCCTTACTAAGTTATTAGCGAAGGCTAGCCGTCGCTAAGTTATTAGAGTGACGGTTGACTGTCATTATAAATAATTTAGCAACGGCTAATTTCCATCACTAAAACCCCTATTTTAGTAGTGTGATCTTAAAATGAGAATAGCTAAAAACTTGATAAAGCTCAATAATGATTCAAACCCATACCCGGTATTGAGTTTGAGTTACTTATTATGTATCCCTCCCATCAACAACCTTAATTGTGTCCTGATTAATTACCACGTCCTTTCATGCACTATATATAATAAAGCTAGAAGAATTATATCATATATATTCCCAATGTTTCAATTTATAGTCCACTGGCAGAGCCAACATGTTGGCTAGAGGGGCATGGCCACTCAAATCTCTCTAAAACCTTTAGCATTTGATGCATATTTTAGTTAAATCATGATATAAACCCACAACTTTGATACTATTTTCATTTAGATTCCTGAAGATATAAGTTAACCAATCTAATCAAATATTAGAAACAATAAAAAGTAAAAGGCAAAAGGACAAATATAACACATATTTTATGTTAAGGAGACAAATTATAAACTATTGTATTTTTCTAGGCAAATATGTCATTTATGCTTTTTAAATAAGCAGATAACCCACCAATGTAAAACATTAGGGCAAATTAGACATTAAAATTTGTTAATTATAAGGATTGTTATTCCCCTTGACATAAGTTGACCTTCGAACATTCCAATTTGGTTTTAATTTTGCTTGTTTTGTCTTGAATTGAATAATTTTTTTATTAAATTCTAACTCAAATATTAACAGATTAAAATTACTTAAGCATTAATTAGATGTTCTTAGTCAATAATTAAGGTGAGAAATGATAAGATTTTTACTCCCTATGTATAGTTTAAGTCAATGATAAGTTTTGGCACTAACATCTTTGAGCATAGTTTTTTGCTTATCCCTTAATTATTTTTTTAATCAAACAGTTCTAAATTGTAGGGAAAATGGCTTCATGTTGGGCCTCAAACGAAGAAATCTTGGTTTTGCCACTATTCTAGTCTAGCTTTATATTTTAGGATAAATGTTTTTCCTTTCAGTATATTGGAAGGAAAAAAAACACAAAAATATTATTATTTTAGGGATAAACATAGTTAGGATTAATCGTGTTTAAAATCAACCCCTCACCACCGTGACTTGGTAGCAATGAGAATGCAAGCCCATACAAATTTTGATAAAAATGAATATTAATTTTCAATGAAATGATAAAACGGTTCTTCTTTTTGCCCTTTTTTGGTAATCTGAACTCTCTATGATTTCCTAAAAAATAACAGGTATTGACTTGCAAGCTTGCAAATATGCAAAGGACTTAGTAGTTTCCACTTTCAAACTCTTGGAACCATACACAAACATAGGCTTTTGTGTGATGGACCCACGTTGGAAATGAGCTTAGTAGAAACCAAACAATTCGAATTGGGTCAACATGGGAAAAATGTTCTATGAAACCCAACATTTTTCAGCCAAACATTGAGGCTACCTATTATACATTGAGGCCCACATATTAACTGAACCAAAATCTTCACCTCATTTCGTTTTACAAAAATAGTTGGGAGAAGGTAAGAAAGTTGCATCTCTTTAAAAGATGGAGCATACTATAGGCATAATAGGACCTTAAATTGATGTTTATAAGTCACCAAATGATTGTTGATAAAGGGAATCAAACTAAAACACTTTTATATAAAGTATATAATATTTAACAAATTAAGCCAACTATTATAAAAATTTGATAAACTAGGAGTATAGGACAAATTTTTTTTTCAAACTTCATATCGAAGACATGATTTATCTATTCACTTTACCAAACTAAGAGTGTAAATGTGCAATGAAATAGGTCACATAATAGTCATTCTATTTATGATTTATGTCAAATAATAGCATTTTTTAAATGAGAAAAGAACTACTTTATCTCTCTGAAATTCTTTGCACCATAATTATTTACAGTAATTTATCTATGATTTTCAATCTTCAACATTCTAACATATAATGCAAAAATTTTATATATGACAGAGGAAATATAAATGAAGACTTATAGTTTCTAAATATAATTTTTTAATAATGTGACAAAATAATAATATAAATAAATTTAAGTCAAATTTAAGTTAAAAAATGTGAAAAAAAAATTATAGAAACCCCTATGTGGTTTTGCCTAACCTACACTTTGCTCATTTAATTAAAAAAAATATGTATTTTACCCATTATTTTTTTTATACTGCCTGACAATAACTTTTAAAACCTTAATTTAATCTATGAGATAACTATATTTCAGTAATTTCAAATTTTTTGATATTTTTTCTCACAGTTACTTACATTTAAATAATATTGATTTCTATTTACATAAATGAAAATATTGAAGAGATTAAAATTACTCAAAAATGATTATTGTATAGCTTAAATTATGATTTTAGAAGTTATTTTAGGACATTTGTATAAGAAGCATGACATAAAGTGTAGACTGGGTCACAGGGGTTATTACAAGTTTTGTGAAGTTAAATGAAGCAAAATAATGAGATAGATGAAGTATTATTTAAAGATATAAAGACTAATACTCTCCAGTGCCTTACATGATATAAGGAACAAAGAAATTTAGGGTAAAAATACAAATGAGCAGCTTGTCCTCAATAAATAGCTTTGTCTCACATTCATTGGGTATATGTCCACTCATTAATAAACATTATTAAAAATAATGATAATCCTAGAAAAATACACACACACGCATAATCAAAATAAAACAAATGAATTTCAAATCTAGATAATGTTATCTCAATCATAGAAAAAAGTAAATAATAAATGGACAAATATATTTTAGAATTAGACAAATCCATCTAAAAAATAGACATATTGGTGTCCAACAACCAAGATTGTGGGTCTGGAAGTGGAGAGAGAGTGAAGAGACATACAGCCCACAATGAGGTTAAAAAGCTTCTTGGATTGTATGTTTGGGGAAAACCTTTTGATATTTAAGTCAATAACCAAGGCAAGTGGAAGTGAATAAAAGGGTTTTCTTAAAGCAATGTGTGTGTACCAAATGTTTTCTGCTAATCCTTTGTTACATGCACAATTGGTTGACGTTCAAGCTTAGAGTTTCCCTTCAAGTCAAAGATTACATTCTTGTGTATCAAAATATAAGGAAGTTTTAGTTTCTCAATCATATATTTGAGCTTTAATATAATAGGCCCATGAGCTTGACTCCAACTTGGCATACACAATGGGTATTAGGTCATGCTCAATATGGTATCACATACAATTAAAGTGAAATAAATGTATCTAAAATTTAAATGAAAAGATTTTAATTCTAACCAAATGCATATCAATCCTAGATAAATGCATGTTAGAACTAAACATTCAATCAAAGTGAAACAAATGTATACAATTAACGTGAAACAAAAATATCCCACATTTAGACAAAATGATTTCAATTCTGAATAACTACATACCTAGGTAAATACATCTAAAAAATAGATATATATTCAAAGTAAAGTAAATGTATCTTAAATTTGGAAAAGATGATCTCAATCATAGATAAATACATAACAGAACTAGATAAATATATCTCAAAATTAGACAAATATATTTTGAAATTAGATAAATTATTATAAATGAATATTAAGTTAATAATGTTAAGTGGGTGGACATACATTTGTTGAATAGTAGATGACCTCGGCTTGATTTAATTTAAAACTTGTTAATAGCTCTTCAATCTTATTTTTCAATTCAGGAAAACAAATCATTCAAATTTTGTCTTACTGTTGATTAATACTACCTTCTTCAAAAATAAATAAATAAATAAGAAATCATATTCTTTTTTGTGTTGTCTCAATGATTTTAAATTTCTTCTCTTTTTAGAAAGCTTTTAGTATCTAATTTAACTTATTACTATTATTTAAACTCTAACTACAAAAACTCAAAAATGATTTTTTATTTTTTTTATCCATTTTTGAACTTACAATACAAAACTCAAAAGGACCTTTTTTTAGTGAAATAAAGTGATTTTTTTAAATGGGTTATTACTAATTATTTTGATATACAGTGATTACTCAATTAACTTATATATCATTTTAAACTTTATAATTAAAGAAGTTGAAAAAATATTTTTTTTGGAAAATTGAGTTATTATTAATTATTTTGATATATAGTGATTACTTAATTAACTTATATATAATTTTAAACTTTATAATTAAAGAAGTTGAAAACAAAATTTGGAAAATTGAGGTTTTTTTTGTTTATTTTTATTTTGTTGGTTCGGTACAGAAAAAGAATCACAAAAAATTTATTATTTCCTTAAAAAATTTCATTCAAATGATTATTAATTAAATAAAGTATAAGCTTTCAAATAACATTGGCTTCGGACAAAGAAATCAGCAAAAATAAAAATAATGAGTTATTTCTAATGAAAGGGTTTCATATTAATTATTATGAAAAAACTGTAAAAATAATATAAATTATACATATCTTAATCTTTGTATCCAGAAAAAATGACTCAAAGAAGTGGGATGAGGACTAACATCTTTTCGGCTTTCCTTGTTCTCTCACTTTCTTTTTTTTTTTTTATAGTAACACCTTTTCCATGAATTTGTGTTTATAAGCAATTGTTTATCGTATGAAAAGTTTAACATTGGGCAAGGAACCAATTGGACTGAACTTTCATTAGCAAAACCTTGAAAAATTGATTACCAAAAAAAAATCTTGAAAAAGTATTAACTTATTATTCAGACATTTAAAAATATCTACACTGGTTCCCCCAAATTACTGCTAACTTCTAAATATGAACAATGGTCACTACTGGATGAATAGTGCCATTTTTATGGGTTGATTGAGCTCAGCGATTTTGAGTCGTGATTCCACGTATTTTTTCCTTTTTTGATTTTATCTTTTTTTTTCTTTTTTTGCTTTTTTAGGATGCAATTGGTTCTTTTTTTAGTTTTATCTCATTTCCCAAGGTACTTGCCTTCTTGAGGGCCCAAGTTGCAATTTTCCGATTTCAGCCTATCTCACATTTGTTTCGTTTAAAACTCAATTTTAGTCCCCAACTTTCTAATTTTTTCTTTTTTTGACCCGAGTTACGTTTGTGTTACCTTTCAGTCCCAAAAATTCTATAACTATTTAATTAGATCTCTTATTTGCTCTCTTGACCCCCAAGCTTTTTTTTTGCTTTTTATGTATTATCTTCTAAAGTAAGACATTTTGACAACCATAATTTCTTTAGTTATTAGTTTGACCCTTTTTTATCTTCATTAACTTAATTGTTACCTAAAGTTTTTCCTTCTTTTTGGTCTTGATCCTAATTTTTTTTATTGATTTTCTTTATTTTTTTTTCTAAAATGAAGCTTTAATTATTATAATTTGCCTACTTTTGGTTTGATTTTAGCTGATTCAACTTTAGTTAATTTTTTTCACTTTCCTTTCTTTTTTATCTTTATTAAGTTAATGGTTAAACTGTTAATTGATTAACATACATTAAACATAGCTTTGTATTTCTATCATTTTTTTATTATTATTGAGTATTAAGATCTATAGCATCAATTATTTGATTCAAGCTATATAGTTTAATTCAGTAATTTGATCCATAATTGTTAAATTTGAGAGTAATTTTTTTTAAAAAAAATTTCATCGATATTAAAAATTAGATTTCTGTTAATAGGAGATGAAAAATTTTATTGAATTGTTCTTAATTAAAAAATAAAATATGCATTATTTTAAAACACATAATGTGTTTTGTGTCGCACTGTTATTATTAAAATTTATTATAAAAAATATCTACTACGATGTGCGAGTCACCAAACCTCTCTATTTATTCTCTTGGGCTATAATTTTTTTTGTCATTTATTTATTTATTTATTTTCTTCTAAAGCAAAATATTAGTAACCATGATTTGTTTCTCTAATTTTTTTTAATCAACTATAGTGACTTTGTTTAACTTTTCTTATTTTTTATTATTTTTTTAAACAAAACTTTAGTTACTATGAATTGTTTACATTTTGGTATTGTTCAAGCTAATTCATTTTATTTAATGTTTTCATTTAATTTCTTTTTTCTTTTATTAAGTTAATGGTTAAGCCTTCAATTCCTAAAATTTTTCATATTTACTCTCCTGCCCTGAAGACCCATTTTTTTTTTTTTAAATTATTAATCATTAAACTCTACTTTTGTAACTAAAATTCCACTTTTTATCTTATATTATTAACTTTTTCATATTATTTCTCTTTTCTAAAATAAAATTTAAGTTTCTGTAGTTTATCATTTGATAGTTAAAATCTTTTTTTTTTTTGCTCTCTTAGTCCCAAAACTTTACAATGACTTTTTTTATCTTGTTTCTTACTTTTCTTTTTTATAAAACTTTTTTTCTTCATCAATGACCACCACTGTTTATATTCATATTTAATATTGACACAAATTGAACCGCAATAATGCGTGGGTACCATAAACCTTGTTATAACTATATATTAATTGCCAACTTCAAGTACTGTTCATATACAGTGCCACATTTTTTTTACTATATTTATTGTTTTTAAGTTTGGTCTCATTTTCACAAGTGGAGAGAGTCCTAAGGGCCCATATTGCAATTTTCTCAGTTCCGACTGCTTCACTTTTGGCTGTGGTTAAATGATTTTTCAGTCTCAAAATTTCTAACCTTCACCATTTAAGTCACTAATTTCAATATGTGTTACATTTTTCCTATTTGCTCTCTTATTCCCCAAACTTTTTTGTTGTTTTTTTATGTACAATTTGCTAAAGTAAAATAAATTAAACACATTTTTTATATTTCCATCATATCTTTTCATTATTGATATTTAAGTTTTGTAGCATGAGTTATTTAACTCAAAAACTTTATGGTTTAAAAAATTAATTTGGTTCATAATTGTTAAAATTGAAAGCAAATTTTTCTAAATAAATTTCTCACCAATATTAAAATTTAGAATTTAAGTTGATAAGAAAATGTTTTTAGTTAATTATTCTTTAAAAATAAAAAAATATCCACCATTTTTAAACATGTACAATGTTACTTTTTAAACAGTTCCGATTCTTTTTTTTTTTTTTTGCTTTTCTACTGGACATGATCTTTTTGAAGTTCGGTCCTCTTATTTGAAGGAAATCATGTCTTGGGGGCTTGTGTTGTAATTTTGCGAGTGTCCCTTGGTAGGGGTGAGCACGGGTCGGGTAGAACCATGGGTTTACCCAACCCAATAGGGGTGGGTAGGGTTGGGTTGGGTAAAAATTGTTCATAGTTCGTGGGTTGGTTCCATCTGTCAAAAAACCATTGGTTTTTGGGTTGGTTTCGGTTTCATGTGGAACCAAACCGAAGGGGAACCGAACCGAGCTTAATTATACGTTAGTTTACATGTATATTATATATTATGTAGAATGTAAGGGTAAATATGAAAGTTTAGAAAGTATAGGGGTTTGAATATCCTTTTAAACAAAAATGAATGGTCCACATTGGGTATTACCATTTTTTAATTCAATATCGTTTGATCTGTCACTCCATTTCCATTTCTCAGCTACCGATTCCGTGATTCGTCTCTCTTCAGTTGTTCTTCAAAGTTCGAAACAAAGAAAGGGTTAGGGTTTCAAGTAGAGTGCCAAATTCTTCAAGAGATATATGAAAAAGATGATGCAATGAGAAAGATTGTAAAGTTCTTGCTGTATATGTTGATTTGTTGTATCAGAGTCTTACTCATTCTTGCTGTATATGTTGATCTGTTGAGTTAGAAGAAATCTGGTGTGGAACCGTCAGACCCGAGGACCCAAAACGGAAAACCCAGAACCATGGTTCTGGTTCTGGTCGGTTCTCAGTTCTCGGGTTGGTTCGCATTTTTGCAGAACCGAAGGATTTTCGGTTTGGTGCGGTTCCGCTACTAACCCGCACCAAACCGAACCATGCTCAGCCCTATCCCTTGGTTCACTTTTTCTTATGGTTAAATTGTGATTTCAGTCCCTAGATTTTTTTTCTTTCCCATTTCGGTCACTAAGCTCGAACCATGTTATATTTTAGTACCAAACTTAATAAATAATAACTACTTAACTATATTATTTCTATGTGCTCATTCGGTCTTGAATTTTTTTTTGTTATTTTTTTATGTACTATATTCTAGAGTAAAACATTGGTCACCATGAATTATTAAATTTTAATACCAAAGCTTTTCCATTTCATCTTTTAGTCCCTAAAATTTTTTGGGCAATTTTTTTCTTTTTTATTTTAATCTTTATTAATTAAGTTTTGTAGGATGAGTTATTTAATTCAAAACTTATATGGTTTAATAAATTAATTTTTATCCATAACTACTAAAATTGAAAGCAAATTTTTATAAATAAAATTTTTCATCAATATTAAATATTAAAATTTGAATTGATAGAAGGTGAAATTTTTTAGTGAATTTTTCTTTAGTGACACAATCATCTTCATCATTTCAAAACATATACATGTGTTATGTTTCGATCATAATTAATCATTTAAATGCTAAGAACATGATATAAAAATGGCCAACTTTAAATTAAAATAAAGTAAAATTTTAATTTATTAGCATAAGTTTATGAAAAAAAAATTAGTTATTTATTACTAATATTTATTTTAATGATAAATTTAAGAAAAAAAATATACACTACAAAGTGCTAGTAAAAAAGGGCAAAATACATTGAAGCCCCCAAACTCAGGACATTTTCCCCCTAAACTTGAACTCGAGGCAGCTCAACCCCTGAACTTGGTAAAATGGGTCAATCAACCCCTTTGACCAACACGTGCAGCACTTGATCTAACTTACGTCCATTAAAAGAAGGGAAAAAATACATTAAAGCCACTAAAGTTCCTTATTGTTTTCTTTGACACCCTGATTTTTGGTCCCGAACACCATGGTCACCTTATCAACATTTTTAAGATTCCAAGAGTTTCTTTTTCCAAAACCACCGTGTAGGGTAGCCAGGAAACATCCATCAACCACCGTTGGAGCGACACAAGGTCGACGACTTCTCTATCAAAGCCAAGATGAGGCTGGGCGTCAACTTTTGGGATGGGCCATGGGGTAATCAATAGCAATTTGGACATGTGGGAGGAGGCAGTGAGATTGCTCAAAGAAATTGCCCGAGCCACGACAATGGAGACAAAGAGATCGGGTTGGATTTAACCTTACTTTGACCCGGCATTGAAGGAATCTCGTTCATGGCTGGTAGAGATCTCGGAAGGAATCGCGACTAATGGTGTCAAATGAATCACGTGTAGGCAACAATGATGAGAAGGCGGCGGATGTACGTGACCAACTGTTCCTCAGTGTAATGGAAGAATCCAAGAAGAATCAATGGTTAGACGAGCTCGAGGGTAACGAAATGCTGAGATCATGGTTAACAGAATGTGGAATTCCAACGGGAATCGTCACATGGAGGAGGTTTCAGGCAAGGGACACCAGAGAGTGAACGGAGCTAGTGATTTGAAGATCACGTGATGACAGTCAAAGGGGTAGACTAACCCATTTTGCTAAGTTTAGGGGCTGAGTTGCCCCGAGTTCAAGTTCAGGTAGGGAAAGTGCCCTGGTTGACCGAGTTTGGGGGCTTTAAGTGTATTTTGGTATACCCAACTTGACATGCTGCAAAAAGTACCCCCAAACTCTCAAGTTATAAAAGTCAGCGTCTTGAATGAAAATTGACAAAAGATCGATACGGAAAGGAACCCTAATCCCTAAACCCCTATTTCAGCAACTCGGAATCTGAGATCAATCTGGAGGACATATGTCGATACTGTGGGAGAAGAGCGAGACATGGCGGTGGATAGTGAGAAAGACAAGGGACTCAAAGCCTTTCTTCTTCACCTTTGCCACCGTCTGCGGCGTTATTCCGGGACTGATCGGCTATGGCGTCATGCAGCTTACCAGCAACAGAAGCTCAGAGCTTGAGGCCCAGCTTCGCCAAAAGGCCCGCCCCGAGTCACTCGTAAGTTTCACCTTTTTTATTTGTTTCAGGCCCTTGGCGAGTTCGAGTAATTGGTTCGATCTTTTATGGCTGTGTTGAGGCCGATAATTCTGCTGCTTTTGCCGATGTTATTGGTAGGTATGCTTGGCTGTCAGATTATTGTTGCTCCGAATTCAGCTCAGGACAAAAATTTTCAAATCTTTAGAATTGTGTTATCGTTTAATGGACTTTTGTACTGTCCATGCTCATGTTCGTTGTAGTATTTGTTAATTGTGACTACTTAATAGGATTCTTTACTTGACCATATTGTATTGATTTTTCATTCCTTGGTAGAATTGAGACAGAGGAAGTGCAAATTCAATGCAATGTAATGAAGTAAATGTGGCATAAGTCTTGGTTTTACTTGGTCTTATGATGTAAAATTGGTAGTAAAACAATAAATTAGATATATCCTTGGTAGAATTTAGTGTTGTTTCCAAACTTTCTGATTGTCTGTTGATCAATACATCCTTGCTGGAATTTAATGTTTAGCTGCTAGCAGCCGTTTGCTAAGGTCTCCATCATTCTAGTCTAGCTGCGCATTTGCCTACACCTCACTCAAGAAAACCAGTAGCTCCTACAGGACCTTTTTTGCTGTGGTAATGATGTTAACGAAGCTTGGACTTGGTTACTAGATTGCCAAAATAAAAAAAAGCAGAAGAAGCTCCTTTTAATTCCTCTTTTTAATTTTTCAATCATTTGGAGGGAGAGAAACAAGCAGGTTTCTGGTGGGAGTAGATTTCTCTAGTTCTCATACAGATACGGTTTCATACTTGTGTGCAGGGTCACAAGGGATGCTGTTAACGATAGCCGTATGTTTGTTGAGGTTTACCTATCTTTTAGATAACTTTTCAGGCATCCCTTTGCTGCTTTATTGATAAAGATATTTATCTTTTAAAAAATTGATGTTGAAATGTACATCTTATGAGCATCCTGTATTTTCTGGGTTTCCTCGTGTTTGATATCAAGCTTTATGATTCCTTGTCTCTTTTTCTTTTTGATGGAAAAGTTTTGTAAATCTAGTTTGCTGTTTCTCACATTTTTTTGTAGTTGACTGAGATTTGATGAGGTTAATTGTCATTCCCAGCCCAAAATCTGATACAAGTAATAGACTATCGGGTTCTTTAATTGAATGAATGCATTCCATCCAAAACGTTTCCCTGTTTTACATATGTTCCTTTGCATCTTTGTGTAGAGCATTGTGCTTTAGCTGAATCTGTTCTCCCTCAATTGTTTACTCCCTCTGCTACCTTTAACCACAATCGATTCCAATCTCATATTTATGTTGTTGCCATCTGCTTGAGTTCTTTCAGCTGTGACGTTTACATGTAGTTTGATTTAATTTTGAAAAGAAAAGCATTCTGACTCTGCGAGTTTTTGTTCAAATTTTTTTGACCAGATGATGGGGAAGGTTAATCAAGAGAGACTGGCTGAATACCTTGGTGAGCTACAGCGTAAAGAGAATACAAATGATCGATATGTTGCTGCTTTGAGAGGAGAGACTCTGACAAGGAAGCCGTATCAGAGAATTCAACCAATTCCAAAGCAGAACAGCGATGAGGCCAAGAATCAAGAGAAAAGTGAGAAAACCTAGAGAATAATTGGTTGGTTGAGGATCAATCATTTCGTTGCTGGGAACACTTGCTCTAACGGGAGAAAAAAAAAAAGCATAAAAATGAGATTTTATTTGCTGGTGCTGTTTGAAAATATACTACGACCAGTAACAGTAACTTGAAATGTTAATGATTCTACTGTTTATGGGACAAAGCTCTCGACTTCTGTTTCACGTTCCCCTTCACCTCCAATTTTGGTCGCTTGATTTAGTTGTGAAAACACTGTTAGTGTATGAAAGATTAAAGATCTACTAGAAAGCAAGGAAACTTTACCGCTTTACAATTTTTGAAATACAAATTTCATGTGTGAGATTAGGAAACATAACATTTCATACACAACTTAGTTTCATTTCAGATCGAACAGACAAAGGCCCTGTTGTCTTTTATTGACTTGGGGGCCAATAAACACCAGTAACTTAAGCCTCCAATCGAGAAGGATTTGGTTAATCAAGTGTACAACCTGAGACGACTGGTTATTGTTTGGCGGCATATTGGACAGTTTGAAACTCTTGATCCGCATTCCCTACAAGTCTGAATTTGAAATCCATAATTCTCATTAAAAACCCGTTTATTTGAAATCTTAGAGCAAATGAGGTAAAATACAGATATGTACTCACCATATGCCCACAGCCAAAGGCCAAGTTCTTCCCATTGATCAGACAGATTGGGCAAGCCTGCATAAAGCAGAAGAGCAATACTTAAAAGAACGAACTTCTACGCCTAGAGGCTACCTATTGTTGTCAGCCCTTCCAAACATCTATATGTATGTACATGTGCCAGTATGGAGTCACACCTGGTTTTGGTCACTGCTCAGTTCCGGTGAAGGCACACTGCTTACTGCACGCTCTGGCAGTGCACTATGTGGTCGAGGAATTGGGGGAGGCCGCACAACCATTTTCCTTGGTGTACCTCTCCGATGTCTGTCATTTGAAAGCAAGAAATGAAAATGGGGGAACAGCAAACCATTTAGAGAATGACTTGAAACATGTTTTTTTTTTTTTTGTCTTTTAAAGAGAGAAATTGTACCCAAGTAATCCAAGCTCAATGGCTGCTTTATACTGGAACGGGATCTCCATTAGGGCAGCGAGTGCAAATGCTGTTTCCTTCTCGGATTCAGATGCATGCTTTGACATTATCTCAGTGAAGTTAACAAACTGAACACAATGGACAACGTTTAAAGTATCTCAGAGTTACATGGTGTGGTGTGGCATTTTGGTTTGAGTTCCTCAGGGCTAACCTGAAAGTTGTCGAAGTCTCTTGCAGGAATCATATCATCGAATTTCTTCATGTCTTCCCATGGTCCATCACCAACACCAACAAGAACAATTGACAGTGGGAACAAACTGGAAAAAAAAAAAAAGAATTTAGCTTAGCAGAGCAGTTGCCAAAGCTCAAGCAACGATAACAACTGCACACAAATGGATGATCCACATACAATAAATCTGACCTTGCATTGACAATTGACTGGATTGTTGCCTGCTCTTGTGGACTTGGTTCTTCACTGTGTGTGTTCATACTTCTTGTGACCTCAATTCCAAATTTTTTTTTAAAAGAAAAGTATGAAGCACCAAATCAGATATATTATAATTAGTAGGTAGAGAAAGAATTAAAGAGCTTCGAATTCTACCTGGCCATCTGCAACAATAAGCAACACATGAAACAGGCCACGACTGTTTTCTACTATATCAACCGCAGCATCAATTACTGGTCCATATGAAGTTGGCCCTACAGAAATGATACTAATAAATAAAAAGGACCTTGCATAAATATCATCAAACAGTGGGTTTCGATCCATGAAACAATAGAAGACCCTCTCCTAACTCCCATAAAGCAAAGAATCTCGTGTATTAGAAACCGACATTTTGATAAGCAAGTGAAGAAGATCCTACCTGAAAGCCTCAAGTTGGGAACTATCTTCTTGTAGCAATCTAAGACTTCTTCAAATCCATGGCAAGGCGAATGATCAGTATGGAAGCTAAACACTTCTTGATCATGTGTAGTAGCTATTACGAGAAAAGAAAAATACCAAGTCAACAGACAATACAAATAGAACGTCTCAAGTTTGTGAGGAGGCGCAAGTTTTCCCTCACCATCACCAAATCCAAAGCAAGGGATCAAGTTATCGTCATCAAAAGGAGCCAGAGTCTTTCCAGTTATGGAGATAGCTTTCTCATATGGATTTGGCGTTTGACCAATAGCATGTAGGCTGCGTTTGTTGAACGAAACCTTGCCTTCCATAACAATATCGTATTATAAGCTTCCATAATCGAAACAAACAAAGCTACAGAAAAATGCTTGAAACCAAAGCACCCAGTGACAAAAATCAGCACTCGACTAACAGTTATATGCCCTAGTGGATTTCTATGTCACTCTAAAAAATCTGTGACGAAACATCTGAAGACAAAGTAGATGGTTGCTTGATTGTAAAAGGAGATTCACATGCCACTGAAAATGTTTGTGCATATGGTTGTTGGGTGAGCTGAATTTGAGAGTCTAATAATTCATAACACGTTTCTTACCTGTCCATTCATTGCTCTTTGTGAAATCAATTCCGATAATCAGGTTTGATGACTCCAAACCAGCTTCTCTCAAAGCCTTTGTGACCTATAAAGAAAAGGACTTTCTAAGGCTCGTGCGTGAGACCAACCACCGAGCATAACATTTTATAGTTCAGGGACCTAAGTGCTACAAAGAACATAGCTTGAGGACTAAATACTTGTATACGGGTAATATCGGCAGTGCGATCTGCGATGGATAGACTTCTCGGACTTCTTGTATACGGGTAAATATCGGCTGTGCTTGGCTGCTGATGAGTAACAAAGAATCACATCGACTTCTTGTCGCCACCAAACAATTCAACTTAGTCAAGTGAATATATCCAATCATTTCTTTTTCCATACATTTGGCAAGCAAAAGAAAAAGAAATCTAACTTTTGAATTTTTTGTTTTTTATGAAATAACTTTTAAATTTTAAAAATTTATTTTTTTACTAATAATTTTTTTATAATCAGAAACATCTATATAAGATATAAGGGTTAGAAGATAACTATATGTAACGAACATGAAAATTCCATTTTTTCATAACTCAAAAGCATCCAAAACAACATTAAGACATCATGAAAAGGAATGACAAAGTGAAGATTCAAATCCTTAATCTTCCATATATCTCTATGGCTTTTTAGTCATGAAAAGGTTGAGAATTTTACTAATGATTTTGAGTTTATAAATTACGGTTCTGTCTGTTAACCTTTTCTTTTTAACTCCTACATGTTCATAAGAACCGTTTGAAGGATCAAATTCATACCTACAACATTTTTCCAGAGAGTGACTTAAAAAAAAAAAAAGATGTAAAATAAAATTTTCTATAACCTGTATACAAAAATTATGTAACTAAACTAAATATATAAACGATTTTTCATAAAAGTACACGGTTTAACTGAAGTAATTTTATTATGCATTTATGTTTAATTAGACATACTAACTTAACCTTTAATTTTATATATATAAGACATAAATCATCAAAAAAATTAACAAAAAGACCTTTAGTTAAAATATTCTTATTTACAAAAACCCTAACTTGCTTATGTTATCTCCTCCGGTGCCCACGCTGGTGCCATCATTGGCGATGATTAGGAGAGAGAACTGGTTGAGAATATAAATATTTGTGGGTGAACTTGTAAAATCTCTCATATGTCTAATATAACCAAAATAGTTTAATTGTATCTAATATTGGCACTCCCAAACAAAAAGAAAAAGAAAAAAAAAAGGCACAAAAGAAAGAACAGGGCATGATGAAGTTGATAACCTGGTCAGGTGATGAGAAATTATCCGGGATAAATCCATATTTCTCCTTGACCGACTGCTTTATCTTCTGCTTCTCATCTCTCCCCCTAGCAGAGCCACCACCACCAGCAGTACTACCTGAGAAGAATGGTTTCTTGAACATGGCGGGATAATCCTGTCCAGGAATTTTTTCTCCCTCTCTGCTCCTTATCCTGCGCCTGGGATAGGCTGCGATAGGCTTGAGACTTGAAAACAGACCGCCCATCTCATGTTCCCTGTTCTCCAACGTTCTTTTCTTTGTTGGCAGCCGCGTTTGATGTTTCTGGGAAGAATGGAATTTCTTTCTTAAAGAGCTACAAAGAGAGCAGAGAATCAGATGCTTCTGTTCTTGCTTTTCCTTATTCAGTCCAGAAGCTGTGCGTTAATTTTTATACCTACAATTTATGATAAAAGTGATTCATTACCCCACATATTTAGTTTTTCTTTCATTTAGGTTAACCGACTTATCAAACAAACAGAATTTAAATTGCCCACTTGTTTAAGTTTTTATTTCATTTAAGTTAAGTAACTTATTAAAGAAACTGTATCTAACCTTCAAAAAAGAAAGTGTATTTAAATTGCAAGCAATATAAAAGAAAGAGGAATAGTATTCTGGACAAGGACATAAAGAGGCTGCCGCTGGAGAGAGGAGGCGGTTAACAGAGGACGAATTCGTGAAACAGAAGCGGCAGTTACAAATTTGAGAGCAGAAAGAAGGTATCGGACAAGGGAGAGAAGGACGAACTAGAGCAGGGTTGCGGATTGAAGAGAGCGAGAGAGAGAGAGATAGAAATTTGGTCCTTTTTTCTTTCTCCTTTTATTTTCTAATTGAATTTGGATACGTCTTGTTTATGTTTTTTTTCTATTTTTTTTTTGTAATTATTGATTTTTATGATTTCCTTTTGGTATTCAGAATAACAACATAAGAGAAATCTTATTTATAAATCTATCATAGACTTTACTTTACCCAACCTAAGAATGGGTGCTCAAAAAAAGGCATCAAATAATAGAAATCAATCGATTTTTAGATTTCATAATATAGAATTGAACCATTGAAAATAAGTGATACCACTTGGTTGGATTGGTTTTGAATTTTGATTTCTTCATAGATTGTCAACACAGCTTGACATCATTGTCTTTAATCATCTTCATTGAGTTGCTATCAGTAATTCCAGCTCATCATTGTAACATTGTCTTATGCTACACCACAAGTTATTGATGCCATCAATAGTCGTCAACACTAATTGAAGGAGCAAGAGGAAGAACTATAGAAACTAGCAGGTTTAGATGTCATTGACAACCATGATTTGACGGACTATGGATTATCTTGGTGATGAAGTTCTAGCAAAAACAAAAGCTCTTGTGGGTTGGCCGACTTTGACAATGGATATAGCCTCGAAGATTTTTTTGATATTGATACCAATATTTAAAGCTTGTAACTACCAAGCACTCTGAAAGATCGCTAAATGAAAAGTCAAAGAGTACTTGCTGAAGTTAGAATAGAACTAGGAAAGAAATCGGGGAAGGTTAAATATGGATCAAGCAAGCGTTGTAGAGAAAATAAAGTAAAACATTTTTTTAAGTTAAAAGGAATTTGGTATCTTCATAAACTTGCAATACTAGGTTTGAGTAACAATGCTAAAACCAAATGACAGGTGCCAATGTGAGAGAAATAAAGTAAATTGGAGAAGTCATAAGCTTAGGCCCATATCAATCCTCAGTTGAAACGGTGAAAAGTTAAAGACATGTATCATTCCCCAAATTCAAATGATGGGAGTAAGAGAATATTCATAGGGACATATATAAAATATTAATTTATGGAATATTCATTTTTTAACTATTCAGTTATACATGTAGTAACCAAAAACTAAACCAAAATAAAAACAATGAATCCAGTTTTGAATCAAATAGATAAAAAAAAAAAACTAAATAACCGATCAAACTAATTCAATTCAAATAACCATTCAGTTTAATCTAAATAATGAACATCCCTAAACCTAAACCTATCTTTTCACAGATAACAGAAAGAAACCTTTTGCACAAGCTAGTTTTTGAAACCCTAGCCAACAACAAGGAATAGTGGATATAGGTATACATTATTTGAGTGAAATCAAAAGAATTGAAAAACTGAATTAATTCAATTTTTTTTATTTTTTGGTTTAGTTTTGGTTAAAACCAAATTTCTAAAGCCCAGTTTCAGATCAGTTTCACTTGGAGGGGTTAGGTAATCCAATAATCAAATTAACCAAATCATTTTGCCTTTTGTGGGCTTCATTAATATGTGACTTATTGTTGTTTTTTTTCCCCTACTTTCTTTTCATCAACATATTAGTTTGCAAGTTTTATCAATCAATTATTGTGTAATTAAAAAATTATATATTAACTTCCTCTTTATGATTTAATCAATTTTAATGGAATTATAAGGGCTACCCAAAAAATTGGTTATTTCATTTTCAAACCAAGCTGAGTTGAGGTATTTTGGTTCGGCTTTGTTCAATTTTCTTTGCTAATTCAGTTGATTTGGTTTTTGATGGTCAAAAGCCAAAAACCAATTTAATCGACTGATTCAGTTTGACCCAAATCAAAATAACTAAATACTTACCCCTAATAATAGGTATTTTTAACACTCAATTTTGTTCGGATACTAATTTTTGCTTGGTTCTAGGTTATGAAAATTAGTTTAGGTGGCATTTTTGTTTTGGGGTGCAATTTGGTCTTTTTTGTCATTTTATAGCTTAGGAAATTGGTAGGATTATGTGCGTTTAGATTATGTTTTAATTTTGTAATATAAATTTTTAAGAATTTAGAATGGTCATCTAAGGTAAATATGTGAATTAATTTAGTTTAAGTACTAATTTGAAGTTCTAAAGGTTTTGTAGGGTCAATTTAGGTAAAATTGAAAAGTTTGGGTGGAAACTAAGAGTTTTAAAAAGTTATAGGCAAAATTGGAAAATTTGGGACAAATCTGACAAAATTATGAAATTCTGGGAAAGTCTGTGCAAATTTGTGAAGTTTTGGGCTAGTTTGATAAATCCTGAAATTTTTTTTGTTCAAATTGAAATTCTCACAGAATTTAGGGTTAAATCAGCAGCTTGAAAGTTTTATTGGACTTAAACTGATGTTTTTACCATATTGTAATCTAATTGACCTAAACCTCTTCAAATTTTATTTGGATGAAGTTTAAACTATCAAAACTTAGTTAATCACATTTTATACCTCTTGTAGTATAAATATAAGTCACCACGGCAACCATCTCCCCAGAAACCCTAAACTTCTCCCCCACGGCGCCGTCACCCTTGGAACGTTTCCCCCTGCCCTCGACGCTGTACCGTCTTCCAGCCGTCCGAGCAACTGCCACGGGCTACTCCAGACTGCCGGCACCACCTATCCCAGGCGTTTTCCGTAGCCGGAGACGCAAAATCAGAGGGAGGAGTAGCTCGTGACAACATCCCCGCCGCAAATCAGTTTTAGTCTGCCACCGTACGCAGCCGCCGTCAGCCTTCAGCCTGTAAGGAGGTCACCCCTTCCATCACCTTCCGAGGCCTTCTGCCCGATCGTCCAAAAAGCGCCGCCGCCGAGAGAATCTAACCAGATCCGATCATGACCCGCTTCCAAACCACGACCCGACTCGTTCTTACAGCCAACCCAGCCAATCTTTATTCATCTTTCGGTAAAACTCTTGTTTAGTCCTTAGCTCTTATCATTTCGTTCATACAAGTTACTGAAGTTTTTGAATTTTTCGCAGAGAAGGCACTGACAACAAGTTTTTATTGTTTATTTTTCTTTGTTTCTTTGTTTATTTGTGTGTTTGGCGTTGTATTAAACTTAGTTGTTAAATTTTGCATAGGGGAACAACGTAGGATATTAATTTGGTTTATCTTTTCTTCATTTAATTTTAAAATAGTTTGATTTAAGTTTATCCTAAAAAATGATAGTACATAAAAGTTATTTGTTATTCAATATAATTTAGTTTATCTTGATTTTTTTTTCAGAAATTAAAAATAAATTAAATGAAGGAAATTGTAAATTTACTCAATAAATTTTTTAGAATCCATTCTTAGTAGATTTGGTAAAATCCTGAGGCTGATTATTCATTTAAAACCAATTGGTCTAATAAGATTCACGATTTGAACAAAATATTCATTTCAAATTCTTGGTGGCTTTGATGAATTTCTGATATTTGAAAGACATATAGGATTCCATATCCAATTGGTCTAGTATTATTCACGGTTTGGAATTAAATTAAAAATTAAACGTAATTAAACAAAAATTCATTAAAAATTATTGTCATCAAAGATTAGGTAAAAGAATAATAATTTAAGAAAAGATAAAACCAAACCCCATGGTACCAATTTCAGGGCACTATTATAAAGTTATTTTAGTGTAACCGATTCACAATTTTAGAATCTCTCGTAAACCATAATAAATATCCAATTGACTTTGGCGAAAGCAATCAATGGTGACTCCTAAAAACACATTGTTATAGGTATCATGCCAATTTGATAAGAGGTCATCCATAATTTTCATTGTCAAAATCTAGTATGATGGCTAAAATTTTTTGTTACTCTATTATATATGAAGGTAAATTTTTGCACTAAGGCTAGGGATGTTAGATGTAGCTAGTTAAATAATTTTAATTAATTTGTTTGAGTTTGTGTTTTAGTCCATTTTGTTCACAACAATGAATATTGTTTACTCTTAAATGCCATAAATAATTTATCTTATAAATTTGAATGAAAGACTAAAAAGCGAAATTTGATTTGTGCATTAGGGAAATAAAGTTGAAGTGTCAATTCTTCATAGTTTAAGAGGTGGGTTGATCCTTATTAAAGTTAAAGGTGTAAATTGTCAAAATCAATATAATTTGGATGAGTAAAATGAATTTAGCCAAATTAGTTCACATAAACGAATTATATAAAAATTAGCTAATAATTTAAATTTAAGTATGTAATGTAGTTATATAGTTCAACTACAATATTAGACATCTACCACAATACTTCATAGGATATTTTTACATAATCTTTTGTAAGTCTTAAATTCCTATGTTCTATTTTCCTCTAAAAATACTATTTTTACAATCACTTATTTATATGATGTTTTTGTTAACGTTATATGTTAAGGAAACAAAAATTAACACACAAATACACATACACACACAAATGCGTGTGTGTGTGTGTATTTGTGGATGGTATTTTCTAGGCCTCCAATTATTGGTTTTCATTAGCATTGTTTGAAGTATATTTAGCCTTGTTTGACTTTCTAGAATAGTCAAATGTTGTCCCAACCAACTAAGGTTGTTAATATTAACGAACATTGCCCTCGTTGTAGCCAGGATTTGATTCCCACCCTTACCTTGCCAAATTCAAGGCATAAAAAAATTATTAAATATGATTTGACGTCATGTGTATTTTAATAAAATTAACAATTTATCCACATCTTTTATAAACATTCTTTAATATCTTGATATATAGATGCTTCTGGATGTACAAAATATAGCTAAATGCTACTCGGTCTTCTTCCTTTATCTGGAAGTATAGGTTTTCTTTTCTTGGTATATTTATACTTATTATCACTGGTTTGGTGTTTATGTTAGCTTAAATGACCTTATTGTGCTTATCTATATATCTATACTAATATAAAGTAGTTTTTATGTGTACCAGATTTATGACATAATCCACCATCCTACTATATATATATATATATAGATTCTAAGTAACCTAAACTAAAAAAACTGACAATCAAGCTATTTTGATAGAAGCACAAAAAAACCGCACAAAATTACAATTTCATCAAATGCGCTAAAACTTCGAGTAAATTATAACCCATGTTACTAGATTTTTACACCAAGTGTGAAAACCAATAAATTCAAAATCATTCTCATTTTTCCCTTGAAAGCTATTGAGATTATCTTTTGAACCCTTTATTCAACGCCTACCATTTATGTGTAACGATTCTCTTTTGAAAGCCGCTCGTCGTGATCACCACCCACAGTTTACTCGCAAGACTAAGCCAAAAAGTTATGAAACTTGAAAATCATCTTTGATCATGATTTTGGTGATCTTTACTTTGATCTTCATCTCCAAATATCAAATTCTCTGATTTGTCATTCTAATCATTTTCTCTATTGACATCTTGTAGCCACGGTTTCTTCAATTTATATGATTTTGCTTTAATGGTCTTATTTGGTTTCCATTGTATGTTTTCGATAGTTTCAGCAATTTTTGCTCCGATCGCATTCTCTGACCTCATTTTTTGCATTTTTTGTGATTATTGCTTTGATATGTTCATTTTGCTTTCTATATGTTCCTTTTTTCATTCACATTTATTTTTTTTAAAGTTTCTATATATTCCTATACATATTGTTGTTCATTCTTTTAGTTTACATATCAACAAAAATTCAAATGAACAACTATTTTAAAAGAATATATGCGTAGTTTAAAAAGAACATATGCATATAAAAAAGATATGCAAATGAAGAAGGGAACATATAAATGTAAAGAAAAGAACATGTGTATATGAATAAAAGAACACATACGTTAAGAAATATCTATTCAGAACAAATATGCATGTACATGCATACATGTATAAAAGAACATATGGGTAGAAAGAAAAGAATACATGCAAATAAATCAAATAACATATAAGTGGTTACATAAACTACGGTGCAAAGAACATATACATATGTATAAAAAAAACATATCCACATAAAGAAAATAACTTATGCCTAAAAAAAAATACATACTTTCACAAACATATATACAGAACAAATATCAAAACACATATGTACAGAGGAACATATGTATTTAAAAAAAAAACATAACCTTGTAAAGAAAAAAACATACACCTTCATATATATCTATACAGATCAAATATCAAAATATATTATGAACAGACACATATGTTCAAATGAACACATACACATAAAGAAAAAGATATGTGCATGTAAAGGAAAAAAACAACTATGTTCAGAAATATCTATTCAGAACAAATTTGCATGTACATACACACATGTATAAAAGAATATATGCATAGAAAAAAAAGAACATATGCAAATAAAGTGAAGAACATTAATCTAGTTACATAAATTATAGTGTACAGAACACACATATATGTATAAAGGAACATATCCATATAAATAAAAAACAATACATACAAAGAAAACAACATATACCTCAAGAAATATATATACCGAATAAACATCAAAACACATATGTTCAAATGAACATATGAATTTAAAGAGAAGAGAAATAAAATGGTAGGTAGAATGAAAAAAAAAGTAACAAAAGATAAAAAAAAGTAATGGAAAAAGTTAAAAATTGAGAAAATGAAAGAGGGACACACAAAATGATGAAATGAGGAGTTGAACCCCAGTTCTTGCATAAATCATATGCTTTCCAAACTAACTATCCTAGAAAAATCTCCGATCTAAATTGCATAAGTATTAGTATATATATCATGTGTGAAATGTTTGTGCGTCAGGCATACATAAGAATTAGCCATCAATATATATATATATATATGAGAAGAAATGAGGGCAATTTGAGTCCTTAATCCTTTGGTTTTATTTCACTTAAATCCCTATGATTGTCAAAGTTGTGTCATACTTATAACTATGACAAGAGTCTTGCTGTTTATGGTTAATTCCAACATATAAACTTAACATATTTTGTTTTTTCACCCAAACTCTCATACATTTCAAAATTGTAGTTACATCACTCTAAAAAAACTTTAGGTATTTTGTATTTTTCTTTTTTGGTGTGGTACATTAAGGTGAATTAAAATCAGTGCATAAATTGATGACAATATGCTTAATTTCATGATTTGGTATTAATTTGCTTAAAAGGTGAAAAATGTTAAGGGGAACATGACAACAACTCTTGGTCTTTGGTTACACCCAATAAAAGGCCTTAACATTATTTTTTTTATTGCATTTTAGGCTTTGTAGTTAAATTTTGAAACCACTATTCCGCAAGTGCACGGTGGACGTGTAGATGGGGTGAATGAGTATCGTTCCCACGAGGATTGATTAAATTGATTGCCAAGTACCACTACTCAAGTTAAACTTTAGCTTAACAATCAAAGTTGGATGAAAATGTAGGCAACTTAAACAAGTGACTAACCTTAGCTAAATGGAATACTATTAACCTAGAATGCAAGTATGCAATGTAAAAATTGTGGTTTTTGTCAAATCATGAAAGAACACTTCCTATGGGTTCACTACTCGTCTTGATTTGTTGGTGAACTTAGGTGAGTGGGTTAATTTCCAATGTATGTTGATAAAGTTATTCAACTAAATTCTTACTTTTCCAAGTGAAAGAATTAATCTCTCTATTCTAAACTTAATATGGATTTCCATCCGATTACAAGCTTTGAAAGAGGCATTAGAGCTTAATTTACCTTTACCCAATGACATAGACTAATTTTCTAACAAGTCCATAGCCATTAAATTCTTCTCCTAGGTCCAATTACTTCTAATCTTTTCCAAGAGTTTATAGGCAATTTATAGTGCAACCAATTGTGGCCATCAACTAGCTAACACAACATTAAGCTCAAGAGAAGAATAAACATGCATTTGGTAGAAAACTAACATCACATAACCATGAATTTATCCAACATAATCAATCCAAGTAGCTACATCCATAGAAAGTGCAAAAGAAGACTATTCCATAACTAAATAAAACATAATCATGAAAGTAAACATAATAGCATCCATGAAGAACTACAAGGAAGATGAAAGAATAAACCTAAGATGACTAGAAAATCTTGAATCCAAAGTCTCCAAGCTAGTCTCATTGAGCACTCAAAGCAATCTCCAAGTTAGCTCCAATGGTCACCAAGAAAAAACTAAGAAAAACTAAAAATACTAACTATGGTGGAAAGAAAAACCAAAACTAAGTATAGGAAGACAAGATGAAGAAGATGAAGAAGATCATCATCCTCTTGCTTATTTCCAGATTCTTCTACTCTTGAGGATGTTTCTTTCACTCACCAAACCAATTGGATAGAAATCCTTGGCCAATAGCAAGCTTGTGTTCAAATTTGAGGTAGGGGACCACTTTCCCGGGTGACTGGCGCCTAGGCGTCAGGAGGGGGTGTCTGGGCGCCAGAGCTCGAGGGTGCCTGGCGCCTAGGCGCCTAGGCGCCAAAGTGCCTTTTTCTTGGCAGAGGACTTTGTACTGTGGCGCCTAGGCCTCGCTCTTGGCGCCTAGGCACCACAGTTATAATTCCCGTTGACTTTTGCGTTTCCGTTTTTCGTTCCGCTTGTCTCGGTGCCATTCCAATGCTATGGTCCGCTTCTCTAACCTACAAAATGAAAGATCAAAGCAAGAATTGGCCAAAAAAATTGAGTGGTAAGGTAGAAAATTGTGGTCAAAGTTGACAAAAAGTCAACATGTTTGACCACAAAATTAACATTTATCAAGCTTTCAAGTATTGCAAACAAAGTATAATAATTACTTTTGCGACATCATGATTGCATTTAATTCCATATGTTTCTAGTCTTGATCTGGTTCAAATTTTCACACGTGCTCCTCCTAAAATCTTCCTTCATGTGTTTCTTTAAAGGTTGTTGTCTAATGTGTTTTAATGAAATATCATATGATTTAAGATCCATGAAAGTTAGAAATATTTGCATATATCAGTATCATGAAACATTATAAGGAAGTGATGCTTTAAAATACATAATTATGCCTTTATGGTGCTGTCTAAGTTGTATACATACCAGTTCGCTCTGGAGTCATAGTATGTCTAACTCAAATGAAATTGAGGAACTGATAATTGGGAATAATGTAAAAAATTATATGAATCATGGGTTTAAACCAAAAAATTAAAGCAAAATTTGAGAATAGTCCAACCCAAGCTAAAATCAAACAAACTACATTGGCTAAAGTCTCCCTTTACAAGATAGAAATAGCCTTACCATAAAAAGTGATGCTTAAACATTGACACAAAAGATAATAATGATTTTAAAATTGACTTAATAAAGGTAAAAAAAATAGGAAAAAGTGACTAAAATGGAAAATAGAGAAAATATAGGGTCTAAAATTAAAATGATCAATAGCTTAGAGACTTGAATGGATTTAAGCAAAAGAAAAAATGCGGAACAGACTCAAACTTGGAGAAAGTCTTTGTAATTTTTTTGTTTGGCAGCTACAGTCTCTAAACTTACAGATCTATCGATGCTGCCACTTTTTTCATATTGTCTTTTAAGCCTTGACCGTCAAATGTAAAAGTAGGGACCAAAGTGAAGGAAAAGAAATTTGAAGGGGCTAGAAGAGGGGTTAGATAATAATAATAATAATAATAATAATAATAATAATAATAATAATAGCACTAACAACAACTCAAGTCGGCAATTAATATTAAGTTATAATTGTTCGTCTAAAATCAACTTGATAGAGCAGCATATCTTAATCAGATGAGGGGAAAAAAACTAATATTAGGGTCAATTCATTTTAACTTAAATTTAATTAATCTAAAATATTTTATTTTTATTTTTACATATTTTTTATTTGAAATCATGCCGTTTAACAGCTAATATTATGTTAGAGTAATAATTCATTGAATGAAATTTTTTTATAATGTTATTAAATTTTTTTGACCTTTTATTTTTGTATACTTGTAAAAATAAAAATAACTCATTATAAATTAATCTAATTCTAACTGAGGATTGGCTTTAAGGCCTCTAACGAAGCCAAAGGGAAAAAAAAAAAAGAAGAAAGAAAGCCAGGGAGTTAAGTCACGTGAGGGGCACCTCCATTCCACGTGCCAGGCATGCGCCTCTATTACTGAACAAAGCCGTCGGCAGGGAAGAAACGGTTCCGTTCCGTGAATGAAAGCCAGTGAAAAAGGCAAAAGAGAAAAAGGAAAAAAATAAAATAAAAAAAGAAGAAGAAATCCCCTAAAAATTCACACATCAAACAGAGACACAGTAGCAGGCACAGGCAGCAGAAGAGAGAAATTGATTGATTCGTTTTCTTCTCTCTTCCCTCCCCCAACAATTTTGGGAAAAACCGGAAACCAACCAAACCCATAAACCCCAATTTTCGCGCCACATCAATCCCACCAATCACACGCACCCGCCCCAATTCGATTCAAATCCCATGACCCAGTCCCAGCATTCGTTCACCGGTTCCTCCTTGCACCCCTCCCCATCCGCCGTCTCCGGCGTCCAGGTCCGCTGCGCCGGCTGCCGCATGATCCTCACCGTCGGTCCTGGCGTCGCCGAGTTCGCCTGCCCCACCTGCCGCCTCCCCCAAATGCTGCCGCCCGAGCTCATGAAAAAGTTCGCCAACCGCCCTCCGCTCCCGCCCTCCGTGCCAGCCCACGGCATCGATCCCACCAAGATCCAGCTGCCCTGCGCCAATTGCAACGCTATACTCAATGTTCCCCCTGGACTCTCCCGGTTCCATTGCCCCCAGTGCTTGGCCGAGTTGTCCGTCGATTTCTCCCAGCTTAAGCAGCTACTTCCGTACCCCCCACCGCCTCCCGTGGAGGAGGTCAACGAGGTTGTAGTCGTCTTCTTTAACAGTTCTCTTTTGAACTTGTCTGCATTCTTGCGGAGTTCTAGATTCCCTTTACTTTACTTCAAAAATAATTGTGATTAAACAAAATTTAAGTTTTTGTTCCTATCCTGCTGACTTCACATTTCTAGGGCTTTACTAACATTAGAAGGTACCTTCCTTTAAAATTTTATTTGATCTATGCTTATGTCCATGTTTTGCGCACCTGCTAGTATATCGACTTTAAGCTTTAGAATGAGTAGGTTCATGCCCTTTGATACAGGCTTTTTATTTTTTGAAATGGACAATGATTATTACTACCAGCAGGAGCTGGTTCAGTAAAAAACTGTGATTAATATAAGCATGGGATAATGATTCATATAGGTCTGATCATTCCCAATAAAAAAAAAATAAAAAAACCTAAGTTTCTTTGTTGCAGGCTGTTGTAGGTTATATATAAGATTTGTGAAGGTTTTATCTCTAGTGAGCGCTAGGAGTTTGAAATTGGCAAAAGAGGAAAAATGTTATATTTCCTTGCCAAATCAGGATATGGCTGTTGAAAGTCCTTGTTCCTTCTGTCGAACTTCTGTTTTTCCTCAAGTAAGGACTTGTCATAATTTATTCAGTTTTGTTGCACATTGGCCTCTTCTATTTCTTTTTTTTTTTTGTTTACTTCCAAAAATAGAAAAAAAATAAGAAAAATTCATTCTTTATTGAAAGAAGAAAAATGATTTACTTCATAGAGATGCTAAGTTCTGTGCAGGAAACAACCTTGAATTTCTAATATGATAAGAACACACTCACAAACTTTTTGTGTCTCATGTGTCACTTTAAGTATCTATTGAGTTCTTTGGGCATATATGTAGTACCTTCAATTGACAAAAAAGCTGCCCATTACAAGTTTCACCATGTTGGCGGATGGGGTCACAGATACATGCCAAGTTTTCCTTAAGCTATTTTAACCAACTGACTACCAAATTCTAGTGTGGTCTGGGAGGGCCCTCATCCTTATTTCCACGTCAATCATCCTCAAGAGACAGCGGTAGCTGTCATATGGAGCAAGGGAACTGGATGAAACAAGTTTGACATGGACCATTCTCTGTATCTGATTGTCATTCAGTTAAACCTCATGCCATCTGATTTTGTTCATCTTTCCCTGGATAAAAAAATGAGATTAGTGGTTGAACTTTCTGTCTCACCTGCAAAACGTGAATTTCATTGGGTTTTCTTATCTTTTGAATGTTGGTTTCCTTGCATTGCAAAAACTTGTCAGGTAGCAATAGAAGTGGAGCGAGAAGAAGATGAAGGTGGCCAGGCTGGAGAAACATTTACTGACTATGTAAGTATCCTCTCAGTTATACTTTATGGGGCATATTCTGTTTAACCTTTTTCCCCCTGCCATCTCAAGCTTTTGAAAACTACTAACTCATGTAACTCAATGTGGCTGTTGATGCAGCGTCCTCCAAAACTCTCTATTGGCTTTCCTCATCCTGATCCTGTTGTCGAGACATCCTCTTTATCAGCCGTGCAGCCGCCAGAACCTACATATAACCTAAGAATGAAGGATGAATTGGAAAGTTCTTTGTCATGCTTGCAGATTGAGACTGTGGTCTATGCTTGCCAGGTATGTATTGTTTTTGATAAGTACATGTTGTAATCTGGTAGTATAAAATCATAGCTAAGAATGGTTGGGCTCTTGTCATTTTTAAATCATCAGTTTTAATTTCACAGAGACACCTCCAATACCTTCCTAGTGGTGCTAGGGCAGGGTTCTTTATTGGTGATGGAGCAGGCGTTGGTAAAGGTCGTACAGTTGCTGGGTTGATATGGGAGAATTGGCACCACGGGAGGAGGAAAGCATTGTAAGTTCTGGGTGGCAATATCTGCATTTGTATATAAACAACTTATAATTAGTCATTTGTTGTATTTGCCTTTTTTACTTTCCATATGTGTTCTACTGCATCGCTGCAGAATGCATTATTTTCTGTTAAAAGAATATTTGATCGTCTTTTCATTTGCACAAAAAAAAAAAAATCATATTTTTCCTTCTCTCTCTTTCTCTCTGGTTTTCTTAATGTTCTTAAACAGGTGGATCTCTGTTGGTTCAGACTTGAAGCATGATGCAAGAAGGGACCTGGATGATGTGGGTGCAACATGTGTTGGAGGTAAAAGCAATGCATTTAGCGTTTATATAGTTCTGTTTGATATTATTCAGAAACCAGGGTGGAACAGAAAATGGAATTGGTGCTCAGTTTGTATTATGGTTTTTGAGTAGTGGTTTAAATGGCTTAAAGTTCTGTTAGTTATGGCCAATATTCTTCTCAAGTTCTGTGTACTATCTTCTTTTTTTTTTACTTCTCCCCTCACGTTGAATTAGGTTCCTATCATTGTTGCCCTTTTATATGCATTGTACCCTTTACATGTTACACAAAGTGCATTGCTGTATGATTTTGTTATACCACTTCTCTTTTTGGGCCCGACACAACTGGCATAATTGAAAAAAAAAATAAAGGAAAGCTGAAACTTGAATAAGCAAGTAACAGACCTAAATAAGAAGTTTGTTCCTTACCTGTGATGGGCATGAAACTTCTCTTTCCAGATTACATTGAGAGGTAATCTTGCATTGTTCCTTATCACTGGTGATCAAGAGATTTAACAGGAAAAAATATCTACATATTATGTTGCTTAAGATGGAAGAAACAATTACATAAAGTTGTATGATTTAGCTAAGACTTGTTTGACTTTTCTATTGCCTGTACACACTAGCTTCCATTGATGTAACTTGCTTTGGTGCGCCTTTTGTGAGAGCATTGAAAGTTTTACCTTGTAGTACTATTGAATATCAGTAGTCAGCTTTTGTTTTGGTCTACTGCCTCCTATTCTCTTACTATTCTATCTTTGAATTAGCATGCTTCTTGTTCTAAGCAAATGATAATGCTCACTTCCTGAAAAAGAAGTTACATTAGAATTGGAAGTTAGTTTTGTAACTTCATTGGTTTGCTGCGGAAGCTTCAGTATGTTTTCTAGGCAAGAAAAGGGAATGGTATATATAACCAAAGGAGCACCAGTGGGGTTGGAAACTCTTCAAAAAAATTAAGAACAAAAGAATAGCTCTACAAAATCGATAACTCATGTATCTTCATGAAGTAGCTTCCTTGTTACTACCTAAGGAAATCTAGCCATTTTCTCCTTAGAAAGGATAGAGGCCTCTCTTTACCCTAAAAAATTCTCAAGTTTATTTCCCTCCAAATAGTGAATGCTTCACTATTTTGAAGGAATGTCTTGCGTGGTAGAGATAAGGATGACAAATCAACAATGGAAATGACAGATTATTTTAACATTCATAGCTCTTTATTATGAGCTACCACCCTTGTCTATTGGGGTTGATGCCCCTTGCTTATAGATAGGCCGGCAAACAATGGCAATTCTCTTTATGTATTTTTTAGAGGTGGGGGGGGTAGGGAAAGAAGAAATCACCACACGTTTTACAAAATTTGGGCCTTGGTTATATAAATGATTGATTTTGCATATGTTGTGGCATTGCCCTATGCTAGATCGATCAAATCAATCAATCAACTAAGCTTTAATCCCAACTAGTTGTGGTCGGTTACATGAATCCTGTGTCTCTAAGCAGCTTAGTTGGTAGCAAGCTCCTCCGATAGTCCTAGCAAGGCAAATCATTTTGTACTAAATAATCTCTAAGTTTTGGTCTCCCCTTACCTTTGTTACCCCCACCTACATCTATCCTATCACTTACGCATGACACATCTAGTGGTCTTCTTTGGATGTGACCAAACCATTTAAGGCAGCCATCCCTGGTTTTGTCCTCAGTCAGAGCTACATTTACCATGCTTCTATGGTTTTCATTTTTAGTTCTATCCCTTAGCATATGCCCACTCATCCGCTGCAACATTCTCATCTCCGCAATGTTCATTTTGTTTGTATGTTGCTTTTTCATCACCCGCTGTCAGATGGCCATCCTATATTATTTTGCCTTCAACTTGGGAGGCAAATTTTATCAAGTATGACTGATGGCACTTCTGCATTTTTGTCCTGCCTGCTTTAATTTGGTTGTTGACATCTTGTTCAGGGTCTCTCTCCTTATGAATAATTGAAAATAAATACGTAAATGATTCATTGACAGAGTTCTTTTCGTCTTGGACCTACTTATTCTAAAACCTGTAGACTCTAGGGCATTTCATCATAGTTCTAACTTATGATCCACTCTTAGTTTCATCAACTAGAAGAATGTCATCCACAAATAGCATCATCTGAGTAACTTTAAGGATTTATCTGATGCCCTCTGCTAGATGTCCTTATTTATTTTCTTGACAAGTAATTTTATGGATTTATCAAATGCAGTTTATCCTCTTAACAAATTGCCCTATAACAAGATTGATAGAAAGAATCAAGGGATCAAGGAGGGAGTTGTATTTTTGACATATAATAGCCTCATTGCATCATCTGAGAAAGGCCAATCTCGCCTAAAACAGCTAGTGAAGTGGTGTGGATCAGAGTTTGATGGACTTGTCATATTTGATGAGGTACACATTATTTATTGATTTGACTAAAAAATGTAGTTTTATAATGCCTTTCTAATTCTCTATCCTACATGAATTGTCTAATATGTGACATTAGTACATGTAGCTGAGGATAAGTGTCTCTTTGCAGTGCCACAAAGCTAAAAATTTAGTTCCTGAAGCTGGAAATCAGCCAACACGTACAGGTGAAGCAGTTCTAGAGATTCAGGTTTGTTCTTGACCTTGCAGCTGTGACCAGTTAAATATTTGTTGTGCAACATCGTTCACTGTCCCTTTGTTTTTTGTGCACGGGTTGGTATCTTAGTATTATAGGCTATTCATGGATTATTTTTTTTTGTGAACAATGGATCAGTTTGTTGACCTTGTTATTAGGTCTGTTTTTGCTTAGTGCAGCTTGCACACAATCTATTCTGCCTATAATTTGGAAGACTGTCTCTCTGTTTTAATCAATGTAACTATTGCTCTCAAATATCTAAACCTACAGGCCCAGCTTCCTGAAGCACGTGTTATTTATTGCTCAGCAACTGGTGCATCTGAGCCACGCAATATGGGTTATATGGTCAGACTTGGTCTTTGGGGTGCTGGAACATGTTTTGAAGACTTTCAAAAATTTCTAGGTATAACCTTGGTCTTGAGTCTCATTGTTTCTTCTGGTGTGTCTTTTTACATTGTGTTGATTCTGCAGTCCTATACATCTCATTCCCATTGTAGTGTTTTCTGTTGCAAAGAGAATACTATTGGAATGAAAGGCTGAACTTTACAGATTGATATATGTGATTTTTTACTATTTCTATCAGATTGATATATATGTGATGTATGAAACACAACTCGGTAAATAATTTTTTGTTTTGATAAAAAATAGTTTATAGCTTCATTGGCTGGGTTTCTTATTCTTTTCAAGTGTTCAACTCAATGTTATCAGAAGAGAGCTTAAGGTGCAAGGCGCAGAGCGCCACATACCCAATGCTTTTAATGGTTAAGGCAAAGTGTCTTTCTTGAAGCACATTCAAAGCGCACAAGGCGACAAATTCATTAAGGCGCTAGGTGCCTGCCTCATAAAAAATTGGGCTGTTTTTATTAGATTTAATGTAATTGAGGGAACATGATGAAACGTGGCAGGTACATTATGCTTTCCTTGCAATCATGGCATCTTCTCTTTTTGCTTATTTTTTTTTTGGTAATCTCCCTATTGCTTATTGATTCCTCTTCTCTTTCTGCTATTTTTAATCTATTTATATCGTACCCCTATTCCTTCCCTCTTCTCTTCCTTCACTTGTTTTATTTTTTAATTAACTTTTCCTTGGAAACTGAACACAATAAAATGTGGCAGACTGGGGAAGTAAAAAGCACAAATCGTGGAACCCTTCTTCTTCTCCTTCTGCTACTTTTTTCAAATCTATTTATATTATGTTCCATATTCTTTCCCTCTTCTCTTCCTTCACTTTTCTTTTCTTTTTTTTTTTGTTTATTAGCTTTTAACTCTTAAAGTTTCAAGGGTCTCTTTTAAATCAGTCAACCTTGACATGGGGTTGTTCAACAATAAAAAAGTCAACAGAAGATAATCAATATAATTTATTCTTCTTGTATATCTACAGGCTACAATTATATTTTATTGTTCTTATAATCATCATTATCATTATTAATGGTATGTATGAGATCTCTTTTGAACCAAAGATACTTGTCAAACCTATTAAGTAGTTGATTTTGGTATAATTTATATCTAGAATTAGCTAGTTCACATACACTAGAGTTTATTTATAGTGTAGCTCCTTATTTCATTAAAGCGTGCGCTTTCGCTTTGCTCTTTGTGCTTTGAAACCCTTGTCACTTTATTGTGCTTTTCGCTTTTCAAAACTTTGGTTCAACTCATTTTGTAGTCATCATGGTAAGGTCTTATTGAAGGGATTCATATCGTAGAATAGAGAGCTACTGAATTGAGTCAGCTTGTTAATAAGCTCTGGAGATTTACATCTGAATTAGCCATGTTTATCATGTTGACTGCATATGATCATGGTCTAACTGCTTGTCAGCTGCAACTGTCTATGAGTAATTAGTGCTTTAGGTTGAGTAAGTGATCACATTTGTCTGGGAATATCAAAATTCTTCATGACTCTTTAAGATGTCAAGCCTACTTCAGCCATTAAGTATAGTCTATTGTCCACTTGAAGTAGACCCATTGAAAATCATTCAGTCGAGTGTTTCTCCAAGTGTTAGTAAATAATTAAAGAAAATGAGTTACTATCAGAGGTGATGCCGTCGAACAAAATTAAATTACTGATTTTGTCATAGAGATTAATTTCTGTTTGTTAAAATCTGTTCAGAGGTTTGAATGCCATCTGAACCTTCTCATGGATCATAATGTTTGCAGGTGCCCTTGACAAAGGGGGTGTAGGAGCCTTGGAACTTGTTGCCATGGACATGAAAGCACGGTAAGAATATCTATGTGAAGTACCATAACTCAAGATTGAAGATTGTGTAGCTATTTTAAGGTCTGAGACTTTAAAGCCATAAATATATATCACTGTTTCTTTTCCCACTCCTAGAGGAATGTATGTATGTCGCACCCTGAGTTATAAAGGGGCAGAGTTTTCGATTGTGGAAGCACCATTAGAAGCTGAAATGGAGGTAATATTGCACATTTCATGGAAAATTCATGCATTGTTTACTTTGAATTATATACACTCAAGCCCAGAATAACAGGCATTGGCATGTTAGGCAATGTACAAAAAAGCAGCTGAGTTTTGGGCACAGCTACGTGTAGAATTGCTTGCTGCTAGTGCCTTTCTTAAAGATGATGAGAAACCTAATTCAAGCCAGCTGTGGAGATTATATTGGTCAAGCCATCAGGTGTAGCTCGTTTCCTTTCTTTAGTCTCTTGATGTTTTTCAAGTGTTTCCAAGTTCCATTAGTTCGTATTCAGTTGATTCATCTAATCTGTTTTGCTTGAAAACTTGTGTAGCGTTTCTTTAGACACATGTGTATGTCTGCTAAGGTGCCTGCTACAGTTAGACTTGCAAAGCAAGCACTGGCAGAAGACAAATGCGTGGTCATTGGACTTCAGAGTACAGGAGAGGCTCGAACTGAGGAAGCAGTGACAAAATATGTGTGTGCTATTAAACGAACTGGCTTTCGAATTCTATGTTGCTTCTTTTCATACAAGATACTAATCTTACCTCTAAAAGTAGGGTCTTGAACTTGATGATTTTGTTTCGGGTCCTCGAGAGCTGTTGTTGAAATTTGTCGAAGAAAACTATCCGTTGCCTGACAAGCCTGAATCTGATGAGGGTGTGCACAATTTGTGTATTTTGCTTGCTGGTACCTATTTCTTGCATGATCTTGATTGTCAGTTGTGCCTCCTGCTTTAATAGGAGAGGAAAACGTAAAGGAACTTCAGCGCAAAAGACATTTGGCCACACCTGGTGTTTCATTCACTGGCAGAGTTAGGAAAATTGCAAAATGGAAGCCTGCAAGTGATGATGAAAGTGAGGAAGAATCTGTATGTAAGTTATTCTGAATAGGATGAAGCAAGATATTCTGAATGGTGTGTAGTTTTAGATTTCATATCACGATTACTTTCACAGACCTCTATAGGAATGTAGAAGTCAGAGGAAATCTTTGTTGAGGACACGTAATATTTTTCAGTGTATTTTTTCTTGTGATCATTTAATACAAGATTCCCTTGTAAGAGGGTTGCGTCACAGTAAGGGCATCTGGTGTACAACTTTGTAACTCTGATTTTGCATGGACTTGTAGTCTTAACTAACGTTGGACAGTTAATTTGACACTCTCAACTTTGTGCTTCTTATTTGGCAAAATTGCTTGTGTTTTCTGTTTTGCACACAGCAACTTAAGCTGCTTAAGTGGGTTTCTTCTGTGTCATGAAATTGATATCCTAATTGATCAATGCAGCTGATTCTGCTCCTGATTCTTCGGAATCTGATGATGAGTTTCAGATCTGTAACATGTGCAATAATGAAGCGGTAATTTATATTCACTTGTTTGAATTGTTTCTATCTTACAATTTTTTCTATGGTTGCCAGGAATTCCTTCTGTTTGGAATAACCTGTTAATGGCTGTTATGTTTCTAAGCTTAGGAAAGAAAGAAGTTGCTCCAGTGTTCATGCTGTGGTCAACTTGTTCATCCTGCATGTTTGGATCCACCTGTGACAGACATATTGCCTGAACAGTGGTCATGTCATTCATGCAAGGAAAAAACAGACGAATTTATTCAAGCAAGGCGTGCCTATCTGGAAGAACTTATGAAAAGGTTGCTGCATCTTTGATACTTCTAGTCTTTTTCTATTTTGCAGAAGGATGACCAAACAATCTTTACATTTTCTGTAAATTTGAGTGCAGATATGAAGCAGCTTTGGTGCGGAAGTCAAAAATTTTGGAGATAGTCCGTTCACTGGGTCTTCCAAACAATCCCTTGGATGATATTATTGATCAGGTTATTCTACATCCGTTCTACTTTGTTCTCGCATGTTATGGTTGTGTTACGTATTGTTTTTCTTTATTATCTGAAACTCATTTTGGCTTGTTATGATTGTCTACCTCTTTGATCAAGGAGGTAGAGTTGCTTTTCTGCTTCTTTATTTAGCTGTTTTCCCCTTTTACAAAAAGAATTTCTTCCATGATGAACAGGTATATTCAATTACTTTTCTGTCTCATGTTGTCTTTATGTGCTTTGATGAAATTATGGCGCTTACATAATTTCTTTTGAAGTCATTTCTAACAAAATCAGGAAGTCCAAAAGAGAACTGATAAAACAAATTGTTCAATTTCCATGGTTGTATTTGGTACAAGCCGGAAAATTAACATTTTCTAGTTAATTTTAATTTTCGTAATTATTTTTAGGGCTATTTAATTTCCTTAATTTAAGAGTTATTTTAAGGTTTTATTAAGTTTTTTTAATGGAAAAATAAAAATTTATCAAAATAAAAAATAATACATAATTCCCAGCTCCAGGGAGATACTGGAACAATTTACCACCATCAAAACTCCCAAGATATACATAACACCCTGAAAACCTCCCACAAAGCATACAACCACAAAACAACTCCCAACTCCTAGAGCTTCAAGACCTTAAAAAAACTCCCTTACTGGTAAAAAATCAAATGCCCCTACCGCATTCAAAATTTACAAGCCTCACCCAAAATTCACAACCTCTGGAACCCAAGAGAGAAAGGCAATAAAATCGTAGCCTTTAATCTCCTATTCCAATCTCTTCAAATTTCTGTTCAGCGAGGATCCTTTGGCCCGAGAACCAAATATCTTTTGTCCCTTCCTTTGATCCTTAGCAATGTCTAGTGACCCCTTGGTAGGTTAATACAAGAATCCGAACTCTTAATACTCTCTGTCTCAATCTGAATACCCACCACTTTCTGATACCATAGCTTTTGATGTCAACCCGGAACTCACACAGTCTTGTCTACCCGTGACCTTTTGTGTAGGGTTTTATCAAGTATCCTTGATACACTAGCGGAAGTATTAAAAATAAAACTAAATTGTACATAACAAGTTAGGGTTCAAGAAACAAATCAATCGCTCTTGGTGAAACCTTGGAAGAGAGAAAAATCTCTGAATTTTATTGTTAAAAATAGGGATAATCTATTCTACTGCAATTGTAGCACAAGAACTCTTTATATAGAGTCTTAGTCACCAACCCTTAACTAGAATCCTATTAGAAGTAATTGATTGAATCCTGAAAGAAATTGGAGTTCTGAGCCGTCAACTCTCCTAGGGGATTAGCGCTAGAAATAAAACCGAAACAGAATAGGAAAAGAAATTTTAGAATCCTACTCGACCCTAGAAACCCTATTTAACATATAATCAACTAGGACTTTGTTTATCCTTATAAAACCCTAAAATAACTCTTAAATTAAGGGAATAAAATAGCCCTAAAAATAATTACAAAAATTAAAATAAAACAGAAAGTTGTTAATTTTTTGGGTTGTATCAATCTTGATACTAGCCAAAGCTAAAAGATAAAAGTAGGCTTTGTTCATTTGGCATTAAAACTCATTCCAAAATTCTTTTATTTAGAACTTTTGGAAATTTTATCTCTGAAGTTTCTAAATTTTTTTGAATTGATACATTTTAAAGTGAGTTTTAATGTCATTCAAATAGGGCCTAACTTGTACACAAGAAGTTAGGGTTCAGGAGATGAATTAATCACTCTTGGAAAAATAGGCAAAGCCTTGAAAGATAGAAAATTCTCTGAAATATTGTTGATAAAAGTAGGAATAATGTATCGTGCAATTGTATCACAAGAGCTCTTTATATAGGGTCTTGGTCACTAGCCCTTAAGTAGAATCCTATTAAAAGTAGTTAATTAAATCCTGAGAGAAATTGGAGTTCTAAACCTAGTCAACTCTCCTAAGGAATTAATGCTAGAAGCCTATTCAATATATAATCTACTAGGATTCTATTTAACCAAATAAAACCCAAACATAACTCTTAAATTAAGGAAATAAAGTAGCCCTAAAGATAATTTTGGAAATTAAAATAAATTAGGATTTTTTTTTTAATTTTCTGGGTTATATCAGCCTCCTCCTCTTGGTAAAAACTCGTTCTCGAGTTTCTCAGTTGAAACTGAACCCATCCACTCCACACGAACAAATACTTCGAACACAACAAAGGCTCGCCATGCTTCCCCAGTGTAGAACCATGTTGACGTTCTTCAACCCCTACATATATCCAAGCACAAATCAAATTGCTTTGACTTGGTTAGACCTTTTCAGCTTCAAGAAAATCCACAAAGATGAAATTTGGCTTGCAAGGATCTTGAATTACTTGTGATTTCTTCTTTTTGAAAATTCTGGTCATCATAGAGATCGTCATCAACATGCTCAATCTCCACTTGTAGTTCCTCTACTTTCTGCACTTGATGCCCATCATCATTTGACAGTGCTTCAATTTGCTTGTTAATATCTTCAAGAACAACTTGCTCAATTTTCAACTCCTGGTCCCCTACAGAATGAGTTCGCACTTTCCAACAAGTCATGTATCAACCTCTGCCTCCTATGTTGCATGTATGCTTTTCATTAAATTCTTGTCTTGGACATTCACGAATCATGACTCCATTGTAGGGGACAGGTGTAGCAGTTCCAATAGCAGTTCCAATTGCTGGCTGTAGCCTCCATAACAACATGTTAATACTTTCCAACAGGTTATCAATCCCTGCTTGTGTCTAGCAGCTTGCCCAGCTTGCTGCCCAAGCATCTGCTCCATGAGCTGCTCTATCCGCTCCAACCTCTGATCACTGTCGTAGGTTTGGTTCTTCCTAGCGTACTCTCGTGCCATCAGATTTAAGTGAATCCTGCTCTGGTACCTCTTTATACTCTAGCGGAAGCATAAAAGCTAAAACTAACTTGTACACAAGAAGTTAGGGTTCAAGAAACAAATTAATCGCTCTTGGAAAAATTGGCAAAGCCTAGAAAGAGAAAATTTTCTGAAATATTATTGATAAAAGTAGGAATAATGCATCATGCAATTGTAGCACAAGAGCTCTTTATATAGGGTCTTGGCTATCATTCAAAATAGGTGATAGCCTGATGTTTGGTGTCAAATGGCCAAACTGTGCAAATAAAATATAAAGCCCACTTTAAGAATGAAAAAGAGAGCTTTTTTGGCTAGAGAGTTATTCTAAGGAACTACAAACTGTATTGGTCTTGAATCATTCTATGCTAACTTATTTCATTGTTATTGAATAGAGGCAAAGGCCTTAGTTGCCGTTGTGAAATAGATGTGGTTTTCGGTTTTCCTATGCTAAAATGAAAATAAGTGACCCAACGGTAATCCAATGATCCATGACGCTCAATGGTTAGCATATCCTACCACAGGCATATGGTCTGACGTTATCTTGTTACTAACTTTAAATTTTTAACCTAGATTCTTATGGGTTGTCCATTTGTGAATGTTGAAGCGTCCAACCTAAAACCAATTGGCAATAGGTGGAGAGGCCCCATCATTATATAAAGCATTGACTTAACCTCTTTTCTTGGCCATGTGGGATTTTCCCACTTAACACACCCCCTCACGTGTAGGCCACTTCAGCTCTATCACGTGGGTTATTTTTTACAATGGCTGGGTCAATTTTGAACCTGCTCTGATACCATGTTGAAGCGTCCAACTAAAACCAATTGGCAATAGGTGGAGAGGCCCCATCGTTATATAAAGCATTGACTTAACCCCTTTTCTTGGCCATGTGGGATTTTCCCACTTAACAGTGAATTTGAAACCTGGGATTTTGAAATAGAGCATTATCCACTAAAAAGCAGTGACCTCCATGTTTGAATGGAGAGGATTGAGTGCATAAATGTGGTACTAGGCCTTTCCAAGGTCTGGATTGAATGCCCAAATGATGACCTCCTCTGACCAAGTAGCAATGCACCTCTATCAAGTACTGTCAAGAATCCTTTGTCTAACACCAATGGCTGCCGAGGCCTCAAAGTGAAGTGTATTTCAACCATTGCATATCAATTATCAGTCTCAAAATTATTCATCTCATGCCTTCTTAAATGGAACTGGGACTTGGAGTCATAGGAAGAACGTTTTTAGTTCAATCAAAGACCAGGAACATCCTCTGTATCCAAAACCTAAAAACCACAGTACGGAGAAGATAAGGAAATGTGTAATCAGTTTAAGTATGGAAAATAATTTTAGTTGTAATGTAGACCTAATGAACAACACATTTTCATGCATAATGGTAGAAATTATGTTGGGAGGCTCAGTGAATTGAATTCAGAAGGTATGATGCACACTGAACACAGTAATCCTGTGTGGCTGGAATCATAACTTTTTTAAGGGCACTTTGAGATTTTGACACGTAACGAAACATAGTGAAAATTGTGCAACATCTTTAATTAATTGTCTTTTCAGCTTGGAGGTCCTGATAAAGTTGCGGAAATGACTGGGAGGAGAGGCATGCTTGTGAGAGTGTCTGGTGGAAAGGGTGTAACTTACCAGGCACGAAATACGTGAGTGTCCTTCCTTTTTTAAGTCTATTGTGTCTTCCCATTTTCAGTTTCCAGGCTAATGCTTGCCATTTTTATATTGTTGTAGGAAGGAAGTAACATTGGAAATGGTAAACATGCATGAGAAGGAGCTCTTTATGATCGGTAACAAATTGGTTGCAATCATATCTGAAGCTGGGTCAGCAGGTGTATCATTGCAGGCAGATAGAAGAGCCTTAAATCAGGTTTGTCCTTTGTATGGTCAAAAGCCAGTTCTTGTCCTTTTGATTTGTAAGAACTGATCTATGATATTTAGAATGCATTATGCATTTTAAGGGCTTACATGCACATTTTCCTATAGGCTGTCCCTTTTTCTCATTTGTGCTCTTGTGTGCTCTACTTAGAGACGAAGAGTTCACATAACACTGGAACTTCCGTGGAGTGCTGATCGAGCAATCCAACAATTTGGGCGAACTCATAGGTCCAATCAAGCCTCTGCACCAGAGTATAGGTGAGTTATGCTTATTTATTCAGTTAGTTTTCTTTATGAAATTTGTCTGTTGCTATTTCCAGTCTTCCATAAGACAAGAGTTTGACTCGTAAGTTTTTTACCTCGAGTTCACATCAGTCTCTTCTTTAATTCTGAAGGGTAGACAATTTGTCTATCATTATTTTTAGATGGTTGACAATCTACATCTGCAAAACAGAAGTCCATAGGAGATTGTTGAGAGCTGCATGTGATGTACATACACCATTGCATATGTCAAATTCTGAAAATATCCTGTATACCCTCTTTTTTCTTTTTTATTGTTGAAAAAAATAGTTGGATCAAAATAACCAGTACTCTTTTTGCAGGCTTATTTTTACAAACCTTGGGGGGGAGCGTCGGTTTGCATCTATTGTTGCTAAGAGGTTAGAATCTCTTGGAGCCCTGACACAAGGAGATCGGAGGTAAGTTTGTATGTGCAAATTATGAAGGAGTTTTTAATCATGGTACAAAACTTGGGGTTGCTCCTAAAGTTCCTACATTCATTTTTAACAAGTATTTTAAAAATAGTTACTGTGGAAGTTCTGTTAACAGAATTCTATACAAATGATTTCCAACTTTCTGGACTTTTCTGGGGTGGCTCCAAATGTTCATGGAACTGTTTAATGAGTATGTTTTCAGTGGGTTAAAGTGAACCTTATTTTAACACAGAAGTGTGCAAAAATTGTAAATGACCTTTCAGTCATGGGAAAATACTGGTATCTCCTAAAGCTCCTACTCTCATTTTTAATCAGCAGGCATTTAAATAGTTAAATGAGAACCAATCCTCAGGTAGCTAGGATTTTCTAACCGCTAAAATGAATATGGGCTTGGGGTATGACTTAGTTGGGGGCTTGGGGGTTGTCAATATCTGTACACGTTTCTTATTAACTGTATCTTTTCATCTTCTGCTTGACTAATTGTACCATGTAACTGGACTTTTGCAGGGCAGGACCATCATTAAGTTTGAGTTCATATAATTACGACAGTGCTTTTGGAAAAAGGGCATTGATGTTGATGTATAAGGGGATTATGGAACAGGTTGCCCGAACAACTATTTTTCCTTTTTCTTTCTTTCTTTCCCCCCCCCCCCCCCCCCCCCTTTCTTCCCTTCGGCACAAATTAAGTTGGGAGAACAGGTGGGGAAAATTGCAATAACTAACATTTAAATTTTCAGGATGAGTTACCAGTTGTGCCTCCAGGTTGTTCACCTGAAATGCCAGAATCAGTTCAAGATTTCATCGCAAAAGCTAAGGCTGCTCTCGTGTCTGTTGGAATAGTGAGGGACACACTTCTTGGTATTATCCTTCACCTTTACTGTTCTGCAAAACTGACTCAAATAGGAGTTACATCATTGAGAAGCAATATAGTTGACTTAGAGTGTGCGTGTCTATATACTGTATGTGTGTGCTTTTTATTTGATAATTTTTTTTTTCTATTTCAGTTCTCATTTCCAATATATTGCATGGTTTAAATGCCTTCTATTTTCTGAAGGTAATGGTAAAGATTATGGAAAGTTCTCAGGACGAATTGTTGATTCTGACATGCATGATGTGGGGCGTTTTCTAAACCGGCTTTTGGGTTTGCCACCAGATATTCAGAACAGGTTTCTGGCCTTGCTATTTAAATCATAAGCACATACTGCAGCTAAGGATAGTTTGTCGGTGCTGACAACAGCAACTAAATTGCAGGTTATTTGAGTTGTTTATTAGTGTCTTGGAGGTTCTTGTCCAGAATGCACGAATCGAAGGCAATGTTGACTCTGGGATAGTGGATATGAAGGCTAACACCATAGAATTACAAGGAAATCCAAAGGTAAATCTTATGGTAAATATCTTGTTTGCTCTGCACGTTAGCAGTAACATGTGTCCTCTGGCAGACTGTCTATGTTGATGAACTGTCTGGGGCAACAACAGTGTTGTTCACTTTTACTCTGGACCGTGGGATTACATGGGAGGTATTGCTTTTCCTGAGTGAGTTCATCATTTATTATCGCAAGTTTAAACATTGCAAATGATTTATGTTTCTGTATTAGTCCGCTAGTAATATGCTGGATGAGAAGAAAAAGGATGGCCTTGGTTCAGCTAGTGATGGGTTTTATGAATCTAAAAGGGAGTGGCTGGGAAAGCATCATTTTGTTCTAGCATTTGAAAGGTCTCTCTCTCTCTCTCTCTCTCTCTCTCTCTGTGTTTTTTCTTGGAACCATTTATTTCTGTGAAGAGATGCATAAATTGCTTCTTGGAAGGCCGTGGATTTGTGCTGCCTGGACAATGCATAGTGTTTTTCCCCCTTTCTCTACAAGGCTTTATTCCTTAAAAAAAACAAGAAGAAGAAATAACACTTTCAGAACTTTTTGAGTCCCGAAATGTCTGGCTCTTGCATATATTTGTTATATGGTTTTCCAATTCTACCATCCTATGTAACTATCAAGACCCTAATCATTCATTCAAGTACATGGGATGGGGGAGTGGAGGGAAAAAACCCGTGGTAAAATGTTGATGCAGTATAACATCCAAAGCATGTAAAACGAGAAAATTGCCTTCCATTTACCAATGGAGAGAGTAATGTACTTCTTCTTCCTCTTCCTCCTCCTCCTCGTCCTCAGCTATGGGGATTGCAGACAAGGGCTGAAGAAAGAGGCTGGAGGTAGACCACTCACACTTATTAACTTTGGCATAGCAAAAAAAGATTGCATTGGGGATTTCAGTGCTCTTTTGGAATACCTTATCAGACGCCCCTGCCTGGTTCTAAAAACCACTAGTTTAGTCTGTATAAGCAGCCAAAGTATTTACTCCTGGCATTTTTGAAAATATGCATAGTTTGATTGTGTCTTTTGAATACATTAGTCAAACCTCTCTCATCACTTGTGGTTTCGTGAAATGCCATACTCAGCTCTACATCTGGAATGTTTAAAATAGTCCGCCCAGCTGTTGGAGAATCAGTAAGGTATCAACTTTTTAATAATACTTCATTTTGAGGTGCTTTATTATGTTTAATACATGATTCTTTTTTTTTGTCCTCTCCTGTTTTTAAGGGAAATGCCACTTTCAGAGCTGAAAAATAAGTACAGAAAAATATCATCATTAGAGAAAGCTCATAGTGGTTGGCAAGATGAGTATGAAGCTTCATCTAAACAGGTACATTTCCAAAATAAAGAGCAAATCTCTTTGTAATAAATACACATAACAGTCAACTTTGCCTCAATCCTAAACTAGTTAAATTTGTTACATCAAATTTGATGACAAAATTGCTCTGACATATAATGCTCCAAAACCTCTAACTGGAAAAAAGTCCTTTCTCATTGATTAGCTCTGTGATCTTTGTTCTATTGTCAACTCGTTTTTTACATTTTATATCTAACATATCGCTCTTTAGGCCAGGGGCCTGACAACATTTGATAGTTAACTTTTTAAATACTGGCTTACTATAGAAAACCAACTTTGTTCATGTGAATGAAACCATACCATCAGATATAAGGTGTTTTGTAATCAATTGGTTTTTAAAATTAAGAACAACACACCCCTCTCAGGAATCTTGAAATGTAAGAGTGCCATTTCTACTTGCAGAAATTATAAAATGTTATTTCAATGCTCAAAAGTATGTATTCAGTGCTGCTGTGAGCCCACAGTTACAGATATCAAAAGTGTTCAATAAAAAAACCTTCTAGAAATGTTTTTGACTGGCAAAGCAAACTGAAATCCTAGGATATGGAAATTGGTTTCATTTAGACCAGTGAACTTATTGAAGAACATACGAGAAGAGATTGGAGATTGGGGTATGGGAGACTAGTGGGATTTTAATTGGTGTACATAGGCTTCAAATCTTTGTTCCTATTCTGATTGGCAGTCTAAATTTCGCATGGGTTTGTGCAGTGTATGCATGGCCCCAACTGTAAGCTTGCAAACTTCTGTACAGTTGGGAGAAGGATCCAAGAAGTTAATGTTTTAGGTGGTCTCATTCTTCCTGTTTGGGGAACAATTGAGAAGGCACTCTCCAAGCAGGTAAATGAACTTTTATCTGCTGTTTCATTAATGATGCCCAGGCCCATAACATTTTTCAAGAATTTCTGTTCATTAACATTTGTAGCCTTACATCTTGTTCATCCCATGTTCAGTTCGTGTAAGTATAAATAACCAGATAACATGTCAGGATGTTGTTTTATGATTTAGATGTGTTTATTACTTTTTCTTTCCTTTTAAACAACTAAATATCAGGTAAACTTTGTAGGCCCGCCAAAGCCATAAACGCATCCGCGTTGTACGGCTGGTGACCACCACAGATAATCAACGAATTGTTGGGTTGCTTGTCCCAAATGCTGCAGTGGGAAGTGTACTTCAAGGTTCTCTCTCTCTCTCTCAGTTTTTCTTTATCTGCCTGGTCTAATCCCATAACTAAATTGGTGGTCACAAAAATGCATATTTTTTGGTTTCATCCCGCAAGTAAAGTTGACATATGGTGCGGAAAGGCATCTGACTGTCCCTCTTGACAAGTCTTGCTTTCTAACTGAGAGTGGCATGCATTTTCCTTGAAAATTTAAAATAATTCAGTAGTTTATTTTCTGAATGTAGCTCTTCATAGGTGATTAAATTCATATATTAAAATATGGCATGCAATAGCCTGTTATAAAAAATAAAATAAAAGGTTGGAGAAATTTTAGAATATGGCTCTTGGTTTCCCAACTAAACCAAGTTCTCCTAAAAAGAAACAGACGCCACACCATGCCACCGCACCAAAAAGAAAAAAGGAGGAAAAAAAACTTAATCAATGCCTCAATATTTTAGAATCATTGAAAAGTTCTATTTACTTGAAGCATGCATGATTTTTCCCCTGGCACTTGAATCCCTCTGGATGCAGATTTGTCATGGGTACAAGATATTGATGATGAATAGATTCCCTGGCCAGAAAGTTGTTTTGCTCAAAGCTGGGAGTTTAGATGTCACAGCTTCTGCAACCTGTGGCTAAAGTCTTTTGGCAGCTTGTAAAACCCTGTAGCTTAAGTTTCTTACCCATTTTTGGTTGTATTGGCCCTATTTTTTGGCGTATAGCATTTCCAGTGCAGCCCTATAGCATTATATACCACAAGGGAGATCATCATATAAATCTTTGTTGTATTGGTTATAGCTCTTCCTGGACGGAATTGTAACAGAAAATAATTATTTAACATTATAATTGCAATAGAAAATCATTTTTTGTCGAAAGGTTTCGTTATTTACCTCAGAATACAAAATGGAAAACCAGAAAAGCAGCACACTCTGCCCAAAAAACATCAAAGGGGCAGCCACACAAACTAAATATTAGCAACAAATGACGCATCAACATACGAGTCGTTGCAGTACAGGCCAGGACGTTGGGTGAATCCTTGCTTCTTCAGCAGCTCCCTGGCCCTTGAAACGATCTCATGGTTGGTCACTTCACCATCCATCTCAGACAGTATGGTCTGAATTGCATTGCTAAGGGCTCCATATGATTGGCTAGTGTTCCCTCCAGGGGTTGCATCGGCTGAAGTTTGGTCGCTTTGGCAGCCGCTTATGAGGATCCCAGAGTCCGGTAGTGCACGCTTGTTCTGTCCGGCATATATCTCTTGCTTGCTACCAACAGGGGTCTCCAGGGCTGGTTTTGCATAGCCTTCGTCATTCTCAAGCTTTTGTTTAAGAAATTCTTGCGCCAGAGCTCCAATCATCCCCATGATGCCTCCACCTCCATTCCCACCATCTCCGTGTTGGAGCTTGTTTAAGAGGACATTCATAAATTTCTTTACTTTGGGGCTCGCATCTTCTCCAAACAAATCAAAAAGGGTTGGCCTCAACTTGCCAACATCAATATCATCTTTGCCAGTTTGCTGCTTCAGAATCTCAATAAGAGTTGAGAGGGGTAGGGATCTGTTCTTCAGAAGTCCTCGCTCACCATTGTATTCATATTCTTCCTCTGCATCATCATCCCTCCCGTCACGGCGGCTTAATCTAGAAGGAATATGAATACCACGTGATTCAAATGCATCTTCCACTTTTTGGTGCAAGAATTTCCTGAAGCCGAAGCGTGATTTATGTTCAGAAGCATCATCACCACCATCAGGGTTGGTGCTCTCTCCAATTTGCTCCTTGGCATCATCTATCAGCCCACCACTATGGCATGAATCAGACACAATTGTTATTCGGCAGCCATTTGGAACTTGGTCCACCAAGTCTCTGAAATCATCATCTGAACATAATAATATACCATGATTAACAATTAGCAGATTACGCTCCTGACCATATATCAGGAAAACATCGTCCGTATCTCTTAACAACTTTAAGCACTGATATGGACTGCAATGCCAACTTCTGATTAAGGTTCAGTTTTCCATGGGCAAAAACAACCTTTTTCAGGGAACTTGCCTAACTAGTTTGATCCAGTAACTTTTGTAAATTTTCAAAGGTGAAAAGAGTAAAATGTAGATCTTGCCCTTTTCAGGGAACTTGCTCCTAATCACCTAACATATCCACTGGCTACTTAATCACGAATGAATAAGCCATGATACGAATGGCTAACCTGGTGATACAGTAATGGAATTACCATCAATTGAGTGATTGATCTAAGTAGTGAAATGTCTTAACTCATAGTTTTGATAAAAGCATGAACTTTATTCTTGAGAATGAGCATACCAATTTGCACAAGAATTTCAAGAATCATACAACCAGATCCAACATATATCCATCATGAAAATCAAATCAATTGACCAAAATCATGACTTCAACAAGCTGCATCTGATAAATCTCATGACATAATATACTTGAAACAACCAGAAGATTGTCTACCCCAGATTGCGAAAAGATAAACAATTAGGAGGGAAAACCAATCATCCGTATTTTTTTTCGAAAGAGAAAAATAATAAATTTGCAGCACTAACCAGTAATGAGGTTCATATCACAAGGCACAATGCATTCATCGTAACCAGTATCATCATCCTCCCCGGACTCCGCCGGAAGGCGAGTCCCATGGCCGCTGTAATGCACGAAGAGGCAATCTCCGGGCTCGGCGGAGCGGACGAGTCCCTCCAGCGCGCGGCGGATGTTCTTCCCCGTAGGCCGAGTATAGGAGTCATCGGTGTCGATCAGGACTGTGATGTCATCCTCACTGAAACCGAAGCGATGGATGAGGCACTTGTGCATCCTCCAGACGTCGTTGATGCAGCCCCGGAGCTCGGCCTTGGTTGCCGGGTAGTTGCAGCCGATCAGCACAGCTTTCTTGGCCATTTTCTTGGAGGATTTTTGCAAGAGCCAAACAAGATCTTGGTTGGAATTTGATCGGGACTCGGTGAGATTGGAAGGTAATCGTGTCCGATTATTATTGGCTTATTTGTAGTGTCTTATTGCCTAATTGAATGTTTTCTTTTTTGGGGCCAAGATTGAATGACAATGATGATGATTGATGAAGGCAACTTCATAGCTTTTCCTTACCTGTCGGCATAATTTCATTAATTTAACTGCAAAAAACAATTTTCTTTTTCTGAAATACCAAATTTCTTACCAAGGATGTGAGCAAATTGCACCCATGGATCCCAACTTCTTATTGTTATACTGTTTTGAATCTTATTCTACATTTTTTTTTATATAGAACATCTTTAATCTCATAAAGGTATATTATTGCAAATCTTTCATGAATGAAAACTGTTAATATAGATAGAAAATGTCATTGTGGCACATCACATCAGTAAGCACGATTCACCACAGTGACACAATAATCATCTGTTGGTAATAATGTAAAAGGAAGAAAAATAATAAAAAAATTAAAAAAATAATTAAAAAGGAAAGAAAAATGGGGAAAAAAAACCCCCAACTCTTTTTTCCTCCCGTCTCCAGCCCTCCCTTGTTGTCTTCGGGCTCGGCTTCATCCGTTGCCTCCAGCCTTCTCCCAATGCCTTCGGCTTCGGCCTCATCCGCTGCTCCTCCTCCCCTCATTCGTCGATTCGCCTCTGTCGATTCGCTGCCTCTGTTAACTCATCGACATCTATCAATTCGCGTTTTGTCGATTTGTCAATCCCCCTCTATCAATCCTACGAGATCATTCCGTTCGCCATATTTGCCCCCGCACTCCATCTGCCATATTCGTCCTCGCGCTCCATCGAGCCCTCCTCCTTCCCAGACTCGACTCTCTCCCCCCTATCCTTGACCTGGGAATTCGAAAATCGGGCGAAGCTCTCCAATGAAGCCTTCAAGTAGAAAAGAGCTCTCTGTGCCCAATCTGATTGGCCCCCAAATTTGCCAGATCGTCTAACGCCGGGAGGAGGGGATGAAGGAGATGGGCAAGATGGGGGAGGGAGCTGGTGGTGGCAGAGGAGATTGGTGGAGGTGGCAGATGGCCAGGAGGCAGCGGGGGATTGCTGGAGGCGACGGGGGAAGGAGGAATGAAAGGTCTAGGTTTTTTCTTTTTCATTTTTTTATTATTTTTTCCTTTCCATGTCATCAGCAGGAGCTATTTATTGTGCTACCGTGGTGAATCATACACGCTGGCATACCAAAGTGGCGTTTTTCATCCACATTAACTGTTTCTGTCCACGAAAGGTTCAAAATGGTATATTTTTAGAAGGTTTGGGATGTTTTATGTAAAAAATGTAGTATAAGGTTCAAAATGGTACAATAATAAAGTGTTAGGGGCCACAAGTGCAATTTATGCTCTGTTGCGTAACTTGTGTTGTGACTTGTGAGAGTAAGTCTTCCAGGATAAAAATCATTTATGGTCCTTAACTTTTTTACATCAATCTAAACAGGTCCTTAATTTTTAATTCATTCTCTTAAAGTCCCTAACGTACTGTTTTTTATAGTAAACATGGTCCTCCCATCATATTAATGGTTAATTTTAACCGAATTTTTCTAACAAATGTCAACTCTGGTCCATATATTTTTCACCCCCTTACGCCTAGTCGGCCTAGAGCCCTAACATTTTCCCCTGCTGCCACCACCTTTCCGACTCTTCCCTGACTCCGTCTTCCTTCAATCTGACGTCACTGCCACTCGCTTTCTTGGCCATCCAACGTCGCCTCCGGTGGCCGTTTAGCCTAATAGAATCCCTTCGTCGTGAATTGAGGAGATCCGAGAAAAGGGACTAACAACCGCTTTTTTTTGGCCGGTCATCGACTTGGAAACAAGCATGTCGAGAAATAGCCTTCCTAGTTTTAAAATCAGATCGAGATCGAGTATAAAGAGAACAAAAAACGAGTGGTCGACTACTGAGAAAAGTTTGTTACTACCATTTTTTGAACTAATGAATCTGTTTAAGGATATGGATTCAAACACAACAAAAATTTGCAACACGCAAAGTTTCGCCTAATTTCTTCTAGACATGTGTTTTGTTGGGAAAGATTCACACGAGCCCATCGTTGCAGCGACGGAACACATCATCGAGAATGACATCCAAATCACCGCCTGTATAAGCAGAAAGAGAACTAAACCCGATCGTCGAGAATGACATCCAAATCGCCGCTGGTATAGGGAGAAAGAGAACACATCATTGAGAACGGCATCCAAATCGTTCAAATCACCGTCAGTATTGGACCTAATCGATTGCCTTCTTCGCGTTGGATTTGGCGGATCTCAAGTGCCGAGTGGGGAATCGTGTCGACTGCACTTGTCCCACCATGCCTAGGATCTATCCTTCACCCACAACCGTTGATTCTGGCCAGACCTAGTTGCCCCGCCACCGCAATCCGCCAGGTCAAACTTCCGAGGCTGTCTTTTACGATTCTGGCTTTGCTGCCTTCGTTGACCTTTCGTATTAACCTCCGCCCCAACACCTTGACCCGTCGCTGCCCTTCCCCCTCCTCCGATTTGTCTCAAGTTCTGCTTCCCAAACCCTAACTCTGCTTTGTTGTCCGCCTCCCCCAGCCGACTGCTTCTCCTTCTTTATTCAAAATGAGAGAGAAACAAGGTGTTTCCTATATCTAAGTACGAAATCAACTATATTTTGGAAGAGAGAGAGAGAGAGAGAGGAAGAAGAATCAGAGCAGATCGATGATGCTAAAAGGAGACTGATTTTTTTCCTTTGTTTTGGGAAGTTGGAATGGATGAGGGAGAGAAAAAATATTAAATTTATAGAATTGAGGGTATTTTGAGTGGAAGGAATAAAATTTAACGATTAAAGTTGTCATTTTTTCTTAAAGATTTTGTTAAATTTAACAATAAAATTAATGGAAGGACTATGATTGGAATAAATTTTACTTTTAGAAGACAAATGAAAGTTAAGGACACATTTAAACAGACGTGAAAAGGTTAGAGACTAAATGAATTTTACTCTTCTTCCGACACTAATAAATGAGACAATTGCAAGAGTAAGTCTAATAGGAACCGATCATTTATATTTATATATATTTGTATTCTAATACTACATTTCATAACTTAAAATAAGTACGATATCAAATCTTATGTCCCCAAAATTGAATATATATATAAATCAAATATCAGATATGTACAAATAAACTAAGGAAGATGTACAAGTAATATGTGACATATATATAAATGAGGTTACAGATATATTGTCGCTATATCATGGTACAACAGATGATACTAGCTGCCTAGAATTTCGATGTAGCCAAGCGTGGAGGATTTAAATCATACTCTTTCAATGCCGCAAATTAATATACAAAAGATGTTTGGTCTCAATCTTCCGAATTTTCAACAAATTAATTTGCTTTTGAGGCCAACATTGAATCTATCTCGGCAAGAATCGACACTTGTTGCTTAATCAAAGAAGTAAATGAGAATCCACATGTATAAATTGTTAAAGCAACTAAAATACCTTAATATTATTAATAGAATAAAAAATAATAACGTAAGAGAACTTATTTATAGCCCTACAAAAGAAACTTAATCCGAGATAAATAATGAAATTGAAAATCACTTTTAATAATGACTGAAGAGTCGTTCATTCTTACGAGTTTTGGTTTAAGATCATCTTGCTTTCATGTCAAGCTGTTGAGTGCCATTACTCATATATTGGCATGAGGGAACCAGAGTGTTGATTATATGGTGAATCTTAGGTATTCTCTTAGTTCACTTATTGAGATTATTATTATTCTCTGAGTCTCCTAATCCTTTTCTTTTACTCTTTTTGTCATTCTCCCTTTGTCTAATATAGCAAAAAATAAAATAAAATAAATAGCATTTTGAAGAAAACTGGTGGGAGATTTAGGTGGTGTTTGGACGTGTACAGTTTTCTTAGTTTTCTTTTCAAAATTGTTTGTGATAAAAGTTTGAGTGCATAATAACTTATTTTAATGATATAAAAAACCTTATTTTTTTTAACGTTGTAGAATTCATGTTATAAAATAGAAAACATTATTTTAGATGTTTTCTAATTTAATACATAAATTTTACTACCTTCGTCCCATATTCTTTACACCATTTGACCTTTTCACTTAATTTGACTTAAATTTATTTATATTAGTATTTATTTAAAAAAATTTAAAAAAATATATATTTAGAAATTATATGTCTTGATTTATCATTCTTATATAAAAATTATTCATTTATATACTAAAATGTTAAAAATAAAATATCATAGATTAATTGTTAAAAAGTGAATGGTGCAAAGAATATGGGACGGATGGAATATAAAATTTAGAAAATACGGTTTCTTGTAGCTTTAAAAAATATTTTGCTATCAAACTTCAATTTTTCACTATTGAACATTAATTCTCATCACCAACCTTTTACTTTAGTGGTTAAAGGCTCAGAGGGATATAAGAGAGATACACTTTCTACAACATACCTTATAAAAACTATTTGTCACTATGGCCCAATAAAAAACTAGCATGCTCATTTCTTTAATTACTGTAATAGAACATCTACCCATGTAAATTTATATGAAGCTCCCCATAAAAAAAAATTATTTAAAAAAAAATAGAGAGGAATGCGCGAAGTCCTGACCCAACACATTATAACCCAACCCGAACGCGGTGGCTGTTGCCCGTAACCTGAACTCGACCCCTGTCCGTGCTTCTTTCGCCGACCGACCCATTTCACGGGCAAAAACCCTCGAAAATCCTTCCTTTGCCTCCGCTTTCCTCAAAGGTACTCTCTTTCCCGCTTTTACTTGCAGTAGAACTAGGCATCCATGGAGGATTCAGATGCTACGAAAATTCGTAATATATGTATCTTGGCGCACGTTGATCACGGGAAAACCACACTCGCCGACCACCTCATTGCCTCCTCCGGCGGCGGCGTTCTTCATCCCAAATTAGCCGGGAAGCTTAGGTATATGGATTATCTGGATGAAGAACAGCGGAGAGCTATCACAATGAAGAGCTCTTCCATTGCTCTTAGGTATAGGGAATACGCCGTTAACCTCATAGACTCGCCCGGCCACATGGACTTCTGTAGTGAGGTGTCTACTGCTGCTAGGTTGAGTGATGGTGCGTTGATCTTGGTGGATGCTGTTGAGGGTGTGCATATCCAAACCCATGCCGTGTTGCGTCAGGCTTGGATTGAGAAGCTGACTCCGTGTTTAGTTCTTAACAAGATAGATAGGTTGATTTGTGAGTTGAAGTTGAGCCCTATGGAGGCTTATAATCGGTTACTGAGGATTGTTCATGAGGTTAATGGGATTATGAGCGCCTACAGGTCGGAGAAGTACTTGTCTGATGTTGATTCGATACTTGCAGGGCCTTCTAGTGAACTGGGAGATGAGAATATTGATTTTTTGGAGGAGGAGGAAGAGGATACATTTCAACCCCAGAAGGGGAATGTGGTGTTTGTGTGTGCGTTGGATGGCTGGGGTTTTGAAGTTGGTCAGTTTGCTGAGTTTTATGCTTCCAAGTTTGGAGCAAGTGCAGCTTCACTTCGAAAAGCGTTATGGGGTCCTCGGTATTTTGATCCGAAGACCAAGATGATTGTGGGCAAAAAAGGATTATCTGGAGGAAGCAAGGCCAGGCCCATGTTCGTGCAGTTTGTTCTTGAACAGCTTTGGCAGGTTTACCACTCCACTTTGGAGCCTGATGGTGATAAAGGGTTGCTTGAGAAAGTTATTAAGTCATTCAATTTGTCAGTGCCTCCCCGTGAGCTCCAGAATAAGGATCCAAAAGTTTTGCTTCAAGCTGTCATGAGTCGGTGGCTTCCTTTATCAGATGCAATCTTGTCGATGGTGGTGAAGTGTATGCCAGATCCAGTTGCTGCCCAGTCGTTTAGGATCTCACGTTTGCTTCCTAAAAGAGAAATAATTGCAAGTGATATCGACCCTAATGTCCTTGCGGAGGCAGAAGCTGTTAGAAAATCAGTTGAAGCATGTGATTCCAGTCTTGGAGCACCTACTGTTACCTTTGTTTCCAAGATGTTCGCTGTTCCAGTGAAATTGTTGCCCCGTGGTTTGCAGGGAGAAATTGTTAACAATCTCTCTGAAGAAAGTGCGAATGGTGAATCCGATGAATGCTTCCTTGCGTTTGCTAGAATCTTTAGTGGGGTTCTTTCAGCAGGCCAAAAGATTTTTGTGCTTTCTGCTCTGTATGATCCACTTAGAAGTGAATCAATGCATAAACATGTACAGAAAGCTGAGCTTCAGTCATTGTATCTAATGATGGGTCAAGGCCTAAAACCAGTAACATCTGCAAAGGCGGGGAATATTGTAGCAATCCGAGGGCTAGGCCAGCATATATTGAAAAGTGCAACTCTTTCTTCAAGCCGGAATTGCTGGCCTTTCTCAAGCATGGTATTCCAGGTTGCCCCGACACTGAGGGTTGCAATTGAGCCTTCTGATCCTGCAGATATGGGTGCTCTGATGAAAGGTCTTCGGCTTCTGAACCGAGCTGATCCATTTGTGGAGGTCACAGTGTCCTCAAGGGGGGAACATGTCCTTGCTGCAGCCGGAGAAGTTCATCTAGAAAGATGCATAAAGGATTTGAAGGAAAGATTCTCAAAGGTGAGCTTGGAGGTCTCTCCACCCCTTGTGTCCTATAAGGAGACAATTGAGGGTGATTCAAGTAATCCATTGGACAATCTGAAACAATTAAGTGCGAGCTCAGATTATATTGAGAAGATGACACCTAATGGAAGGTGTCTCATTCGCGTTCAGGTTATGAAACTTCCACCTACACTTACTAAGGTGCTTGATGAAAGTGCTGACTTGCTTGTGAATATTATTGGAGGTAAGTCGGGGCAGGGCAGTAAAAGCTTGGAAATTCAGAAATTAAGTGTTGGGGCAGACAAGAATCCGATTGAAGCATTCAGAAAGCGCATAATTGATGCCTTGGAGAGTGATATATCATCTGGTAGTGAAATTGATAAGGATCGGATAGAGAAATGTAAAGGTAAGTGGCTTAAGTTTCTTCAGAGGATCTGGGCTCTTGGTCCAAGACAGGTTGGTCCTAACATCCTTTTCACTCCAGATTCAAAAAGTGAGAGCACCTCTTTTCTCATACGGGGTTCCTCTCATGTATCTTTGAGGCTTGGTTTTCTTGATGATTCCTTTACTGCTAATTTAGAGACTGGGAAATTCACGGAATTAACTCAAGCACTGAGCACAGAAGCCGAGAGTCTTGAGAGTAGCATCTTATCTGGATTTCAAATTGCTACAGCAGCTGGTCCCTTGTGTGATGAACCAATGTGGGGATTGGCTTTTGTTGTTGAAGCTTATGTGTCTCCCCTTACAGGACAGGTAAGTGAGCTGGAACCTGTGCAACAAGCAGACCAGTGTGGTCTTTTTACTGGGCAGGTTATGACAGCAGTGAAGGATGCATGTAGGGCAGCAGTACTCCAGAGGAAGCCCAGGCTCGTTGAAGCTATGTATTTTGTTGAGTTAAACTGCCCAGCTGAATATCTGGGCCCCATGTACGGTGTGCTTGCTAGGAGACGAGCCCGTGTGTTGAAAGAAGAAATGCAGGAAGGATCTCCACTTTTTACAGTACATGCTTACCTCCCTGTAGCAGAAAGTTTTGGATTTGCTGATGAGCTGAGGAGATGGACGTCTGGGGCTGCTAGTGCGCTTCTTGTGCTTAGTCATTGGGAAGCACTTTCTGAGGATCCCTTTTTTGTACCAAAGACGGAAGAGGAGATTGAAGAGTTCGGTGATGGTTCTAGTGTTCTTCCCAACACTGCAAGAAAGCTTATTGATGCTGTTAGACGGCGAAAGGGTCTTCCTGTAGAAGAAAAGTTAGTACAGTATGCGACGAAGCAGCGGACATTAGCTCGTAAAGTGTAGAAATTGTTTGTTACATGTATTATTCTTTCCTCTAGAGTGAAGGTATGCATGATTATTGATGCACTTGAAAATTTTGACTGATTTTACACAGTTGTCTGTTGAAACAAAAATTTGCCTTTGTTCATTTTTTGTATGACATCCATAGAACACTTGATGATCACATGTAATGATTACGTTGGAATATCAATATTTGCTCTTTACCCTGTTTCACTTGTGTTGTGCTGAATCTGAGTGACACCTGACAATTTGTTGCTATAATTCTTTACTTACGTTTTAGCTATGTTGTGCGTGTCAGGGGTCTTGTTAAGAATGATTCTGCATTTGCCAAGGTATAAATTAGTGTCATAGAACTTTTTAGTTATGAATGTAGCATCTTTAGCAAATCTTCTGTATCCTGTGACTGAATTTCTAACTATCTAGCATCTCTGTGTTTCAAGTGTTTCTTCTTGTTGGCAATTTGTTTGAATTATTCTTGATAAAAAATTACATTATCAAATTTCCCCAGATAACCTGTTTCAACTGGTGCTTATGGGAACTGTTAAATAGAAACATAAGAAAAATACAATCCTCATGGCAAACGAAATCTTCAACAATGCACAAGAAATGGTGACAGTTTTCTTTTTTGGGGCCTATGTGGGAAAAGAACACGATCCGACAGAAGAAGGAAAACTATGATGAGGACAGCACAGGAAGCTGGCATGGAAAAGCAAAAGAATGATATTAACTTCTGCGCCATTCAGTTTTTGTTAACAAAGTTGCAGTTCAAGCGGATTTCCCCTTCATTTGATCGAGTAAGCACCTGCACATTGCCAAGCTTAACCATAGACACCAGAAACTGGTTCATGAAAAGGTCCTGCTGAGTTGCCATTGCCTCTACAAAAGGTGCTGTGTTTCGGTCTGAAAACAGTGCTTGATCTGTTGAAAGCGTCCCGAGCTTGTGTCCAAGGTTTGTATAATATGTATTATCAAATGTTTTAGGAGTTGCGATATCAAGATGAACAAAGTTTGTGCTCCATCTGCATCCTCTAGTAAGATTCTTCAAGTACTTGACATCAAGTGATGGATCAGGCTTTCCACTTCCATTGAAATTAGCAAGCCTATGGAGAATCGCATAGCAGCTTGTCCTTCCAATTGTATGTGCCCCTGAAGAGGATGTTTTCAATATCAATACTATTCTATCTGTACAAGTGATATGGAGCATGTGAAGAGCCATACCTGAAAGTGCAACCAAGTCGAGGACATTCAGGCCCATCCCTTCAAAGAGTTTGATCAACGCAGTAACATTTTCATGGCCTTGAGGAACTGTATTGGCTTCTCTGGCAATGGATATCTTGCCATCCTTTCGTCCAAAGGGAACCTCCCAGAAGGGGCCACCGAGGAGGACAGTGGCATCTCTGGCGGCAGCTGTGAGGATGTCAGCACAGGAGACTGTCCTTGGACAGGCTCTCTCCACCTCTGCCTTTATTTCATCTATTACTTGGAAGCCTCTTAAGGTGGCACTCACCTTGGCCTGTCTTTCACTTCCAGTATGGTTGAGCAAGATTGAAGCATCGCATCCCTAAACATACAATCATTTAGTTTGTGAGGTTTGATAAGCATGTGTGTGTAACCTTTACAAATTGATATTTAGTTCGATTGATGCTTACCCTAACGACAGAGTCATGAAAATGCAGGCGCATGAGGCTAGCAGCGAGTGTGTTGTCCTTCTGAAACCAAGCGTTCACCTTCTGTTGAATAATGGCTTCAGCACGGGGACAGGTTGTCTGATAGTGGCTCACAGAGAGGTAATCATGAGGAGCCAAGGGGCCTTTACTTTTGGTTAGTGAACTTGTGACTGCTGCCGCATGCTGAATTTGGACAGCCATTGTTGATGCCACCATGAAAATGGCAGCTATGACTAGAAACGTAATGGTATCGAAATTGTTCATGTTTCAGTGTTGAATGTTTGCTTGGTGTAGCCTAATTTGTGACTGTAAGGGACCAACTTATATGTGTGCATATAAACACTGCTATTCGTGGTGTAGGTGGCTTTAGGGCAACAAACGTGAGGAGCACTTGGAAAGAATAAAACTACGCGGGAAATTGTCAACTAATTTTTAAAGTGGTGAAATCCTAGGGAGATTGCTTAAGTTCATGAACTCATCTCTAGTTAGTAGTTGTATTGTGCGTCATCTCAAGTGGTTAGCATTAGTTTACTTAGTTGTTCTAATCATTTGTTTGGTGTAGTGTTATTAAGAGTATGTGAGCTAAAAGCGTAGTTTACTAAGTCTACTAAGAAGCTTGGTAGTGGTCTTGATTAAACATCTTTCTCTGTGGGACAATACAAGTATTTACTTCACACACAATAATATTGTACACTTATTGGTAAAAACAATTTTAAATTAAGATGCTTGCTCCACAACAAGAGACCCGAAGTTGGTACATATGGAAGACACTTTATTTTCATGTATGATTACTATAAAAAGTTTAGAAGTGATCTCCTATACCATAATCAAACAATAATGGCTTTATATAGATGTTGAAGGTTGTATCCTTCAACGTAAAGACTGTTAGATTGAGGGATACATGCATGAGTGTCCTAAACTCAAATTACCTGATCTCTTGTAGCCTTTTAGGAGCTTATCCTCTTCTGGATGTTCGGCTTATGGGCATACACAAGGTTATTAAAAAATAGGTTAGCTAAAAGCGTAACTAAGAAGTTTGGTAGTCATCTTGATTAAACATATTTCTCTGTAGTTACTTCACATACAACAACATCATACACTTATTAGTGAATACGATTTTAAATTAAGATTCTTGTTCCACAACAAGAGACCCAAAGTTGATATGTATGAAAAATACTTTATTTTCAAGTATGATCACTGTAAAAAGTTTAGAAGTGATCTCCTACATCATAATCAAACAATAATAACTTTTATATAGATGTTAAAGGTTATGCATTTCAATGAAGACTATTAGATTGAGAGATACTATGTATGAGTATATTGGACTCACATTACCTGATCTCGTGTAACTTTTTAGGAACTTATTGTCTTTTGGATGCTTCATGAGCACATATAAGGTTATGAGGTTGATGGGCCTCCGTGGATCATGGGCTTAGTTGGGGCTAATGGGTTTAAAGGCACATGATATGTTTTGGAACTAGATTTCTAAATTTAAATTGTCTATTAAAATGCTATAGTAAATTTCTTATTATTATCATTATTTTATTTCTTTTTTCTAAGGAATATAATTTTTTTTTCATGTTGCTATCTAATTGTACTACATTCTAAAGGAGAAAGAGATTTCATTGTTCATTAACAGTGACTACTATTCATCTACAGTTTCGCTCCTTTTTTTTTTTTTGCGCTTTTGTGTTGGATGCGATTTGATCCTTTTTTAGCTTGATCCTCCTTTTGCAAGGCACTTACCTTTTCTGAGAGCCTATGTTACAATTTTCTTGGTTTCAGTTTATCAAGTTTTGTTTCAGTCAAAACATTATTTCAGTACCTAATTTTCTAATCCTTCCATTTTAGGTCCTAAATTATGTCAGTGTTACATTTTGGACTCCGAATTTTATAACCATTTAACTATATCTTCTATTTGCTCTTTTGGTCCCAAAACTTTTGTTGTTGTTGTTGTTTTATGTATTATCTTTTCAAGTAAGTCATTGGTGACCATAATTTGTTTATTTTTTAGTCAAACCATTTTTTTTTATTTTTATTAATTCAATTGTTAAATCCATAATACCTAAATTTTTTCCTTGTTTTTGGTCTTGATCCTAAATTTTTTAATTGATTTTATTTATTATTTTTTTAAAAATGAAACTTTAATAATTATAATTTATCTATTTTTGACCTAGTTCTGGTTGATTCAGCTTTAGTCAATTTTTTTATTTTACCTTATTTTTTATATTTATTAATTTAATGGTTAGATTTTTAATTGATTAACATATATTAAACATAATTTTGTAATGCGATCATTTTTTTATTATTATTGATGGTTAAATTTTGCAGCATCAATTGTTTACTTCAAGCTCTATAGTTTAATAAAGTAATTTGGTCCATAATTTTTAAAATTGAAAGTGAATTTTTCTATATAAATTTTTCATCAATACTAAAAGTTATACTTTTAGTAAATAAGAGATGAAAATTTTTAGTGAATTTTTTTAAATTAAAAAAAATATGCATTGTTTCGAAGTACATACTGTGTTTTGTTTCATGGTATTATATTTTGATCATAACTAATCATTTTAATGATATAAATATAACATGAAGAGAGCCCAACTCAAATTTGAAACAATAGAAACTTTAATTGATTATCATAAATTTATTGATGAGGAATTTTTATTTAGTTATTATTAAAATTTATTATAAAAAATATTTGCTACGATATGTGAGTTACTAAATCTCTTTATTTTTTCTCTTGGTCTTTAATATTTTTTACTATAATTTTTTTATTTTATTGTTTTCTAAAACAAAATCTTGGTCATCATGGTTTGTTTTTTTTTTAATCAACCATAGTGACTTTGTTTAACTTTTTTAGGTTGATTTTTTATTAATTTTTTTTTTAAAAAAAATTTAGTCACAATGAGTTCTCTACTTTTTAGTATGGTTTGAGCTGATTCGTTTTAGCCAATGTTTTCATTTATTTTCTTTTTTATTTTATTAACTTGATTGTTAAGCCTTTAATTCTTGAAATATTTACATTTGTTCTTTTAGCCTGAAGACCATTTTTTGTTATTTTTTTATTTAGTAATCATTAAACCCTAGTTTTTGTTACTGAAATTTTATTTTTTATCTTATATTATTAACATTTTCATATTATTTCTCTCTTTTAAAATAAAATTTTAGTCTCCACAATTTATTTTTTAATACTTAGAATCTTTTTTTTTTCTCTCTTAGTTTCAAAACTTTACCTTGACTTTTTTGTCCCAGTTCTTGCTTTTCTTTTTTCATTTTTACACAATTTTTTTTTTCCTTTGTCAATAATTACCACTGTTTATATTTATATTTAATGTTAGCACAGATTAAACCACTGTAATGCGCAAGCACCATAAACCTTGTGGTGTACTAACAATGTTGGAAATAGAGAGAGGAAAGTGTAATTATTAAGTCACAAAGATAAAAGTGCGATTTTAACTATATACCTGGGAGCTAAGTTTGACTACTTACTTTTCTTTGCCAGTGGATTGCATCTTGCTTGGTAGCTAGTTTAATAATAATAACAACAACAATAACATGAAATTTGTAGGTGAAAAATATGGTCAAATGCAATCTGTTACACCTAATATGCAACACTATAAATTCATACGTACGTTAAATCGTTAACTAGTTTGAACAATGGCATGCATAAAAAAAAAAAGACAGAAGAGTAAGATTGCAATTTATTAAGGATTAGTATCATGCAAATAATAATAATAATAATAATAATTCCATTATATGAACTGTACTTAATTTGGCTGTATAACTTTTAATTTCTGGTGTAGATATAAATATGTCATGCTATCCACAAAGGACAAAACTATATATCTAAATAGTTTTATCTGAAACAAAAGTAATTAACAATCACTAATGCCGTTGCTAAATGAGGTGGTAAGACAACTACTTGTGATATTTCGTGCTTCAAGTATATCCAAAGCAGCAATATCTTTCAAGCGTATTTAATGAATTAGAAGTGGGAAATCTTAAGTTTATGTGATTTAGGAAAATCCACGGGTACAAATTTGAAGATTGTTAGAAAAGTTTTCATAAGTACCAATTATGCAATGTGTCTCCCGTTTTTTTTTTAACAACTTGTAACATGATTATTTTATTAAAATAAAGGCCTATCTTTGGTTGTTATTTGTTACTGTTAGGTACACCGCACATTGTAAATAATTGGTATATTGTATGGCATATCGTACGATATATCATTACCAATTATATATATATATATATATCATTTATATCATTTTAAGATGAAAAATTAAATATAATTTTTTTCACCATTAATTTTATGAATTATAATGTTTCTAACTTAAATAAAATACACTCATAAATGGAGTATATTTTTTAAATATTACACATAATATATCAAATTGTGAAAACGTTTTCTTACAAGAGTAGCTGTAGCCGGCAACTTTAAATGTGACTGCGTGAGAGACAGGGGTACGTAATGTAAAAATTAAAATAAAATAACAAATTAAATGAAATATAAAAATAAAAGAAAAATAATTACAACAATCTCTCAATCATGTTAACATTTACCAATTGAATTTTGTTTTTAAAACAAAAAGAAGGGAATAACATCAATATTTAGTTTTAAAATATGTGTATGATTATATCTTGTCATTAACTCATTACATATATATATATAAATTAGAATGAAAAAGGAAAAAAAATTATTTTTCCTAACCCATATACTGCAATATACAGCTGGTTTGCTGCGCAATTATAGTGGTCAACTGAAAACAACGTTAAAAAAAAAAAAAAAAAAAAGGCATACATGAAATACCTTGATTTACTGTGCCATAAATTAATAAAATATAAAAAATATTTATCCTACATACCATGGCATACCATGAAACTGAACACAATGGTTACAGCTACTATATTACGTTACGTTGTTTCATCTTGTAGTTTGCTCATGACCTATTTGTTTAAATTTAAAGTTACTTCATTAGTACGCGAGTATACAATAATTTATTCCAATAAACAGGCCAGCCCTGATGTTTTTGGAGCTTTCAGATATCCTTCCCAAAATCAAAGAACCACACGCAGAACTAAAGACTAATTCGTTTTAATTTAAGTCAACTGACTTTTTTTATTTTTATATTTTTTTTACTTGAAATTAATTTTATTTAAAAATTAATATTATGTAGATGTAATAATCTATTTTAAAGTAAATTGTTATGATATTTTTATATTTTTATGAATTTAAATTTTGATGATATTGTTAAATTTTTATGAATTTTCCTTTCTTAATGCCTTAAACTAAAAAAATTCATAAAAAATTAGTAAGATTACAAAAATTACATTTTCAATAGATTATTGAAACTACATAATATTAGATTTCAAATTAGTTCCAAATAAAAATGACATAAAAATAAAAAAAAATAATTTTGAAGTCAATTAACTTAAGTTAAAAATAAATCAAGTATAAATTGTGTGAGAGATCAGTTCGCTCTATTATTGATCAAACCTAGCTAGGCAGCTTCCAACCCATGATTAGGAAAATTGAAAAGGAGTCGGTGAATATCGAATGAGTTCTATCTAATAAGCTCGATATATATACTTTGATTCTTTTAACTTACAAAGTAAAACTATATACATAAAATGTTTTTCTGGTGCAGTCCATTTGTTGCAATCCGATTGAAAAAAATTCAACTTATAATTAGATCATAAACAATAATTTTCATATCACAAATGAAAAATAGTAGGCAAGTGTAACCAACACCTACGATGGTCAATACATAAATACGTATATATGTAATACATTTACTATTATACACAAACCAATACGTATGCAGATGTAGTTAACTAGAGGGAGAGAAGCATAATTAATTATAATAATTTGAACCTCAAGTTCATTTAGATAGAAATAATGGAAGGAAAAGAACAAAAAAAAAAAATTAAGATGATGAATCTCAAAGGTGAGCGGAAGCAACTAGGAAATCAAGAATCAAGAATCATGTGCTCAGGCAGTCTTCAATTTATAGTTTTATGCAATAGAAAAATGTAATATATATATATATACTTGATTTTCTTTTTGTTGAATTGCCAAGCAAAGATAATTTTATTAAATCAAAGCCAGAACAAATACAAAGCCAAGAAGAAGACTACAGACAGACGATGCAACGCAGAAACCATAACAAACTAGCAGTTAAGAAAAATCCAGATCCCCATTAAACCCAATTTTTGACTGACAATATTTGGTTCATCACCCATTCTACCCACAAATATATATGAAAGGACTTAGATATATCATTCTACAAATCAGCATATATATGATTCTTGAGCACAAATAAATACCCAAGTATTTCTCCTTTTGCACAATTAAGGCCTAATTAATAAGTTGTTATCAATAGGATAGCCTCTCATACCAATTAATTTGTACCTTCGTGCAGGATTTTCTTCCAGGATTAAACCAATCAGATTGGCTAACAAATAAAATTTACTAACAAATTTTTTTAACATAATAACTAACAATACAATTTATTGACTATTTTAAATTTTGCTAGATCATTTTTTTAACAACAATTAAAAATATAAGCAAAAATAAAAAATAAATTACAACTCCCAATTAATTCCAAAAAGATTCTGAACACTTTTTTTTTTATAATCTCTATTAGTTGTTGATATCAATTTTTAAAATCTTAATTTGAAGAGTTTGGTATTGATCTTATAGTAAATTTAGACCGTTTAATAATAACAGTTTAACAACGAATAAATAATTTAAATTATCAATTTTTAATCTATTTAAACATGAAATAGTCTTTTTCCGATTAGCCAAGGATGGAGGTATAGCATTGGAGGTGAAGTGTAGGTTTCAAAGGACCAAACTATACATATTTTCACCCAATCTCGTCAGTTTTTTTTTTTTTTTTGGGTTAACTACGATAAACTGCTATAGCAAGCAACTTCTTCTTTTTTTTTTTTTTCACGAAAAAAGAAAGAAAGAAATTAAAGAAAAGGTACGAGATGGTTGGGTTTATATATGGGTATGTTGGAGAATAATTATTAGTTTGCAACGGTTTTATTGAGAAATGAGAAATAATGATTGATTATTACTTACAAGTGATCCATAAAATTAATAAGTGTCGGTTTCATAATCACATGGGTTGTCTGGGTTGTGCGATCAAAATATGGACAAGAATGATACTGTGGGTGAATATTCAGCTAGCTGAATTAATAAATTAATTATAATTAATTAGTTAATATATAGAGAATTAAGACACAAGCCACATTATAATTATTAATTTAATTAATAATTATTCATCGGTAGCTACGAATATAATATATGATTACATATAGGATGCTGCTGCCCTCTCCTGTACTTTCTTCTTTTGATCGGAGCAAGAAGGAAGGAATTTAGTAATAAAGAGAGTAGCAAGTAGCTGGAAGATATACACAGTTTTCAGAATTCAATTGATCTACACCATATATATAATATTGAGCTTTTAATTTACTTGGTTTACTTTTAATCCATTAGTCAATTGAGAACATTTTCGGCACTCTTTTCAACTAGAAAATTATCGTCTCCTTCCGCTCCCCCCAAAATAAAGTGGCGTCAGCATATTGTAAATTTGAAATAATTGCTCCATTTGACCGAACTGAAACATATATTATTTTATCTCACTTTTTTTTAACGGCAAACAAAGAAACTTTATTAAAGATTACAACAAATTACAAACTTTGGCCAACTAGTTACTACTGGACAAATCCTAACTACAAAACCCTAACTCCCAAAAATATCTCAACCCCCTTCTTAAAAACCAATTTGAACTCTTGAAGACAAACCTCTCACCCTGACTTCTTAACACTCTAAAAGATTCACAAAACCACACTAAGCCTTGCTAGTTCACCCCAACCTTCTCTATTCATTCCTCAAAGTCGATTTTTTCCTATGAGACCTTAATTTTTCATGACTCATTTTCAACCTTTAAGAACCTCTAATTCATTATATAATTTAAAAGCTAACCCTTTACACCATTCAAAAGAAACTTCTAACAATATGTTGACTTAATTCATTTATCGACTCATCGATCTCTTTATCCGAGAAGATTTTGAATGAGCTATAGAATCTCTTTTCTGTAACTCAACCGATCGACAATGAGCATGGCTTTTTTGTTGACCACTCCAAACTCCTCCCTCCTTGCTCCCCCGACTTTTTCCCAGGGATTTCAAAATTGTTGGGACTCAAGGAAAAATTAGATAAGAATTTTCTTTTTTTTCCCTACATACCACTAAATCATCCTTATTATCAATTTTCTCAGCAATGCTAGATAACCCACCATAGGAATCAGACTCTGGAGCAGGGATTGCTTCATGAACATCCTCAAACAGCCGTGCCGATCACCTACAACCGATGCTACAATAGGAACCAAAGCTCCTTTTGACAAAGCCTGACCAAATTATATATTCATCCGAATCGAATGGCTTCCACCTATGGCCTTGGTCACTAGCAGCTTCCTTGTCTTTTCAGTTCCTTCTTTAGTATTTTAAGATTCTAAACTTTCGAGGAATATATTCTTAGTTGGAATACTTGGGGCAGTTGTTTTTTTTATTTTTTTAATTACTTTTTCCTTAAAGAGGATAAACCTATATATTATTATAAAAGTTTTTTTTTTTTTTACTAGGTTACAAATAAGCTAGGAAGAAATCCTAGCAAAATTACAAGGGTAAATTATAGGCTTAGGCTTAAAGCTGTGTGTGCATCAAGAAAGTGTAGCGCCAGTAACAATAACTTCAAAATGTATTAAATGGGGTATTTTCCCTTGCATTATTCCTCTTAACTTGTAACTTATAATGTATTTTCAGATTAGAAAGAAAAAAGCAGTGTGTGTGTGTGTGTGTGTGTGTGTGTGTGATTTGTTAATCAGTACAAGTGCTGCAATATATTAAGTTAATATTTATCAAGCAAACCAATTAATGGTAATGATATATATGCAAAATTGTCATAATATTGTGTTAAAGAATGAGGGAAATTAAGTAATTGATAATTGATTAATTAGGTACGTACGTATACTAACTAGTTGAAAAGAATTTGAAGTGATTAATAATCTTAATTTTGTAGGTATATATATGTAAGTCACCGATTGATCTCAATTATGATTAGTTTGAAAAGATGAGTGGGTTATAGAATATTTCCACATGCGATGTTGGTACGCGTTGATCCACGTGATATGCCTTTGCAGACAAAAAAGAGGACCACCTTTCAATTCAACACCTTATAATTAGTTCGTTCCCAGTTTAAGTTAACATTCTTGCAAGTAGCAATTAATTTGTTGCAATCAGATATACTAGGGAATTTATAAACATGGGAGTATACAGTTAATGGAGTAACTGATAAATTAACGAATATTCTCTTAATTAGACAAAACGAAATAAAAATCGAGACAAGGTTTAATTTGTTTAAGATTTAAGGAATCAAGTCAACATTATAAATGATATATATGGTAGACGTATATATTATCAATATATGTATGTATGTATGTATATATTCTTACTATACCAACCAATAATAAGTAGCTAGCTAGCTCTTGGAATGGAAAATATGCGATGAAAGATTAATCTTGCACAGCTTGCTTTGGGGAAGGAATAAAATAAAAACTCATGACTTGGGCCGGGATCTAATTACTGCTCCCTATATATATAACTGAATTGCGCACTTGGACTTTTCAACAGCTGAATGGACCTATATTCATTCGGGCTTAGATTTACTTAGCGATCGAGTTGAGCTTGAGCAGGCCCCCCGGCCCTTTTGAGCCGATGTGCCACGTCATAAGCAAATTGAGCACAAATTTGAAATTCAGACACATGTTTCGAACTGATTTTATTTTAGAGAGGCGAAACTGTCATATTTTTATAGCTTAGGGCCAAATCGATATTTTACCTACAGTAACATAAACTTTTTTTTACACAAAAAGGATACTAAGAAGAAGGTTTAGGGTAATTTGAGTGGAAATAACAAAATGTAAGACCAATGTTGTCATTTTTTTTATAGAGTTTCTGTCAAAATTAACCAAGAAAGTAATGGAAGGATCATGATTGGGATGAAAGTAGGGAAATTAAGGACTTTATGATGATAAAATAAAGATTAGGGATCCATTTAGGATAATGCAAAAACATTAGGGACTACAAATGAATTTTACCAAACAAAATTCTAGCCGCGGTCTTCTTGTTCGTGGAGGTAAAATATGAGATAGCCCATCCTTGCTAAAGTAAGATTGTTCGACGGCGGCCCGGGTAGCTTACTTGAGACATGTGTTCACCACTTATTCAATGTAGTGATTTTTTTCTTGTACAATTATAAATTATTTTTACCTCATCTTCTAATTAGGGACAAACAGGTCATTGTTTAATACTTGTAAAAACTAAAAATAGCGACTTTACATCACTTTAATATATCATTCTTTTTCTATTTTCACTTTTCCGGTTTTGAACCATTTATTTATTTATTTTTTGGAGTTATTCATTTTGTTTCATGGGTTGGTTTTTGAAATGTGAATTTGATATTTTTATCAAAGCTTGTTCCCCCCTTCTTATAATTTTATCGTATTGAATATCGTCATAGTTCATATAGTAAAATATTTGAAAATGATGTTTCACTATTTTTAGATTATTTATTAATTTTTAGAAATCATGAAAAATTGAATCGTGACCTCGATTATTTATGACATCATATATTCACAATCTATTATTTTTATTTCCATAAAATAAAAAATAAAAATAAGCGAATGAGATTTTAACTTGATGATTAGCGCCAAGCTATTTTTTCAATGTTTACTTCTTCATTTATAGAATCAATATTTTTATCTCAATGCTAATATTTTATCTATATAACAGTAAATTGAAAAAAAAATTACAAAAAATTAAATAATTAGTTTCAATGTTTTTACCACAAAAACTAAAGCTAAAAATTAATAATAAATATTTTAAAAGTTCTTTTCTTTTTTACTTTTTAAAGTATAAACTTCTAATTAATGTACGATCTAAGTAAATAGTCATCATATAAAATAAGCACTAAAAAGGTTTTAGGACATCTTACCCAGAATATGCTAATCATATTGAGTATCTAATTCATAACTTGTAAATTTATTTATTAGTGTTAGTAGTGTCCTTGATGGTTTAATCATATATGATGGAATATATGGGACGGAGGGAAATTAAAAAGTGAATAACTTAAATAAATAAATGGTTTATAACTGGAAAAGTGAAAATAGAAAAAGAATGACACATTAAAGCGATGCAAAGTCGCTCCTTTTAGTTTAAACAAGTATTAAACAGTGACCTGTTTGTTCTTTATTAGAAGATGAGGTAAAAATGATAGTTGGAGTAAAATAATGATGGTAATATAGAATTGTACCAAAAAATCACTACATTGAATAAACGGTGGATACGTGTTCCAATGTAGCTACCAAGTCAGGCATCATAAAAGGATTCATTTATCACATTTTAGGTTTTTTATTTTTTCTATAAAAATTATATATGTTGGGATGCATAAATTTATATTATATTATATTATTATACATATATATTGAAGTTCATTTGACAAGTAATACAATTACTTTTGAATTCTCCTAAAAATTCAGAGACAATCACATTACTTTTAGATTTAATATTCAAAACAATGCCTAATATACACATCTCAAAAAGCAAAAATTTGGATCAATTTGGAAAGGTTAAAATTCAGTCAAGTGTGAACATTTTTTTGTCTTTTGCTTTAGAATACCATCACGTATATATGAGTTAATTAAACGAAAATTAATGACAAAATCTAGAAGGACAAAAAAAATAAACAAGCAGATAGGGCAAGTGTAGGGTTGTAAAGTAATTTTAGAGTCTCATTCACTCTTCATTTTTTAGGCTAGGATTTGGGTTAATTTATTTCACTTGCAAGCAAAGGCTTTCTCGTTCTGGATGCCCGTCATCTCATTCTTCAGACCTGAGACGACTGTGGCCAACAGTTACTGTGGCAACCTCAGCAAATTAAGGGTCAACATCTAGAAATTCTTGGTTTTATTTTCTTTAAAAAGGAGAGAACAGAAGAAAAACTAGAGAAAAAATATATATAGCAGTATGTTTTATTTACAAGTGAGTGTGTGTGTACGTATGGGTGCACTTTCAAAGACTAAACCCTCCCTTTTAATGTGCCTTGATCAAAGGCAAGTTAATTATGCTTAATTACCTCTTACAAATCTTAAGATCATATATAAAATCCAAGGCTATGTACGTAGTAGAGGGAAAATGCGTTGATGACGATCATATATACTCCCTCCATCTTAAGTTTTCTGCTTCATTTATGTTTGATACAAAGTTTAAGAGATTATGAAAATATGAATGTTTGGACAATTATATCCCTAGTCCTTATTTTCCTTTCTTGCCTAACATCACCCGTTCGGCCGCCTCCATCCTTGCCTCATGCTGTTAAGTGTGCTCCATCGGAAACACATAACATCTCTTCGCTTCAAATCTCTCGGCGATGCACGATCTTTCACGTCGGATCGCGTCCTTCACCTGTCTTGTGTCTTCATGTTTTTCACCTCCTCTCGCTTCCTTTGCGCCTGATCTCTTAACTGTCCGATCTCTCACACGTTGTCGCAATCGCCTCTTGTCCGATCTATCAAGTATGATCATCGCGTCCGATCTACTGTCGGCATCATCTCGCCAGTTCGTATATGACCTCGTCGTGGAAATGGGTTCACGATTTCAGCAACTCACAACGATGGTGGCCACCAGAGATTAAAAAAAGGTAGAGAACAGAAGAGTATTTGTCGAATTAGAAAGTGAAATAGGAGGGGTGTATGTGTAAAATTAATTGGTGAAACTTACTAAAATGAAAAATGAAGCAGAAAACTTGGAACAGATGAAGTATATGATTATACATATATGTACATATCGTGTATGATCATAACCTTATCATGTATGATGGACATGATCATGATCCTCGACGTACGTACGCTCCCAATTAGCTAGCCATTATATTTATATGAAGGACATTTACTTGAATATGCGGACCAAGATCATCAACAACTCTTAATATAACGAGTCTTAATTTCAACTAACTCCAACTATAAAAAATTAAGAAAGACTCCTTAATGGCTGCAGGGGAGGGGACTTAAGATAATTAATTAATTTGTTACATGCATCGAAACATAATAAGGTCCATATATATATATCTACAAGTGCTAACCCCAAAATATCTGCAGCCATGTTACTCTATTAAATTTTATGTAGCATCCTCACCTCTCCCTAGAGAGAGAGAGAGGGAGGGAGGGAGGGAGAGAGATTCCTCCAGCTAAAAAGAAAGAATCAATGATTGGCCTTCAATGTTCCTTGTAAATGCTAGGTATCAGCTTCCTTATCCACCACTCCAGCTGAATTCTTGGGAATGGATGTATACATGTATCTGTAGTTGCATATATATTTATCTGTTTCACACTAGCAATAAAAGTAATTAAGAAGAGAAACACTGGGGAAGTTTCCAAGGTGAAAAAGGAATAAAGATCCCCCTCCATCACCTCCCATGATGATAATGATGATGATGATGGAACACATATATTAATTATCCTCTACTACATAATTCTACAGAAACACCCAACATTTTTTTTTATCTGCAGGTATTAAGGTTTTATCCATCATTTGGCCAAAATTAACCCCATGTTCAACAATACCAATATTAGCTACCATATTTCTTAAATTTCTTTACATCTACTTTCTAGTACCCTGTGAATCTTTCACATATATAATCAGTTGATCAAAACTATAACAAGATGAGAGTCTTAACCCCTGCAGCACTTAAAACAAAGCCAAATACACAATAATTCTTTGAAAAATTAATTACTATGTAATAAATGACCATTACAATTAACATTGAAATTTTGATAATTCATTAATTATTAAATTTATAGCTTCCGGTTGTTAGTGTTTAAAAGCTACTTCTTTTAAAATCGCTAATACTAAAAGTTAATGCTGTTTTTAAAAATGGTTAATTACAATTGGCCCCCCAGGGTTTAGGTAAAATTACACTTTTTTTCTTTTATTTTAAAAATATACACTTTGTCCCTTGTCTTTTTAATATAGTCCAACAGTAAATTTTGAAATATTAATTTAAATATTACAGTAGCCATTTTTTGGTAATTTCAATTTGTATGATTTTTTTTTTTTTACAGTTAATGGACATTTGAAATTATCAGTTTGTTCTTTCTATTCTTTCTGTAAATAGGAAACTACACTTCTTTAATATCAATTAATAATAAAAAATATCATATAAATTGAAATTACTTGAAGATAAGTACCGTATAGGCTAAATTAAGATTTCAAAAGTTGCTATTGGACTGTATTAAAAAGATATGGGGTAAAGTATATATTTCTGAAACAATAGGGGTCAAAGTGTAATTTTAGCTAAACCTTGGGAACAAATTGTAATTATCCCTTTCAAAAAATAAAAAGGAAAGTTCAGTTGAAAACATTGTCCCAAGTGACTGACGAGTCAGGCAGCCAGTTGCATCGTATCATACTGTAGGGCATTGGTTAGCCAAAAAAGCAATGGCCTCTCACAAGAGGTTGTAGGGCAGACACCAACCCCCCATGTGTTCCCAAACATCCTCTTAATGATCTGTCCCCACTAATCTCCCACCCTTTATATAACCCCCACAGCCTTCCCTCTAATCTCTCATATATTTGAGCCCTTTCCTTGTACACTTCTAGCCACTCCAATCCCCACATCTGTCTTTTCTTTCAGACACACCACTTTTAAAAGATATGTGCAGCTCTGAGGCTAAGGTGACCGTTGGGGTTGAGGTGGCTCCTGTGGCGGCCGTAGCCAGAATCAACGGCCGCCCAGTCCTTCAACCCACCTGCAACCGGGTTCCCAGCCTCGACAGGCGCAACTCATGGAAAAAACCAGCAATCAAGGCCACTCCACCCCCTCCTCCGCCACTGCCCTCCCTACCCAAGCTATCTTCAGCCAACCTTGCCAGTAAGCCTAGAGCCTCGCTGACCACTCCTCCAATATCACCCAAATCAAAGTCCCCGAGGCCACCAGCAATCAAGAGAGGAAATGAGACAAATGGATTGAACCTGAGCTCTGAGAAAGTTGCCATCCCAAGAAGCACAACCAGAAGCTTGGAGAGGAAGAAATCAAAGAGTTTCAAGGAAGGGTTTTTGACTGTGAGTTCAGATCAGCCCAGTGATGCTTCATTGAGCTATGCTTCTTCCTTGATTGTTGAAGCTCCTGGAAGCATTGCTGCTGTGAGGAGAGAACAAATGGCACTTCAACATGCCCAGAGGAAGATGAGAATAGCCCATTATGGAAGATCAAAATCTGCCAAGTTTGAGTCCAAAGTTGTTCCACTTGATTCTTCTGCTTCTTCTGCTACTGTGGTAGCACCTAAGAATCATGAGGAAGAGAAGAGATGTAGCTTCATTACAGCCAATTCAGGTAACTTTCATAGATCAAAATTCTAACATGAGTCATTTGATGGGATCATTGTTGTTCTTCTCATTTTAATTTCCTGTTTCCAACTTGGAATGTTTACAAGGCTTAATCTTTTGTGATTTTTCCCTTTTTAGATCCCATCTATGTGACTTACCATGATGAAGAATGGGGAGCTCCAGTTCATGATGATAAGTAAATCTCTATCTCACTCCTTGTGCACGCGATATGCCCGGTTGTGCTTTCGTGTTTACAAGTTCTTATGCAATTAATTTTTACAGGATGTTATTTGAGTTGCTTGTGTTAAGTGGAGCTCAAGTTGGGTCAGATTGGACTTCAATCTTGAAAAAGAGGCAGGATTTCAGGTGGGTAATTATTTCTCTTCCAACCCAGTCATGGATTTCAATTCGAATCTACTTGTTTATCTCTTTTTTTTACTCAATAATATAACAATAGCCTAACAAAAATTCTCTTATGCTTGAAAAAAAAGAGATGCATTTTCAGGTTTTGATGCAGAAACTGTAGGCAGCTTAACAGACAAACACATGATGTCCATCAGCTCTCAGTACGGAATTGATATTAGCAGAGTAAGAGGCGTTGTGGACAACTCTAACAGAATTCTTGAGGTAAATAAAGTAAAATTTTTTATGTTCAAATTTTCATAAATAAAGTGTTCTTTTTCTGTCCCGTCTCTTCTTTTGATGTCTATTCAATACAGTTTTTTTTTTTTTAAAATCAGTTCGTTTTTATTGGTAAACACTAGATTTGTGAGTTTTAACAAAGAAGAGGTGACTCGTGAATTGATTGTCAACTATCAGCATCTTATTTCGCCAGAAAAGCTCTTGTTTTTCTTTGAAGTTAAAGACCCCACGTTTTCTTTGAAAATGTGAGTTTTTAATTACGTACTTAAATCATATTTTAGTGTACCATTACTTATATGGGTCTTTTACTTTCACGGCTTGTTTTGACAGATTAAGAGAGAGTTTGGGTCATTTGACAAGTACATTTGGGGATTTGTGAATCACAAGCCAATCTCTACCCAATACAAATTTGGTCACAAAATCCCCGTGAAGACATCAAAATCAGAGAGCATAAGCAAAGACATGGTGAGAAGAGGGTTCCGGTTCGTCGGTCCGACGGTGGTCCACTCCTTCATGCAGGCCGCTGGCTTGACCAACGACCACCTCATCACGTGCCACCGCCACCTGCCCTGCACCTTACTGGCCGCCTGCCGGCCACCTCATGTAAAATGAGTTGAGTTGACACCAAAGGAGGACATAACAAAACATAAACATGTCATTAATTTCTAACTATATATATATATATATGTTTTTTGCTTTGCTTGGTAGTGTACAATGCAGATAGAATTGGAAATTTCCCTCAAGAAAAAAGCAAAAAAAAAAAAAAAAATTGTGACTTGTGACTTGAGAGAATATGTGAGTTATTTTATTTTATTTTATTTGACTTTGTTGCGTAAAATATAGAAAAAGAAGGGTTGGGATGGAGGAAACAGAGAGCATGTGCAGATGGGAGGCAGGCAGAGGCGTGTGTGGGCATCAGCCTGCTTTCTCTATTCATTCCATGTGACTTGCAAGCCATCAGAATGTGCATTATTGGTGGAACAGTGCGTAGAATTTGATGTTTTAGTGCCAAAAAGATGGGACCATCTGAGCCAATACCAATCTTTCTCTCTATTTTGGGGGTTTGGGCTGTGATTTGTACCGAGTTTGCTAACCATTTGGTAGATTTTGGGGGACTATTAATACCCTGATCTGTATTTTAGGATTGGTGTGATTTCGCTGAGTTGGTGTTTATTGCTATAATTATAATACACTTGCCATGTGCTTCTGAACGGTTCCTTTTGTAAATGCACTTTACAAAATGTTAGCTTGTGAAGATAAGCATCTTGCCCATGTGCCCAGTACCCCGCCCCTCTCACCTTTCTCCCCCCTTCTCTCTCTCATCTCTAAAGCACATGTAGAAGTTTGTCACAAAAACCCTGAAAATTGACCATCAGCCATAAAGGAAAAGCACGTCCAAATAGCAAATAATTTTCAGTTTATGAAGCCCCAACTCGGTTATACAGTGCAATAATCTTCCTCTTTTCATCAACTCTTCTTTTCAAGTTCAATCTCAGGGTTTTCATCCAAGATATTTCCTTACACCTTTCTCTTGATTCTGATCCTAATATGTTAATTTCATCTTTAAAGATCTTGATCAGCTAAAATACCCACAAACAAAAGGTGCAAATTCATAGATGTGAACTAACGACAAACCAATTGGTGAAGCAAAGAGATCCAGCTGTAAAGCCCGGCAAAAGACCCTGTAAAGCTGGAAAGCTGGGCAGAATTTGAACTTCAATCATCAAGGGCCCAGAGACAGCCAAGTTCAGGATTTGGAGTTGGTAGTTCTTGAGCTTAGCATGAATTTGAGAACCACACATCAGCTAATTCTCGCAAGGCTCGTGTCAAACCCAATAACTTCTTTTTAGTTGTACCAACTGATATGATGTGCCAATTCTACAAATGTCCAGAAAGATTGAAAAGTTTTGTAGCTGTAGCACACTACCCGTCACAGGAAGCCTCGTACAAATCCTAGTACTGCTACTTTAAGCCCCTATATTCATCTGTTTCTAGTACTTGAAAGCATGCAGCAAGTTTTTTGCATAGGAGGAGAATTTCAAGTCACCACAGAACAAGATCCAGAGTATGATCATGTCCACAGCATTACCAGTATCATTTTTGGCAATATTCAAGAGGTGTATGAGTTTGCTCACGTCTTCAACAGACTTTAAAGTTTCTAGCTTCATTCAGCCTTACCATTTTGGGCTTACCAGACGAAAAAGATAACAGCATGAACAGTGACAGTAACGAAGTCCTTTACCAATTACCCCAATTCATCCATAAATTTTTTGAAATCCTCATCAAATCTATTGACACACATATTGAAGCCTTGAACACAACTGAGACACGAATAACTAGCAATGGCAGATGCTAAAATGCACAACAAAATATGACTCAAATGATGTGCCATTCATTTTCTGACCGGGGAAACAGTTCAAAATAAAGACCGTTGTTAATTCCTCTAAAAAAACACAGTTGTTACGGCTACTGGTTAATTTGCAGTACTAACAGTACAGGATTAAGTTAATGACCTAGGAGCAACAAACCATTAATTGGCCTACAGCCTATAGAAGCTACATCAACCTAAATGACCTCATAATGCCAGTATACACTGAGATCTGAATGCAACCCAAATACCTGGAAGTGATAAATGAAAGCATACAAGTGGCTTAAAGAATTACTGAGCATCCAGCATTTCAACAAGCAAGCACTCAGTTTACCAAGCATAGGGTACAGTACTCTGTCCTAAGGGCATTTTCTTTGTACATAGGAAGCTCCATGCTCTTCATACCTGTTAGTTGCAAGCATTTTGGGTCAATAAGAATGAAGACCTTATGAACTATTCACAAAACAAAAACAAAAGACACCATGCATTCAACTAAGACTCATCGCCAGAACCTGTGCCTTGTATTCACCAAAGGTCCAAACAAGCATAAGAAGAAAAGCAGAAGCACATGTTTTTTACGACATGAACTATTATGCTTCACAGTTTACCAAAAACACTACATAGCTAAGATAGAAATCTTAGTTTGGCAAAAGAAAAGAAACTCACTCCGACTTGGAGAACCACATTTGCTGGAATGAACCAAGAGATGCCAGTATGCTGCCTCCAATCCACACACTGTCACATGCAGATATCACAATTTTGTTCAAAACAAGGAAGTCCTCACTAAAAGGTCATGTTTCAGAAAGATATAAAAGATAACCATATAATTACCTCAACACAAACTTTAAATGATAAGAGACCAATAGACATCAGATTATTAACCATTTTACAGGAGATCACGAATGTCAATCAAGGCATTCCATTTTAAGTAAGAGTCGAATTCATAGCTAAAAACATTAGAAGATAAGGAAGAAAGGATAACAAACCTAAATCTCCTTTCAGTTGAATTTCCACTAGCCAGCACTTTGACCCTAGCAGCTTGAGGGGATTCCTACAAATTGATTTACCATTTACATTGTTACTGAAGCATCTCCTACAAGCATACTTTTCAGTGAAACTCTAAATAGTTAATACGGAAGCATGTGGGGATCTTTAATCAAATAAAATAATTATTTATGCATCAGTTTGACCCTGAAAGATCTAGTCACCATAAGCCACCTTAAAGGCTAAACTCCATTTATTGAGGGAAAAAAATACAACTGTAATGCACAACACATGTACAAGGTATCAAGCTTAGATAATCTTCTGTTCCGAGTGCAGGTGTGTTTGTGTGATCTTGGGTGAAGATGGGCAACATTTTAGTAGGTAAATTAATGCCTCAGTTGTGTGTTTGTGTGTGTGTGTGTTTGTGGTTCAAGTTGTCTTCACACAAACAACTTGAAAGATACCATTAGACACAACAGCAAGGGAAGGTAAAACCAATAATATGAACACGGAAATGTGAAAAAGATGGGAAAAAATAAAAACTATACTTCTAGCAAGTCTTTCTCAAGGCGTTCTTTCAACTGTTGCATTGCAGCAGTGCCACCAGCAAGCTTCATAAACAAAAGAAAAAAAAAATCAGCTTCCAAACCAATTAACAGCTAAGATACTTCTAAGTCTTTTCTTTAAACAATCAAATAATAAAAATTTAGTTAACAAAAGTTATAAGAATGGAGATCTATAAACTGTACAGAAGAAGTCAAAAATATGAAAATCTTGAAAATGAAAAGATTGATTCATTTGAATGCAGAAAATCAATTAGATTGAGCATCGAAGAATTTCTCTAAGCAGGCAAAACACTTTACCAGTATGCTGCCAAACAATTCTTTCCGAATGTCCACGTCACATTTATTTATGCTTTCTATTACCTGCAAAAGTTTGAAATGCTTCACTAAACACTCTTCAAAGCAAACATGCACACACAAACCACGAGTAAGAGATGCAACACATGCAAGTAAAAGGGAAGAAGCATACCATCTGTGGCAGTCCTCGGACAGATGGAGCAATCTCAGCAAAACTTTCCATTCCAGGAATTGTCTGACAGAAAATATATCAGAAATTCTGCAAATGCTACAGATGATAATCAAAATACAAGAGTTGAACTACACAGGCAATTCACTAAAAGTAAATGCTGATTATCCAAAACCGGAACAAATGACAAATAAAAACCAGTTTAATCTCTTGATTACCGATGCAAATAACATGGGCATTATCAACTGAAGAAAATCTGACCACAAAAGCAAAACAGATATTCAAGAGAAAGGAGCGACAAGAGTTGTATGAGTCTGGCTACAGCTAAATTATCTATTTGACAATTATAACCATGAAAGCATACAATTAAAAGACTCCAAACACGCAAGACTAGGAATTGCAAACAATCCATTCACAAGATGGGAACAAGCAAACTCAAATAAAAATAAAGGATTTGATGAACAAATAAGTTGAACAAAGCTCACAAATGCGAAACAAATAAATGGAGGTACAGAAAATCGATTAATTACTACCTGAACCAAAGATGGTTTGAAAAGTATATCAGGAATCTTGAATCTATCAGCTCCAATTTCAATAGTCCTGGATAAAATGGTTGTTACATCTTAGAACATGCGAATATAATAGGCCACATACAAACTGCAGAATCTAGTTTATTATTGCAAGTATTCTGAGTAACTCACAATGAAATAAAAAATAAATATAGACAAAGGGCCTTGGAAATAAAAAGAGGAAGAAAACAAGCCTAATCTTCAAACAAATAAAACTCAGCTAAGAGAAACTTACTGGCCATCCGGAAGCTCATATGGTGTCATTGGTATATTTGAGTATGCTTTTTCTGCAAATAAACTGCATTGTTACTACAAGAGAGCAATGGAGAGCTAGGCTGATGCTAAGTTTGTCTCAGTTTAATAACTAGAACAAATAAGGCAACCGCAACCAAAATATATTTACCTGAAACTTAAAAGCTATTGTTACTACACTAAACCAACAAAATGGTGTAGCATGGAAAAAAAGAAATTGAGGCAAAAATAAGTCACTGAAGAATAACAAACCATCATATGGAGTATCTGGCGCTCGACAAACACATTCCTTGATGTCACTCGCAATGACTTTCTGTATTGAAAGTACAGGGAATAAGTACAAAAGAGAAAGAACCTCCAGGTGACAACGCCATATCTAGAGAGAGAGAGAGAGAGAGAGAGAGAGAGAGAGAGACCTTGGAGTAAAGCTTGTAACTTTCAGTTGTATTTGGAAAGTCAAGATCCAAAATCTGCAAAAATTCCAAAAATAATAACAAAATGAAAAATATCTTAAGGAAGAAAGCAGCAACAGAAAAAGGAAAAGAAAATGACAACCAGCTACAAGCTCTATCAAAATGTGACAAATAAAAAATTCTGTGGTTTAGTAACATCAAGGGGATCCTAACAATTGACAAACAAAAGGATAGAGGCAAGCCGAAAGGAACTAAACTTCTCTAGATCCTATCATAGAGCTTGATGAAATTTTCTACTTGTTTTGTAACAAATAATGGTGGTCAAAATGGAAGTTACAGTAGTTTATGTTTTAGATTTCCTAATCCAAGGGTCCAGGTAAAATAAGCATGAAAAAGAGGCCAGCCAAGTCTAATAAAGATCCCATATTTGCTGCCAAATAACAGATACTTCATCTGAAAATGGCTTGGCTCCCTTCAATTCATTATTGGTGACTGAAGAAATTGAACCTAAGATATAGCAGCTGGCAAACATGATACTATTTTTTATATCAACATGATAAACCTGCTTAACATGGCAAAGTTAGAAGTTCCTTTTTCCCTTTTTGTTAACATTACGAATCTCTACCAACATGAACAAAAGCAAGGAAAGATGATAAATATTTCAGAAAGAAGAGGAAACAGAAATAAAACGAAAAAACAGAATAATCCAAAATTTCTATCAATAATATAACATTTTTACAGCGTCATTTGGACAAGACACTTGTTAATCCAAGACTTCTCTCAGAAGTTCTCAGTACCAATTACTCTACAAGCTTGTAATCGATTTACACCAAAACTTGGACATAAAGCTCATGAGGAGCATAAGGATTTAACTTGAATCCAGAACATATCCAAGAGGATGAGAACGAAGAAAATCACCATAAGAAATTATGAAGTTACCTGAAATTCCCCTGGTTGTATTTCTTTCCTCTTAAAGGAGTACCTAGGTTTTATCTGCAAAATTCAGTAGGCCATCTAAGCTCAAGAAGTAATCTCAGTACATAATCACTCTAACTAAGAATGCTCCAAGAACAGCCACTTACCACAATACGTTTGCTCTCCAAGCTCTTCATCAAGCATTCTGTAAGGAGTTCCCCTCCAATAGGAGAAGATGATACAGCCTATTTCAACAAAAACAATAAGAAATGAGGTTTCATCTTGTAACAGGCAATAACACAGTGAAGAAAGAATGAACATCAACATAATGTTCAAGAACATCGAACAGAATATTCAATCAAATTACCCTAAATTTGAGCACCATGTTTTGTTTCATTGTTATAAAAGTCCAACAATAGCTGCTGAGATTTTTGCACGGTATCATGCTCTTATAGCACAAGACTCTAGGTTTAGTAAAGTATATGCACAATAGCTGAGATCAAATAAGGGTAGTGCAGGTGACAGCACTAAAAGCAGAAGAAGATTAACCCAGTGTAGTATCGACAAATTAAACTAGACTCAGACAACAAGGATAAATCAGCAGTTGAAGGTGCAAATGCAAAAAAATAAAAAAGAAAAGGAATTTCAAAGTTATAAAAATTTGCAGTAACTCAATACATGACTCAATGATGTATGTCGCTGAAGATAATGGCTTGATGGATCAATGACTAATATACATGACTTATAAATTATGTACCTTTTGAAGAACGTAACCATCATGTACAGGAGCAACTGTAGTTGAACCTCCACCACTGAGAGAGTATTTGATTGTACATCAGAACATATTGGCGAACAAAATTCCAAATATTGGGTAAAATCAAACGAAACATTTGGACACATATATGGTCAAGAACTGCAACTACGAATATAAAGATGATACCTCAATAAAAGATAAAAACTGGCAAAATAGACAAGAGTTATTGCAAGTAAAATAAATTCTTAAAAGTGAAAGGAAACATTTGGTAGAAAATTAAAGCAGTATTCCATGATATCTTAAGCCACCTTAATTTGTTAGAATTGATTGATCAATCATGTACTGCATCACATCTGCATACCCATAATCGTTATAACTCGAATTGCTATAGGTCTTCTAAAATTACAACTAAACGGATGTGCATCTCTAACGCAATCACCAACCTCTCTTATCATCTTCACTAATAATTCTACTGTTACACATTATAAAATCCATGATTCTAAGATTCTCAGGGTTATCTTCTATAAGGTTATGTAATAGCTAGGACTGGTGAACAACTGATATAATGCTTTTTATAAAAAACTAACTGATACAGTGCTAGTTTACCAAGTTCCCAAAATATGCTACCTCAACACCCTCCACTTCTCATGATTATAACTATTTTATCCACTACGAAATCACCAAAATTAACCAGGAATTTTTTCAAATGGACAGGTAAACTCATGATTCAATGCTACTCCCTTGTAAATGAGCATCAAAATGTTTTACAGCTTAAAGGTGACATGCATAAAAAAATCTTGAGAGAGAGGGACGAAATTGCATGACAAAGTTAAAAGTAATAGTTACATGAACGAACATTAATAACCTTCAAGTGTAAACCTACCCGTCAACAACTACAGAAGTGGCACGCCCTGATGCAAAAGATGTAAGTACCTGGCATTAAGAAATTTTAATCCCATAAGACATGGTTTGACCACATTTTGATGAGTAAATGTGTATGGCAGGGGTGGAGCAAGAGGAGCAGAGAGAGTTTTGATGCAAGGTTATAGAAACAGAAAATGTTAGAAGCCTACAGCATTTTTAGCCAAAAACAGTGCAGGAACTTTGTACTTCTCAAACATAAGCTCCACTGTCCTGTTAAATTTATAGTGGCCAAGATCAATTTCTGGTCAGAAAAGAAATCATTTAACAAACCACAACCTCAACCAACTTTACCTCTCCCTTTGCTGCTGTGTGTTGGAAGAGGGCTCTGCAAGTAGCATTGGATGCTCCTTGGGATCAACCAGCAAACACTCCCTAAAACAATTATCAACAATCCACAACGTTACAGCACAGAACTGAAGAAGAAATACGAAAAAACCATCAAAAGAGAAGCACCTAAAAGCGTGATCCCATATACTGTCCACGATATCCCAGTCTGCAACAACTCCATCCTTAAACGGTGATAATACCTGACGCACTCCAAAACAAACAGTAAGGCAATTAACTATAATTAAACTAATAGAAAAAAATCAGCAAGTGAAACTGTAGCCACCTCCATATGATCACGGCGAAAACCCAAAGACTGAGTTCCCACATAGAGCTTACGCTTTCCCTTCCCTTTGTTGGCATCAGCATTGTTCTTAGCATCATCTTTCTCGGAATCATTCCCAGGTTCATCATCGACATCCATTTGATCAATGGCCCCAACAACCTTGCAAACCAAACACGAATTCAGAACGAGGGGCGTTCGTTTAACTATGCGGCTCAAAATAACTGTAGAATTTGAAGCTTACAGAGGGGAATACGGCCTTGGGAGCATCTTCACCGGCGTAACCAGCTTTGCAGGTGTGAGAACCCAGGTCGATAACTATAGCCGACACTTCATCTGTGCCATCATACAACCACTTTCAGTCCCCCGCAGTAGCATAAACAAAACCAAACGCAAGACATAGATTTCGTACTTACCGCCCCCGTACATTGCAACAGCCTGCTGAAGAAACAAAGAACGAGTTCGGATTTGCGGAGATTTTTTTGTATGGTTTTGTTAGGGTTTTAGGATTGGCCTAAAGCCATTTTTGGCCCCCAAACTTGGTAGACTCGGACACTTAACCTCCTAGACTTCAAATCGGTCCAACTCGCCTCTCCAACTAGTAAAAACGGTACACTTTACCCCTTTTCTTCCACGTGGTTGTCACGTGACCTAACTTCAACAAATGCCGCTTGCAAGACTGTTTCACTCACTTGATGCTGTCATTGGTTCATATGTAACCCACTTGACGAAACAGTGGCACGGTCTTTTTGGATGTCACAGTTTTGGCTCCAATCCCCTCTGTCATGTGCTTATCAATGTTGAATCAACGTCACTCGTGACTAATTAATTTACTTCGCTCTCAATCATTCCTTCTCTCAGCTCAAGTCCAACTTAATTCCAATGTTGACTTCCTTCCCTTGTTTTTTTTTTTCCCAGCTGAGCAGCTCTATATCTAAAATAATCCCTGCAAACTTTCTCTTTTTTCATGTTCCCCTTTCCCCCGAACTTTTCTTCCATTTCTGCTTCTAGGTTATCTAGCTCCTAGTCCAAAGTAGCTTAGCTTCATTCCCAATTTGTTTATATCTTCATAGAATTGTAACTTAGTTTTCACTTGTTGCCTCCAATTTCTTTCTCAGTTTGATGTTTGTTGATATTGTAGGTTCTTGGTTCCTATTTTAATTTCTAGCTTTGTGATGGATTAGGCCATGGTAGAGACCAGTTATTCCTTTGGCTCCACTTCCTTTTCTCCCTCGCTAACAAACTTGCCTCCAATTAATCTTCTTCAGTCATCCAAACCACCGTCTATGGCTGCTGAATTGGAAATCCATAGTTTGGAAGATATCGTGGAAGAATTTGAGGGTGGGGAGGTCAGAGGAGGAGTCAACGGAAGGGGAAGAAAGGTGAGAGACTGAGGAGGTCGGAGAAGGAGTTGGTAGAGGGGGAAGAGGAAAAAGGGGATGGTGAAAACGAGAGTGATACCAGTGGCAAAGGAGAAGTGATGATAATGGTGGCAAATAGTGGCAGTAGCAATGGTGAAACTGCATGCAAGCGGTGTTTGTTGAAGCTGGGTCACGTGACAATCACGTGGAAGAAAAAGGGTAAAGTGTACCATTTTTCCAAGTTAAAGGGCGAGTTGGCCGATTTGAACTCCAGGGGGTTAAGTGTCCGAGTCTACCAAGTTTGGGGGCCAAAAATAGCTTTAGGCCTTTAGGATCTGATTGATATTGAATATTCCAAAGCTATCGTGTTTCGAAGTTCTGTCACTGTTCTGTTCTGTCCGAAAACGGGTCGGCGCACGCCAAATCTGGGCCTAGTACTCGATATTTAAGCCCAATGTATAAAGTCCAAAACAATCCCAAAGTCTCATACTTTTTTTTTTTTTAAGAAGCTCAAACTAAGGATGGCAAGTGCGTTGGCAGAATCCATTACCCGTAGATATCAGTCTGTAATGGACGGGTAAGTGACTAAAAGTACTTGTGATGAGCCGGACATGAGTAAAAAATTATATTTGTATGGTGGGTACAGGAGGGAGATGGATTTGTGGTATTCATGACAAATAAATTCACTCCATCTACCCATTATACCTGTAAAATGTGTAATTATCAATATGTCATTCCTTTAATTCCTAACCCTAACCTAGTTGCCTCGACCTCCTCTCTTACAACTTGTTTGGATTGAGGGGAATAAGGAGAAAATGAGGAGTAATTATCTTCCCTTCCTTATTTGGTTAGATAAAAAATTGAAGAAAATGATAATGATAGATCACTCTCATCCCTTCACATATCTCATCATATACAGTTTTTTAATCCTCTCAAATTAAGGGAACAATGAACTCCCTTCTATTTTTAACGCTTCACTCTCCTCTCCCCTCTTCTTTAAGGATGACAGTAAGGCAGATCGGACACAGATTCACCTCACCCATCACCTGCCCACCAAAGCTAATGGGCAAAAAAATGACACCCACACCAACCACCCATCGGTTATGGCTACCCACAGATTACCCATGAACTCTGACAAATGCATTCTTAGATCTCTCGAGCTCGTAAAACAAAAAAGCCATGAAAAAGGACACTGATATACAAGTAACAAAACAACATCAGCAGCCAATAAGCACTAAATCGCATGAAGTTAGTTCTAGATTCCTAACTCGAAATGCAAAGCCATGATTCCTAACTCGTAGTGCAAAGCCATCCACAAATAACCGAATTTCATCCCCAAATCATGATGCTTCGTTTGTCCACCGTAAGTATACCTATAATGTTAAGTTCGGAGACGATGGGGGAAGGATCATCAGTTGCTTTGATAAGTGATTGGGAGGCAGGATACTAGGAGTAATGTATGGGTGGGTTGAACAAAGAGATCCAACGGAGAATTTAAGGAAACAGGGTGGAGATTGAAGCAGCAGAATTAGAGGATGGTGGCGATGGAAGTGAAAGGCATGAAGAAAACAAAAAGCAAGCAGTAGTGGTAGTGGTCTTAAGTGTGGGTAGAACTAGGGTAATTTTGGGTTAAGTATATTTTTAGTCATCCAATTTTATTAGTTTTTACACAAAATGCTAATTAGATTGAAGTTTAACAAGTAAGTCGCTATTGAGTAAAAGGAAATCTTGCAGGTCATAGGTTCGCGGGTGCAGATGACTTTAATTCTATATATGCCCGTAACCACCAGATGGGTAAATTTTTAGCCAAATATCTATGAATCCTGGGTGGGTATCCGTGGTTTGCGGGTTTTACCTGATCCACTGCCATCCATACTTCTATTCCCTTATGAATTATCCAAACAAAGCATTTAATGTCTTTGCTCTGTGGCCATTTTTAGTCTTTAGTCAATTTGCGATTATGTTGGCCGCAACCCTCACCGATTCTTCATTGTTTTTTTCCCTCCTCCTTGAATCAATCCACCATAAGAATCATAACCCGGTTCATTGCAGGTTCGTTTTCTCTATTTTTCAACTTTTCATATATTTGATTCTTATTTGTTTTATGTTTCTTAGATCTTTTTGTTAGAATGATTCTTTTCTATTTCATGTTTCTCGGTTATCAATTAAAATGTTCTTTAATTGTGTCTTCCTCTCCAATATGATTCTTCTCCATTTCCTGTTTCATGTTAGAATCGGTTCTCATTGATGTCTCTATCCTATGTTTAATGTTTATCAGTTCTCAATTAGATGTTTGTCTATTTCTTTTTATTTTTTTTGGTTTCTCCAATTTTTCCTAATAGATCCAGTACTTCTCTGATTTTTCCTAGCAGATCCGATTCTTTTATAGTTTTTCATTATAGATATGATTCTTCTTTGTATTTTCCTTACAAATGTAATTAAGATGTTAACTCTAGTGTTTAGAACTCCAATGCAATAATTGTTAATTCGGTTATTGAATATTTTAATGACATGATTTTTGTTTTTTTTTTTCACTTGAATTGTTTGAATTATGATCTATTTTTGTTGGTTTATATCTTCTTCTTCAGTCAATTGGGAAAGCATAAGATTGTCACTTTCATGCTATAAATTTGTTCTCATTTTGGAATATTTATTTTACGCTTATCTGAAACTTAGTTGGAAATTAAAGCATTGGTCTTCCATCTTCAACATGTTAAAAATTTGTACCACCATTGCAGTTATATACTCCCTCCGTCCCATAAATTTTGATACATTTGACTTTTTGTTGTATTTTGACTCAATTTTATTCATATTATTATTTGTTAGAAAAAATCAAAAAAAATATTTAGAAGCTACATATCTTGAATTATCATTCATATACAAAGATTTGTTATTTATATATTAGAATGTTGAAAATAAAAAATCATAGATTAATTGCCAAAAACAAATGAAGCAAAACTTTTGGGACGGAGGGAGTATAACATTGCCTGGTGATGTTTGTTTCTGTATTAATTGTTTTATACTGCTACATAAAAATAATTAAAAGAATAAAAAATTGTATCTAACTGAATCTTAGTAATGCTTTTTACAAGATTGTTTGTTTGTATCTCGTAGCATAATTTAATCATTATGTCGTTTGTTTGTTTGTATAGGATGCATGTTCATCAACAACCATTTTCGAATGATATGTGATGGGCTCCATGGAGGTTGGAGGATGCTTCATGAATTAAGAACACTGCTCGTTTTTGTTGTTGGACCACAGCAACCATGAACCTTGCATGATTGTTTACTTCATGTTAGATCATGGATGTCATGTGGATGATAACTTTTATTATGTGCTTTGCTGTGTTTGACTTGTATTGGATGATTAAGAATTATGTGTTGTTAAAAATTTGGATGATAAATGCAATTTTTATGGAGTGTAATGTATTCTTTTAGAATGTGGCATAATATAGGGGTATACCCACTGGCGAATTCCCATAAAGTGGCGGTAGTAAAAAAACACAGGCAAGGGCAACGGGTAGGGGGTATCGATGTCTAATCCGCCCTATTGTCATCCCTAGTCCAAACTCTAACTATTTTGAAATATCTTTAGCGGTAATACACTAGAAGTCCCAAAATTAAGTATTTTTTAACAGTTGAGTCCTAAATATTTTTAGATTTGCCTGGAGTCCTATATCTTAATTCTTTAAATATTCTTAATTGTACACAACTGCACTTTGTTTGAATATAAGGAAGGGGAAGGAAAGTTAGCTTTTACACCTTGTTTGGATACCATGTGAAAAAACGGGGGGAAGGGTTAGGGAGTTATACAAAGCTTCCCCTCTCATCTTGCCTCATACTCTTGTTTGCAATCCTTCAAATCAATAGAGAGGTTATTAGCAAATTGACACTTCACAATATTGCCTTCTATCTTGCTTTATAACTCTCGTTGTTGTCTCGTAAAATTCCTCCATCAATAACTCAATAATGGTCCAGTAGAAGGATATCGCTAACGAGGTCTCTTGCTACCTCTGAATCTACGACAACATCTCCGTCAATTAGACCAAGATGAAGCCACCTCAATTCTTACTCATGGACGACCCATATGATACTTATTCCTTAAATTAATACAGCACACTCAAACTCAATGAACTGCCATTTGCCTACAAATTTTCAATAATTTGTTTTAATCCTAGTTCATCATCAAACTTTTGAAAAAAAATTTGTGTGTGTGAAATATTTGAATTATGAATAAAAATTTATTTCTATAGTTTCTCATATTGTTCTGATGTTTTTTTTTTAAATAAGTTTGGGTGCATATATAAATATTTGGTTCGATCTTATGACAAGCAGTAGCAGCATACGTCAACATGTACATTAACAATTGTATAATCAATTTATTTTAAACATGGACCTTTTCAAAACGTGTTCTTTTTTTGGTGGAGGAAAAATATAAATGGGGAATGACAATAATTGAAAACTCAACCCTTCAAGTATGGCTCTTGCGTTACATTATACTAAAAACCTAACACATCCCACAGAAAAAAAAAAATTTAAAAACAGGAAAAGTAGAACTCTGAGTCTGACCATGACCAATTACAAGCACATGGCTGGCTCCAATGACTTTTTATCCCTGGACAATACATTCATGGTTGTTAAGAGCAAAAAAGAAAGAAAAGAAGTTGTTAAATAAAATATGGCTAGGGTGCGGTGCAGCACGTGGTCAAGTAGAGCAGAGAAGTTAGGTTAGGTGTATACATATAGCGAGTGAAGAAAGCACCATAATTTCCGTGGCATCAACTTTTGGTTTTTGCTTTCACCATTTGAGTGGATACCAATATTTGAGTACTTCCTCACTTGCTTGGTTTCTCAAAACATCTTATTATTTTAATAGGCCTAAATATACAAATAGCCCTTAAACATGTCTAACTTGAACAGATTAGTTCAAAACTCAGTAATTAGTTAAAGTTAGCATTTTAACTTTGCAAAACTTAGCAAATTAGTCCATTGTATACTATTCTTGGCTGATGTGGCAATGGGCTGCTTGTGTGACATTGACAAATGGTCCCTAAACATGACATGGTTGTGGCTGTGGATGCTTATGTGGCATTTAATTTAAGATTAAAAGTAATATAGGCCACTGTAGGACTTTAAATTGTGAAAAATTATATATTAAAATTACACAATATTTTACATATTAATTAAAAATATATAATCTAAAATATTTACCTATATACATATGATTTTTCATTTTTTAAGAAAATAACTACCTTAGATGCTAAAGTAATTTACTATAATTAGTATATAGGTAAATTTTATGAGGTCACTGACGTTTAATAATGATAGTTAATCTATTTAAGATGAAATGAAAAAAATTAGATAAATGGTGCCCCCATGAAAATTATCCCCAATATAAATCTAAAATTTACCTTTTTTTTTTACTTTAATAAAATATACTATTAGAATATACTACTGCCACTAAAAAAATTAATTTCTTTCAATATCTATGAATTATGTGATCTAAATTTCATCCTAGACTTTTGATTATTATCTTTTCATTCTAAATCAATTAAAAACATTTCAATTTTCTCCCTGTTAGGTATAATCCGTTAACACAACAAAAGTTGTTCACAATAAATGTAAATATTATGCACAACAACTATTTCATATATAGGAAAAGTTGATCATGCAAAAAATTTTAATTATGAAAAAATTATTTCCTAGTTCAAATTTCTTATAGGAAAATTACCAGGTGTTTTAAAATAATTTCAAAAAATAATTTTACATAAACATAATTATTCTAAATTAATAAATTTCATCCAATATGGGGCTAATATGGAATATTTTTAACTTGTATAAAATATAGTACTCTGTTTTTTTTCCCTCAAATGCCACCTAAGCAAATAATGGCCATGTCACTCACAGCCAACAACCACGTCAACCAACAATAATATGTAATAGACTAACTTGATAAGTTTTGCAAAGTTTGGGGGTTAACTTTGACTAAGTACTGAGTTTTGGATTAAGTTGCACGAGTTAGTCAAGTTCAGGGGTTATTTGTACATTTAGGACATTTTAATACCTGGTCAATTTTACTCGACTCTTGTAATTATTAGTCCCTTTTGTTTGGTGTACTTGTAGTTAGTCCTTTTTTCGATTGATTTGGACATGCGAAGCGTTTGGAATAACAAACACAAAGAAAAGAAGAAAAAATGAACTAAAGAGAGACAACAATCAATCAGACTATAGTATAGTGTATAGATCATGAGGAGCTAGTGGCTAATCAGAGGATTAACTTGTGTACTTACTGATCACACGTACTAGGCCTTTTTTATGTTCCGCCTTTGATAGCTAACGTTTTTAATTTCAACAACTTGTATATCCTCATCCAGTTTTAAATAATACTCCTTTAATCTTAATTTTATTATACAATTTAAAAGGGTTAAAATCACTTTTGGTCCCTCAAAATTATTGTGACTCAGGCATTTTAATCATTGTAATGCAGTGTGACTCAGTTTATGCGGTCTCTTGAAACATGAAAAATAAGACACTTTGTCAATCTAATTCAGTAACTCGGTCAACTTGACAATAACATCGCTAATTTTTTAACTGTTCAGGGGCTTGGTTATAAACATTTAAAGTATTGGTCACTAAATCACAAAAATATATATCTTTAAGCACTAAATGATAATTAAACAAAACTAAGTAAAAGTTTCAAAATTATATTAAATTAAATTAAAAGAAAACAAAACCAAGAAAATGTTGAAGACTTGGTTGGCGATATTAAAGAATGAGAGAGCAGAGACAATGGCGTTAGGAGTAATGTCATTACAGCGGATGAAGAGGGGGGCGTAGGGTGGATAGCTGTGCTCTCATTGCTAAGGTCAATGACAATAGCTATAGGGTGGCATGGGGGAGGGGTGGATTCTTTGTGAAAACAGCTACAGTGAATTCATGTCAAACTGGAATGAAAACATCAAGATGGCAGCGGTGCCATATGCCACCACTTCATCTGGATTGATTGATTTGTAGAGCTCTATTCCGTTGAAGAAGTCTTGGAGCATAGACAGGACTTTCACGATACGGGTTGACCTACTGACAAGGACGACGATGCAAAGCATTGGCTGGATGACTTTTCCATGGGGGGAAGACGAGTTGAGGATGGTACCAAGATTGGTAAATGGTAAGTATAGGGTATAAAAAAGAAAAAGTAAGAAGTTGAGTGACTTGACGTGCAATTTTTTATTTTTTCTTTGAATTAGCTAGTCCACTAATTGATATAAGGTAAAAGGGGGTGAAAAACTCTAAGATTCATAATTGGGAGACTGAGTTGTACTGTGTCAAACTACAGAGACTCTTCTAACTGAATCACTATATGTGTGGAGGGAGCAAAAGTGATTTTGACAATTTAAAAATGTACAAGAGTTAAGGAAGCTCTTGTATTTAATGCTTTTTAAAAATGAGGTATAATTGAAAAGAAGCAGTACAATTTTATGAAATAGAACAATAGTTATTGGATATCAGAAAATGAAAAAACCAACAATAAAATTAGGATCTAGTGAGTATATATGAAGTTACATCATAAAAGATATACTCTCTCCGTCCCAATTTAAATGAAAAGGATTCTTTTTTTGGATGTCCCAAAAAGGTTGAAACATTTCATCTTTTAAAAAAATTTAAACAATCAATTTACCCTTTTACTCACATTTAAACTCTTAGTACATAAAACCTAATAAAGAATCTTTTTTTTAATCTTCATTCAATCTCTCACTGCACATAACTCCAAAAAAGAATTTTTTAATCATTATTTAAACTCTCACTGCAAAAAAAACAAAAAAAAACAAAAATTACATATATCTTAATCTTCGTACCCAAAGAAATGTTTCAAGTAAAATTGGATGAAGGAAGTAATAAGAAATAAATAGCAACAAAAAATAAAAGGGTACATCACCACACTAAAGAGTTTATACACTACTAAAATTCTTGCATTTACCAACTGCTGCGCGTTGGTAAACGCAAGTTGGTATTCGATTCGTTGGAAATTTTTTTACCAACGCGCAAGTAATAACACGTTGGTAAATTCCAACGCGTGCACGTTGGTAAAATTCAAGTTGGTAATTACCAATGGTCAGGAACTGGGCTTGATTTCCAACGCGTACGCCAGTTGGTAGTCATTTGGTGCAAAGTACTTCATTTAGTAGTCAAGGCCTGAATTTGGGTTGGAATATTAATCCCAATGAACCGCCTTAGTCTTATGTCATGTGTATTTTATTTACCAAATTGGTTACTAACAACTTTGAAACATTTCATTTTTAAAAAATATTTGAATTAATCATAACTTAATTTTAAAGTCATAAGTTTTTTTAACACAGTTTTTTCTATAAATATAATTTGTATGAAAAATTATTTGAACAAATGTATCTTTTGGAATCGTACAAATACTACATGTATTATAGTTTTGGTCCACAATACAAAAGAAGTCTTGCTTAAAACTTTAAAAGCCCTTATTAACCCAAAATTTATGTATTTCTTACTCCATAACAAAAAAAAAATTGAATATAAAATCTTTGAAATACTTTCAATTTTAGTAAATTGTTTTATCATATCATCATTCAAACTATCATTTTAATATTAACTTTCTCTGAATTTCTTCGTTTACATGTAAAAAATTATGGGTAAAAGTGAAAATAATATAAAAATACTTTTCTATTTCTTAATCTTTGTATGAAAACAAATGTTTCAAAAGTTTTAGGAGGGAGAGGAAATATTTCCAAACAAACTCACACTATAATAAAGAGCTTCTTTGATTTTGTGTGGAGAAAGGCTAATTTAATACTTTCACAATATTTTTATTTAAGTCAAGTTTAAGTTTTTCTAAAATTTTACAACCATATAAATAATAAATTCTAAAATTTTCCATTATATGATTGACTAAAAGGGGAAAAAATAAATTGTAATAGCTTTTTGATATCTTCAACATAATTAAATAACCCATAATTAAAAAATAATTAACACTAAATCACTCAAACTAAACATTTTAATTATATCACTAAAATTACCCATAATTAAAAAATAATTAACACAAAATAAATGGGAAAAACCCAACTAAATAACCAGAAAAATGTAGAACCACAGTCATAATACATAAATTTTAATTACAACATAAATAATAAAATACAATTTTTTTCCCTTTAAAAAAAATTCGGATAATCCAAAAAAATTAAGAACGTACCTCTACCAACTTCAGAAGCTACAGAATCACAACAATGAGAAGCTATGAAACCTCAAATAAGAGCTGAAACTGAAAGAATAATGTATCAAAACCAAATTCCACAATTTTTCCCAAGTATATACCTAAAATTAGAAAATGTATACAAAAAAAAAAACACATACCCGAGCTGAGGACGACCTGATCTATAAAATGAAGCCAAGAACGGCAGAAAACGGCCGAACGTTGGCCGGCATTTGACAGCATCGCCGTCACGGAGAAACCAGACCTTCTCTCTCCTCGAACCTCGCCTGAACTCGCGTCTGAACCTGCAAAACGAAGAAAACGATTTAAAAACCATTTACCAACGGCTAACCATTGGTAAAGTACCCTAAAAAAAAATATATTCTACCAACGCTGGGAAGTTGGAATGTTACCATTGGTAATTACCAACGGCTAGCCCATTGGAAACAAAAAAAAACTTGCAAAAAAAATTTTACACCCTCACCAACGTGTGCACGTTGGAAATAAATACCAACGGTTCTACACGTTGGTAACTACCAACGGCATAGCCGTTGGTAAAGAAGCCGTTGGAAAAGCAACCAAAGCTAATAGTGATATTACTAGAATTTGAACACTGGTGTGCCTCTTAATTACATTGGCAGCAATTATTGTAAACGTATAGTTTGATAATTTTTAAGAGCCTTCTTTGTGATTTATATATGGCTTCTTATTAAAAATTACATAAATTACTTTGAAAGTTAAAAAAAAAAAATATGAAGAATCTACCCATAAATATAATAGAGATGATGGTTTTCTAGCTTTATCTATAACATCCTACTCCTTTCATCACATAATATATATCCACTTTTTGTTTCTTTATAAACTATTGATGTTACATAAATATGTATTTTTTATGTGTTTCTGCAAAATTATCTTTTGCTAAATAGCAAGAACTGCAACCAAAAAAATGTTCAGAAGCTTTGCATAATGAAAAAAGGTACATTTAAGGTCGATCGAACTTGTTTAAATATGAAACACAAAATATTTGAAAAATGGATATATGATCTTATATCACGATTGTACTATTTTCTCACATAAAACTTGATTATATGAGATGGTAAATCTCAAGCAAAATAAGCGATCATTAGTTGATTGAATAGAAAACCAGCGGGGCTCTATGATTGGAGTTGCTGTTCTTCCAAACAAAATTGAAAAAATGATTATAGTTGTTGTCCCGATTGCATGCTTGCACGTAATTAGGATCCAAGTAGTGGAAGCTTGCGATTCAAAAATTGATTTGAGCAAGTCCATTGTCACACTCATCAGTTAATCTTTAGAGTACTATTTATGAATTTTTCTAATTTTATAAAAAATTTATAATACCTAATTAATTAATAATCATATACTTTTTTTATCATTATTCTGTGTGTTTTTGTTCTTTTGTTTTTTTTTTCCCCATAAATCTCTCACTTTCGGATCACGAGCATTTGTCATTTTCTTGCTCACAAACACTGTGCTGGAATCACTATATGTAGGACCAATCAAGCTAAGCCAACCCACATTTGCTTGAAAGATTTCAGGCCCGAAGGAATTTGAATAAATTACTCGATTAATTAAAGGCCAATATTGATTTGGTCAGGGCGACGTAATGCTGAATTATGCTATATACATGTGGCAACTAATATTTGGAAATTCTGGAGATACTAAACTCCATTTCGTCCTGCAGGCCAGTTTGTAGGATGCTTTTGAGTACTGAAAGATTTATTAATAATAAGTATTTCTATATTTACTGATTATTTGCTCGAATTGTATGACTAATGAAACTTCACGTTTTAAGAAATGTAAAATGAAATTTTAAATATTTTTTTGTAAATTTTTGTTAATCTTTAAGGCTGTATAAGTTTAAAAAATCATAAAAAATTATTTTTTTAAAAAAATATTATTCATGTAATTATTATATCCACACATTCTTTTTTCCATTTATTTGACTAGCTAGGTGGTAAATACACAATAGTCTAAAATTTTTAATTTCCATTGTAAATTGGTTCTCAACTCCACTTCATTACATATTTGTCCCAAACTTTTATAATGTGCTGCATATTGGTCCTCAATCCTGAGTAAGATTGAGTTGCATAGGAATTTGATTTAGAAATAGAGAAAACTAATAATTTAAATGTCTTATTAATTGTCACAAAGTTATGGCATATTTTAAATTTATTAGAAAATGGTTATTGAACAGTTTTATATTTGTTAATTTTCACTGGGGCAACAACACAGAGCAAAGCGGAGGCAATTGCCCCCACTAAGTTTTGAGAAATCATATGTATTAGACATAGTTTTATAATGATTTAACATTTTGACCCTCATAAATCTCTAAAATATATAGCTACTTGCTCCCACTGTTTTTAATATATAATTTTTATCATTACTCAAGAAAGTTTTTGGGAATAAGGTTTAAAAACAAACTTAGATGTTGGAATAAATTATTAATGATTTTAATAATTTTCCAAATATGCTAAAATTAAGTTACTATTAAATAAATTTTCCAACATTAACATTGGGTGCTGATATTGATCTCAAACAAAGCCCTTATTATCAAACTAAGAACCCTTATGCAAACCCCATGCAATTAATTAGCGAGTCATTGCTCAAACAAATAATCCACGTACCCGTAGGTGGAGGCAATAGTTGAGCTAGGGGTGGCCGACCGGTAACTCCACCACAGTTCATGTACAGATATTAGTCCAAAAAATATTTTATATATATTTAGTAAAATAAAATATTGGACATAAATTTTTACAATTCAAAGCAGATGTTATTAATTATATCAATGATATAATTATGATATTGATTTATGTCTATTCAAATAAAAATACTCAAGTTATATATATACAAACACAATTACATTTATGTTTAGAAAATATTATAACTTAATTTTAACTATTGGCCCCCTATAAAACTCTGAACCTTGGCATCATTTAAAAAAAAAATCCGAGTCCACACTGCACGTACCGTTATTTTTATTCTTAAAAGATTCATGCACGTAAATCTTCGAAAACCTTAGCGAAGTAAAATAAACAAGAAATTGAAGACATCAAAGCGTGGAAGCAATAAATAAAAAAATTGCAAAATTCTTATTGACTAATAAGCTGTATTTTAGAGGAGTAGTTTGTTTATACTGGCTTTATTGCTGTCCTATGAAAAGTAGGAGCGAATTTGTGGTATGAGTGCTGTAAGCAACTATCCAAGACATTGCTTCAACGCGTCCTTGAAGTCAAAATATAACATTAATTTCTAGTCTAGATGAGATGAACAAATTAGCAAGCAACTCAAGCTCAGATTCATACTACTCCAACCTGCTACATACCCAATAAAATAGACTAATTAATTTGTTATGAAAAAATAGCATCCATGCTCTTAATTATTAATTACTAACGCCCCGTTTGGGAACAACTTTTGTCATCATCATTAGAGTTTTGAATAATTTATTTAATAATTGATATGAAAATACTAAAACTAAAAACTACTCTTAAATAGTTTTTTTAAAACTCTAACATTAATAACTGACGCTAATAATAAACAGAACCTAATTAAGTTTTAGAAACTACTACCCCAGTACGTACATAATTAATTGAAGTGCTCTAAGTGGGTACTGGCACATATTATCGTAGCCAGTCAATTTTCTTTTCTTTTTGCATAATATATATAAGAATGTAATTAATGACTTGATACTATAATAAGAATTGAGATTCATGGAAAAAATAAATAAATAAAAGATGTAATTCGAGTAATAGACTGACTCATAAAGAAGGAGCATCTCAGTGTTTATAATCAAGATATTTGTTATGAACTTGCATGGATTATATAAAGGAATTCGTTATGTCGTGTAATAGTAACGAAATATGCCTTCAGTATTAATTTTATTTTTCCAATTCATGGGACCTGAAACGCGTGTGGTCGTGAAATAACTAATATATCTTTTGATCTCTTCTCCTAATAACCCTCCGATATATCATATAATGTGTCTTGATTTAATTAAAAAAAAAATACTTGTATATGAGGGCTTTTGTTTGACTTGCTAAGGAACACGAATCTGTAAAAGTTGGGATGGAATATAGTTTCTTGGTTTGTAAAGGTAGTCGAGGCTGGCTATATTGCCCCCAAGCCCAGGGCTTGGACAGTTGGATCTGTGTTGGAAAAAAAAAAAGTCAAAAACTTAGCTAAAAAAGTTTCAACGAATAGCAAACGCGGTAGGGAGATTTGACGACCATCAGGTAGCCAGCCTGGTGGTGGTGGCGTTGAAATTCCACTTCAAATTAGATAGATACGTATTAATCAATCAGCTGCAAACAAAAAGAAATTGACCAAGATGGATCAGCGCTCTGCTCTTCACCTGCTTTTGGAATTTAGCTGGAAAACATATACGACACCATTTTTTTATTCATAATGATACTCTTTTTGCCCCCCAACTGTACAAATCAACTTGGTTCTATTTACAATTGCACACATCCCATATGAAATACAAAAACTTGAAGACAAAATAACATGAAAAAAAAGGTATAAATCTGATGAGACAGCGAGAATATATATATATATATATATGGATGATAAGAATAACAATTAATAAAAATAATAAATAACAAAGCTACGTACAAGTTGATGGAGCAAACCCCAATTTTGCCCCAAGCAAATCATATTCCCACAGATGATTTTGTTGCATAATGTTGCCAATAGTTGAGAAGCCGGGCCAAAGTGCCTCTACAAATCCTAGACACTTAACTCCTCGAGCGGCATTAATAATGTAGCTGTTCAAATGTGGCTCGAACCTGGCTCCGTCTGCGAAATGGAACACTAGTTTCGGAATCGACGCCTCATCGAATTCTTTGGAATCAAAGCAATACTTCATTGGCACTGGCAACTTTACCCTCTGGTATCTTGCAACGGCTTTTTCCAACGCGATCATCACTGGACGATATGCGGGCGTCACTAGAAACATTAAGCTCGTGCCCGAGTCAACAATCATGCCACCGTTTTGATTTACATCCCACACTTTATCTGGGATGTCCAATAATTCTCCGCCTAGAGAGATCCCCATCACATTCACCGCGTAAAAGGGTGGGATCAGACCCAACTCCATCTTGGTGTACCTAATGCTGCCGAGCAAAGAAGAGGGTTGGATGCTAGGGTCCCCGAAGACCAGGTAATTACTAACGTTTTTGTGAGCCAGATGGTCGACGAGGCAATAAGAGAATTTGCCCCCAAACCTGTCAATAGCTTTTGAGGTGAAGGAATATTTGTGATAAGCTAAACCCATGACACCATCCGCGTAGTTAAAGTTTGGGCCCCGGAAGGATCTGCTGCACCCAATTAGCACATTGCGTAGTTTAGCCTTCTTACCATTTGTGAGAAGAACTGTTACTGTTTCATTGGTGAAAAATCCCATTGCTCTGGATCCATCAAGATATCTGGTCCAAACAAAATTAACAAACGTTCACAAGTAGCTCGCATGTACACTATAGATGTAGTAATTCTTCTGACTAAGTCATTTTAACCACCAATTTATTATTCATGGATGAAGTAAGAGAGAGAGGACAATATTTAACTTGAAAGTGAAACCAATCGGACTGTGTAAGTGTAAGGGGTGCCCCTGCCACTGCCCCTGCAGGTTTGGAAATGTAGGCCATGTGAATGTGCTCTACTAACAATAACTGCTATTTAAAACCAGTGCAGAATTTCGGTGAAGGAAGGAACTACACTAGTAATCCGAACCACATAGCTTTTCCTATCAACTAGCTAGAGCCTACGACCAATCGATAGGCTCTTAATTAGAGGATAAGACCCAGCCGAGACAGTCCCCTACTACATGACTTTCTTTGCTCATCTCTTCTTTTACTTCATCAAAAAACAAAAAAATAAAATAAAATAAAATACAAGCTAAGTACAAACAAAACCCAACATTACCTTTACTGGATCGGTATATGACCAAAATAAGAAAGAAAGAAAGAAAACAGACATTAGTTGAAAAAATGTGGCATCGATTCACAGCAAAAGGTAGGGGTAGGACAGGCACCACCTTAAACTCATCGTGTTATTAATAATATGTTCCCTACCCCTGCTCTAGTGTGACAATTATATGGTTATTATCAAAAGAGGGCATCTGCAGAAATGGGCCACACCAATATCATAGATGAGTCAAAAAGAGAATTTCCCCATTATCACAAATATGCCTCTTAACTTCCTAGAGAACAACTTTCTCCTTCTGTCAATACTAATACTAGTTTCAATTTTGATGGGCAACTAAATAATTTTTAAGTGATTATTTAACAAAAAAAATCAAATAGAAGTACTTTGTATCGTTAAACATTTTTTGTTTTAGTTTAGTGTATGTGTATCATATTTGGTCCTCCTGGAATGACACAATAGGAAAATAACATTGGTTTGTAATAACTTTAATGGTGAATGAGCATATGATGAGTTATATATAAAGTTTCTTATAATTTTTTCAATGCAAAGATTATGTTCTTTCTAAATTCTAAAACGAATTAAAAAGTTTATTATTTTAAATTTTATTAAATTTTTAAATCAGAATCAACACTATTTGAGAGATGACTAAAAAGATACAAACACCTGAAACTTTTAAATAATTTATTAAAACAAAAGTCACTTTTGTTTTGCCTTAAGCCAAAAGCAATTTGATTATGCTCAAAATTCGTAAGCAGAACATTACTCACTTGAAATCGTAGGCACAGGGAGCTGTTGGCAGAGGACATGTATCGAGGCCGAAGAGATCCACCAGCTCAACCTTACACATCCGCGACGCGCAAGGCACCGGCTGGAAAGAAGCCGACCGATCACCGAGGAAAACCCTTCTGCCGCCGATCCTCCCGGGCCTGTCCGTACAGTCCCGGTCGCACCGGTGCCGGCAGTTCATCCACGTCAGCTCGCTCCCGGTGTCCACCACCAGGGTGAACCTCTGGAACGGCGAACCCACCCTGAAGTTGACGAAGTACTGTGCGTTACCAAAGTCGGCGCCGGAGAACACCTTCAGCTCCCCCCTGCCGCCCTCCCACATCCGCCGCCTCCTCTGCGCCATCGCGCCTTGCCGCGCAATGTCGCTGAGGAGGAGCTCCCGGAGCCTCTCCACTTGGGTTGTGGGAGCCCCGGGGAGCGCGTGGCGGTGGATTAGATCGAACTTCATCGAGGAAGAATCATGATTGCTGGCCTCTGTGGTTTGCGCAAAGAAAAACGAGAAAATGGTAGCTAGAAGAATGAGAGGACGAATTAGTTTCATGATATTGGGATTGATATGAAATTCGAGTGAAAAAGTGTGGGGGAAGAAACTGAAGTGTGAGTAAAAGTGGAAGGAAAGCTAAAATAGCCGCATAGAGTCAGAGGTGGTTTTTCGTAGTTGGAGATGATGTTGTTTGAAGCTAATTAAAACTCTTGGCTGCAGAGATTCTGTGAGGTACAAAGAAGGGCGCCTTCGATTTAGTTTGGTGCCATATATGTGTATATATATATATATATATATATATATATTCATCTACTTCAATAAAAAAATATTCTCCAAAATATTTGTATGCAAATATACGTGTACAATATTTAGCAACACTTCCGCTGCTCTGCGTCTAGAAGCACGATACTGGTAACGTGCGTGTTATACAGCTGCCTAAGGTCAGCAAGAGCAAGTCCTCCAATAAACAGGGATATTTATTCACCGAAAAGTTAAGATATGCTTTAACATACATACTTCCAAAAAGTTAAATACGCTTTTTACCTTACAAATTCCATATACAATAAATCGCTATTAATACATCTTTATTAGAATTATTTAATACCCTGCATATCCCCTCTGGTTTTCGTCCTCACCGTCCCCTCTCCTATCCTATACTGCATTGCAACCGCCTCTCGATCTTCTCCTGATACAATACCCACCACTCCTGCCTTCAACTTGCTCTGTCCACCGATCCATAGTCTGTCCAAGGCCAAAGCCGCCAGAATTGACGCAGCATGTAGGAAAATAACTTGAGCAATAATAAAGAGCTGCGAACGTATAATGCTTTGCATGTTATTCAATGATGGACTTGTTCTATTTATAGAGCTTACAAAGACATAACAAGAAAATATAAAAAATAACTAACCTTTAGGGTTAAACTTGAACATTAAGTAACTAACTTATCAACTGGCAAATTTCCTCCTGATTTTACTCAACTGCTTTGAATCATTCTTCCAACACTCCCCCTTAGTTCATAGTTGGTAATGCACTGTGAGCTTAAAAAATTTTCAAATTTGAGATTTGGCAACACTTTTGTGAACATATCAGCAACTTCCTTTTCTAATCTACAAAACTCTATCTTAATCTCTTCTCTAGCAACTAGCTCCCTTATAAAGTAATGCTTTATTTCTATATGTTTTGTTCTTCCATGCATAATAGGGTTCTTTGTCATAGCTATTGTGGATAAGTTGTCGTACAACAGAGGTGTTGCCTTTGACTGTTTTTTATTTATATCGCACAATATTCTTCGAATCCAAACTCCCTAACAAGCTGCTGTAGTTGCTGCTACATACTCAGCTTCAGTTGATGACAGTGCTACCGTATTTTGCTTTTTTAACATCCATGAAATTGCACCTGAGCCTAAGCTAAAGCTATTCCCAGTAGTACTTCTCCTGTCATCTTGTGATTCAGCCTAATCACTATTGGTATAACCTTTTAACAAAAGACTTTGAACTCTCAAGTACTATATTCCATAATTTCTTGTTCTGGCTATATATCTTATAATCCGTTTAGCAGCCCCAAAGTGATGTTGAGTAGGACAGTGCATATACCTCGACACCAATCCTGCAAAAAAGGCAATGTCTGGTCATGTGTGAGTAAGATAAAAAAAGTCATCCTACTAGACTTCTAAACTTCCTTCCCTCTATCATTCCAGTACCATTTTGCACCTGTAACTTCTCACCAATATTCATCGGAGTTACAACCACTGTGCAAGAATCCATATTGAATTGCTTTAACAGATCAGCTGCATACTTCTTCTATGATACAAAGATCCCATCTCTTGTTTGCTCCACTTCTAACCCAAAAAAGTAATGCAACTCTCCTAGGTCTGTCATCTCGAATCTTCTCACCATTAAGTCTTTAAAGTCTAAAATAAGTTGAGTAGATGTTCTTGTGTATATCATATCATCAACGCATAAGCTAATAAAAATGATAACTTCTATACCTTGTTTCTTCAGATATAGTGTAGGTTCATTCGAGCTCCACTGAAAGCCACTGGTCTGAAAGAAATCATCAATTTTACTGTACTAAGCTCTTGAGCTTGCTTTAGTTCATATAAAGTTTTCTTGAGCTTGTACACTTTGTGTTGTTCTTCAGGTACCTTAAATCCTTCTGGTTGCTACACAAATAGTTCTTCATTTAGGTCTCCATTCAAGAATGCTGACTTAACATCAAACTGGAAGACTTTCCATTACTGTTGGGTTGCAAATGCAAGAAGTATTCTAATTGTTTCAAACCTTGCAACAAGAAAGAATGTCTCTTCAAAACCTATGCCATATTCTTGAGTGTATCCTTATGCTATCAGCCTTGCCTTATGCTTTTGTATGCTGCCATTTGAGTGAAACTTTGTATTGAATATCCACTAGAGGCTAATTGTTCTTTTCTTATGGGGCAAGTCTATTAGTTCTCATGTATTGTTTTTCTCAATGGCCATGATTTCTTCTCGCATTGTTTTTTTTTTCCAAACTTCATGTTCCAAGGCTTCTTTCGCATTTACTGGATCACCAGCAAATAAGGCATAAGTAGTTATATACAAATCTTGCAAGGACTTGGTTTTTTGTGGACGACATTCTAGTGACGATTCCACTGATGAAGACCTTGTTGGAATGGCATCTTAACGTCATCCTAATGAGTTTCCATTTTGTTCTTCTACCTGTACTTCGTTATTATCCATGTTTAAGGTAGGAACATCTTTTTCTGTAACTTCCTTCCAACTTAGTTTTTCATCAAAAACATCACAATTAATAACAATTTTTTTGATTTCAGGATCAAACAATCGATATGCTTTGGAACTTATGCTATAACCAATGAAAATATAATGTTTGGATTTTTGGTCTAGTTTATGCATGTAAGTTGGAATCAAAGCATAACAGATACATCTAAAGATGCATAAATGACTTACAGAAGGCTTTGATTGGTACCAAGCCTCATATGGTGTTATATTCCATACTGCTTTTGTGGGCGATTTAGCAAATATATTGCTGTAGCTACAGCTTCTGCCCATAAATCATTAGCAAGATTCTTGGTCTTCATCATGGAATGGGCCATTTCTACCACAGTTCTGTTTTTTCATTCTGCAATGCCGTTCTGTTCAGGAGTTTAGGGAACAGTGAGTTCTCTTTTGAAACCTTGGTCTTCACAAAATTCTGTGAACTCTCTAGAGCAAAACTCTCCCATTCGTTCAGTTCTGAGTGTTTTTTGTTTAATATTGCTTTGTCTCTTAGCCAATGCTTTGAATTTCTTGAAGTAATCAAATGCTTCTAACTTCATTGCAAGGAAGTATGCCTAATACATCCTGGTATGATCATTAATGAAGAGAATGAAATATTTACTTCCAACATGTAATGGTGTCATCATAAGTCCACAAATGTCAGCATGTACTATTTCAAGTTTTTCAATAGCACATCTTGACTGGCCTCACTTTCCTTGTTTGTTTGCCAATGAGACATCTTTCATAAGCATGCTTTAATTTTTCAATGATTGGCAATCCTGTCACCATCTCCTTATTGGCGAGTAGCTGTAATCCTTTAACATGTAGGTGACCATAACATTGATGCCACACTTCTAATTCATTAGGCCTGTTACTCATAAATGCATTATCCTTGTTGCACGCAAAATCGATAGGGAACATTTTGTTATTAGTCATATGAGTTTTTAACATAACTTTTCCAGAGCTTGTTTTGGCAACACATGTTCCTTTTTCAAACAGGACATTGTAGCCGTTTGCAACAAGTTGTCTAAAACTAATTAAGTTGTGAGCCAAACCTGGTGCAAAGTGCACATTACTGATCAATTTTTCTTTCCTACCAGCACTGACAGCCACAGTTCTTTTGCCTTCGATTTGAACCTGTTTATCATTCCCAAATCTCACTTGAGACTTGTGTGTTTCATCCAACTCCTTGAACTTTGCTTTTTCTCCTGTCAAGTGGTTAGAGCATGCCCTATCAAGATATCAGATTTCTTTAGAGGAGGATTAGGGGCTTACATACGTCATGAACAAGTAATCATCTTTCTCGTCTGATTGCTCAACAAATTTGGCTTGCTCATCCTTGCTCCAACATGTCTTTTTTTTATGCCCAAATTTTTTGCAATGAGCGCACTAAACATAGTTGTTATGATTGCGCCCTCTACCTCTAAATATAATTCCTCTGAATGTGGCTCGGCTTCGCCTTCTGCTTTGATAAAACTGTTCTCACTCCCCCTGGACTTAAGAAGCTTGATCTTCATCTCAGGATGGGCTTCTGTTAATTCTAGTCTCATGCACTTGCAGTGAACCCATGAGTTCATCAACTGTCATTACAGATAGATATTTAGACTCTTCTATGGCTGCTACAACGTGGTCAAATTTTGGTGTCAGACTTCTCAAGATTTTTGCTACTACTTCATCTGTAATATTCTTTTTGTATGCACACATCTGACTAACAATGGAGAAAATGCGAGCAAGTTTTTCTTGAACCAATTTGTTATTCTTCATGCACGCTATTTCAGAGTCTCTCATTAGAAATTGTAGCTTCACAGTGATTACCTTTGCTAAGCCTTGATATTCTATCTTGAGAATATTCCATGTTTGCTTGGCTGTGGTGGCACTAGTTATTTTTGCAAAGATAGCTTCATCAACCGCTGCTAAATAAAAAAGAGAGCTTTTTCATCTTTCTTGATAGCTTTCTTGTTTATCATGTCACTTGAGCCTTCTTCAGAATAACCAGATTCTACAATATCCCATAAATCTTGGGACTTGAAAAGCGTTTTCATCTTTATGCTCCAATAGTCATATTAGTCACCCTTGAATACTGGAATTTGAGGCTAAGTAACGTTTGCTGCTAAGTTGTTGGACGCCATCATGCCGTCAATTTATGAAGTGTTTTGAAGCCTAGGTTAGAACCTGGCTTTGATACCAAATGTAGGAAAATAACTTGAGCAAGAATAGAGAGTTGCAAACGTATAATGCTCTGCATGTTATTCAATGATGGACTTGTTCTATTTATAAAGCTTACAAAGACATAACAAGAAAATATAAAAAATAACTAAACTTTCAAGCTAAACTTGAATGTTAAGTAACTAACTTATCAGCTGGTAGATTTCCTCCTAAATTTACTCAATTGCTTTGAATCATTCTTCCAACACAGTCAACCCACGCCTGACTAGCTACCGGGCTTAATATAGGAGAGTTATGTTAGTTTCCCAAAAAAGGATCAAATTAATCTCCAGAGCCGCTGGTTGCTGTTGAACCTGCAAGTGTCACTATTGTCAGGAATTGTAGAGAGAAGCCAATCGTGAGAAAAAAGGCACGAGTAAATTGCATGTGTGGTCCATAACTTTAAACTATCATTTTGTTTTAGTCTCTAACATTTTAACTATTCTATTTTAATCTTAAATCTATTAAACTGTCTAATACAAACTGTTAAAATTTTAATTAAATATCGGTAACTATGTCAAAGTAAATTTAAACTATTTAATAATTTTTTATGGTTAATAAATAATTTAAATTAGTAGTTTTTTTTACAAAATAAGTTTAATTTATAGAGATAGGGAAAAAAGGCTATTTGAATTGTCCATTAATTGTAATAAAAATTATTATACATATTAAATTTATTGTAAGACAATTACTAAGTACTTTAAATTATGATCTAAAAAGTCGCTATCATACAAATACTTTGAGTTAACAAATTTCATCCAATAAAAGCTAAAATGAAATGACTTTGATAGATTTAGGATTAAACACAAATTTTTTTAATAGATTTATGAGAAAAATAAACAACTAATAGGTTATGGACTAAAACATAATGCTAATTAAAGGGTTAGAGACCATTTATGCAATTTATTTTAAAAGCCTATGTACATTTGATTTTGATTAAAAAAAATAGAATATGCACAAATCAATATAAATCTATGCACACATATAAAAAAAAATATGCATAGGTTATGAAAAAATAGGTGTATGAATTGAAAGATTTAACTTGCATTTACAATTGAATGTAAAAGTAATAATTTTGAGGATCTCATTTGTGAACATGTCTCAAATGATTTATACATATTCTTCCCTTATTTTTTCGTACGTTAGAATTTACTACATATATGTCATTCCATTTTAAAGATATCTTGGATTAAATGATGAGAACGTTTAGACGCATTCACATTTGTTTGATTTTATTTTATTTTTGTGAGTTCTATTATCTCATAGGACAAAGGTGCAACGTTTCATATATACCTCTAATGAACCTAAGGTGCACATCTAACATATTCATATGCGTAATAATAAATCAGTAAGTTTTGGCTAGGGGTAAGCAATTAACTGGTTTTAACCAAAGAATTGAATTACACTGGTGATTTCACTTATCAGTTTGATTTCAATTAAAAATAGTGCTAGAACCAAGATATTTTGCTTGGGGGGGGATCGTGGGATTGACTTTATAGGTACTATAGGTAATAAAATGTAAGCAATAAATGCCTTGTTATGCTTTCCATAATTACAAATATAGTAGTAAAAAAAAAAAGTAAATAGTTCACAAAAAGAGGGAAAGAAGCCAGGTACAAGTTTCTAAATATATCACAGTAAAACCTGCTTTTATTTAAAGGTTACCATGAGAAACAATAGCAAACATCCTACCAAGACAATATGCAAAATTTAATGAGCAGAGCACCACTTAGCAAACCATGAGGCATTCACTTGTCTTTGATAATTCAGTAGTGCTGGTGAGACATTATTGCGATGATGGTGGTGGTAGTATAGTGTTGGTAAAGTCACTCGGCGAGGAGATGCAGAAGATGAAAGTCGAGACTAGAGTAGGACAGGACAAGCTAACAGTAAGAGTGGAAGGAGGAAAGGGACGGTGAGGTGATAGGGAGGTCATTGAGCACGAGCAAGTTTGCGATTGGGGAATTGGGGATCACTAAGGGAGAGATTAAGAATTTAAGAGGGCAAATAGAGAAATATCGTTGTTTCATATGTTAGAATAGTTGGTTAAAAGGAGAATTACACATTTGATCCATATTATTTTTGGTGCCTGCCTCACTGCTTCTAATCTTTATATTCTTTCATCATTTGTGGGGGTAAGAATGTATATTCAATCATCAATTTCTTTAAAATTAGCCAATTTAGTATCCCATATTTAAGGTTTTTAAAAATTCTTCGGGGGAGGGGGAGCACTCCCTGCCCCTTCTTTGGTCCGCCACTGATTAAAACCAAATTTGAATATCAGGTTTTGATTTTGTCTCTAGTCTTATGATAAAATTTTTCATTGGCAGAATTAAATTGAATCTTACAAGCTTAACAGGCCTTAAAGTTGATTGGGTGTAACATAGAAACAAACCCAACCCAAATGGATTTGGGGGGAAAAAAAAAAGAAGCCCAAACGAAAAAGAATTATCTCTTATGACATTCATGGATCATAATATATATTCTCTAGCGAAGTAATAAGTGGTCACATTTATGGTATTAATTAAATCAGAACGTAGATACAAAAGAAAAAGTGATTCTAATTCGGTAAAAACAAATAATTTGATAGAAAATAATGAAGTTAATTTCAAAAACTAAAAAAAAAAAGTCAAAAGGAATAAAGAGACAGAGAATATATTAAACAACTAATTAATGATCAGTAATTAGTTTATCTGGATATATATATATATATAATCATACAGGAAGGTTGAAAAAGATAAAGAAATGGGCAAATTGAGTTACCCTCGTATATATATACGAATAAAAAAGAGCGAGCCCAAACCCCAAAATAGAAGAATTACTGGCGACACATGGAAGGAGCAAAGCCCAACCTTTTCCCAATCAAATCATACTCCCACAAATGGTTTTGCTGCAAAATGTTGCCAATCCCTATGTGGTTGGGCCAACTTGCCTCCATAAAGCCCAGACAAGAAACTCCGGCGTCGACCTGAATAACGTAGCTCTTGACATGCGGCTCAAACCTGGCCTTGTCGGCGAAATGGATCACAAATTTGGGCAGCGACGCCCTTTCAACCCCGGTCGAATTGAAGCAATACTTCATCGGCACGTTGTCGTTGTCCACCCTCTCATACTTGGCCAGGGCCTGTTCGAAGGCTTTGATCACGGGACGGTAGGCGGGAGTCGGTAGGAACGTCAGGCTCATGCCGGAGTCAATCATCACACCACCCTGTTGCTTCACGTCCCACACCATTGAGGGGATGTCCGTTAGAAACTGGTTGTCCAGGGAGAAGCCAACCACGTTTAGCAGGTAAAAGGGCCGGCTTGATTCGACGTCAAGAGCAGTGTATCGCATGTTCTGGTTCCCGAGCAGAGTAGGGGGTCGGCTTCTATTGCTGCCAAAGACCAGGTAATTGGTGGCGTTCCGATGCATCATGTGATCGACGAGACAATAAGAGAATTTGCCACCGAACTTGTCCACCGTACGTAGTGGCAGTGCATGTCTGGAATACGCTAATCCCAGGACGCCGTCGGCATAGTTAAAATTTGGGCCTTCCGATTCTTGGCTACACCCAATCAACATCTTGCTTAATCTGAACTTCTCCCCGTTTGCGGAGAAAACAGCTACTGTTTCATTCACGAAAAATCCTGATGTCTTTGCTTGGCTCATGTATCTGATCCACGGCAAACCATTCTAAGAATTAATTACATAGTATATTAATTAAATGCCTTATCAAATTAATTATAATACTCTCTCTCTCTCTCTCTTCTTTACAACATCCATCCACAATTCAACAATTAATCTAAAATTTTTTATTTTTAATATATATATATATATATATATATATATATAAATAATAAATAAAAATTTATAATTTTTAAATTTTCACTAACAAATGAGTAAATTCAAGTTAAACTATTAAAAAAAATCAAATCTTTAAGTACTATTTATTTATCAATAAAAAGAAAGTGAAACGAGTTACGAGTATTCAAAGGCGCAAGGCGTGGTAGGGGTAGGGCAAATAGTGAGGCTGGCCAGCTCCGCCAGATCCGTCTTGCACATCTCTGAAGAGCAAGCGATAGGCTCGAAACTACCGGAGCGATCGCCCACCAAAACTCTTCTCCCTTTGTATCTCCCGTCGGAGTCCGTACAGTTCTGGCCGCAGGCGCTCCGGCAGTGCATCCACGTCAGGTCGCTGCCGGTGTCCACCACGAGCGCGAACCTCTGGAACGGCGACCCTACATTAAAGTTGACGAAGTATTCGGCGTTCCCGAAGTCGCTGCCGGGAAACATCTTCAGCTCCGCCGAGGGGGTGCCCTCCAGCGTGCTGCGGCGCCGCTCGGCTATCATGCTATGGCGGGCAACGTCGTCCTTGTAGAACTCCTTGAGCCTTTCCGCATTCGTTTCCGGAGCCCCGGGGAGCGAGTGTCGGTGGAACATATGCAACTTCACGGAAGAATCGTCATCGTTCGCGCTTATGGGTCGACTGAAGAGAATCGACAAAATTTGAATTAGAACAAGAATTCGATGAATTCGTTCCATGAATTTGGAGTTCTTGGAAATTCTAATTGGAAGGATGAAGGGAAAAAAACTGTCGTTTAAAAGGGCTAGCTGGTTAAAGTTAAAAATAAAATAAAATAAAATAAAGAAAAGCTAAAATAAGAAACTGGACAATTTAGGAGGTGGTTATAACAAGAAAAGTGCCACTTAAACGAAGTTTTCTAAAAGTTTCTTTCAACAAATAATATACTATCTTCTCTGATCTAAAATGTTTTTGGGCCATTAAAATTAATATGAATATTTTGGTAATATCAAACCTCTAAAGCTACCTCCCACAAAATAATCTAATAATTAGATAAAAGAATGATGCATTTAGAAATAGTTACATAATCATAGAATAGTGACGTACACAGAGATTTTGGACACCAAAAAATAAAATAAAAAGGAGATATATATTAGTAGATCAATTAATTTTGAGTTAGATATAAGAACCGGAGATTTGCAATTGCATCAGTCAAAACCGTATTAATCCCACATAATAAAGGTTTTATAATATATTTATAGAATTTCTCCACTAGTGTTCATTGATTCTGAGTTTGGGATAAACTGCATGATTAGACCATAACCTTTAATTATTATTTCAATTTTAACCCTAGCCTTTAACTTGCACGTTTAGCTCCCTAACATTATTTAAATATTTTATTTTTAAACATTTAGATGACGGAAATCGTTAGTTTTGATAGAAAATGCCACATCAGCGAGCACCACAAGCGAAAATGCTATTTACTGTCTAAAAACTTTTCCTTTTAATAAATAATCCTTAAACATTGAAATCTAACGAAACTCCCCTACCCCGTCTCAGCCTCCCTCTTCGGCCAACCCTCTACTCCGTTTACTTCCTTGTCCTCCGGCCGCTTTCGTCCTCCTCTATCTCCTCCGGCTGCCTCCATCTCCTTTGGCTGTTTCCCTCTCCTCCGGCTGCCTCCCTCTCCTCTGGCTGTTTCCCTCTCCTCCAGCTGTTTCCCTCTCCTTCAGCTGCTTCCCTTGCCTCTGTTCGCCTCCATCTCCTCCGTCACCGATTCGCTTACCCTCTCCTCCATCCGCTCCCCCGATTCGTTTCCTCTCCCCAATCCCCGATGCCCACTGACCCTCTCATCACCCAATTTAGCCCGCTCACCCTCTTCTCACCTGATTTCACCATCAAATCCACCTCTGACTCCCACGGTCTTCTTCGATGGAAGTTGAATCAAACAGGAATTTGGCATTCAAGGATCTTGGGTTCTTCGGCTTCGATTCTGATCCGGGCTTCGAACAATTGAGGTTGAATGGGTGATGTGCAGGGCACACCAGGAAATGCCAGTCGCAGGCTTCAATTGCAATTCCAGCTTCGAATGACGGAGGTCGAATGCGCTTCAAACGATGGAGGTCGAACAAACGATGGGCAGGGTGATGGGTTCTTCGATGGAATGGCATGGACAGTGGCCGATTGCCAGTCGGGCCCCACCTGGGAACGCGAAACTGAGGCAATGGGCGGCGACGGAGGCACTTGGGAGTTGGGAATCGATGAGAGAAATAAAGTATTAGATTTGTCATATTTTAGTGGAAATATTTGTCTAAGCATGGAGATTATGGTATATATAATTTATATTTTTTTAATATAGTAAAAGTTTAAATAATGATTAAAAAAAAATTATTTTGTGCAGTAAGAGATTGAGTAGAGATTAAAAAGAGTCTCTATTGAGTTTCGTGTGAAATGATAATTTAATTATTTAAATTTTTTCAAAAGATGAAACGTTTCAACATTTTGAGACTTCTAAAAAAGGAATACGTTTCAAGTAAATTGGGACGGAGGGAGTGTTTGTTAAAGAAAATGTTTTCATGAGTTAAAGTTAAAATTTGCCCCTAAAATACCATACTGATATGACTTTTCCATCAGAATTAATTAGTTCTGTCATTCAAATGTCTAAAATGAAACATTTAAGCAAGGTTAGTATGTCCAAATGTGCAAGATGGAGGTTGGAGTTTAAATTAAGACAATAATTTACCCTTCTAAGTTAAATGCTTTAACTTTTAACAGTTGCATGTAATCAAATTTCAAACAGCCCCTGTGAACAATCATTGCAAAAATTGAGTTAAATCATGTATATATTCAAGTAGCCCCTATGAAAGATCGTGTGTATATAGATTGCTTCCTTGAGATGCAACTAGAGGAGGAGGAAATATATACTTTTCCTGATCTAGGAAGTCAAAAGCACATATTTGCTAGACTTGTGAAGCAAGTAAAAAAGTATGTATTTGCATCACTTTTAACAATAATATTATACTTAATTCCATGTGCCTATGTTGCTTTGAGTATGTTTTTTTTAAGACAGACCCATGGGATGGGCCAAACTTGTTGATCAATAATACGTGCATTACAAAGTTAAGGGGGAAATGATCACTTTAAGAATATCAACCAAAGCAATCCAAATAGCTAGTATAAGAAAAAGTGCACAAAGAGAAAATGTCTCTTAAGCAACAAAAGCCTTATCAATGACAACTCCAAAATAAAATAAAGAAGGAACATAAGAGCTTAAAATTTCTGTAATCAACACATGGGAGTCCAATTCCAGGGTTATCCTGCTAAATCCCTGCAGATGAGCTTCCTTTAGACCCTATAATACTACCAATGCTTCCATGTACAATAAGTCAAAGCTGGAGTAAGCAAAGCTATAGGAGACAACAATATAAACTCTCCCATGATGATCATGTTCGACTAAGCCCATAGTTGTTTGCCGACTTTCAGCCTCTAAGCCGCATTGAAATTGATCTTTATAACATCATCCAGAAGCACATTCCATTTTCGGGGGCACCCTAGTTTCTAGCCTAAGAGGACACTTAAAGGGGGAGTTTGCTCTCTACTGATTTCCCAACCAGGTTTGGATGCTAAAAGGAAGATGGAAGGGGATTTGACAAAAAAACTCATGCACTACCTTATTATGGTTGGACCAAAGGACTGGTATGTGGCAGCAAATTTTAAAGATGAAATTATATTGTTATGTTAAATTTTGATTTATGTTAAATTGTACTTGTGCATCACCTATATGCTACATATTGATTCAATCTAGGATAATAATAGACAAAAAAAAGATTAAATTAGAGCTTTACAAACTTTTTACATAATATTGTACATGTGTGATGTTAACTAACTTGTTTAAAATGATAAGAATCTTACCTTTAATGATAAATCAATTGAAAGTCATCACATTTTTACATTGAATTATTTTAGTAAAAAATATATACATCCAACTATTAGTGCTTTTTTACTAAAGGTGTGTTGATACAAGTTTTTGCCACTTCTTGCAATTTATGTGTTCATAAAGAAAAAAACTAGTTTTTTTTTCAAAAATAAAAACACAAGGCACACATTTTGTTTCATAAAAAAAATCTAACAACTATAACAAAATAAGGACATGAGACTAGATCAAATAAATAATAAAACCTACCTCAAAATCAAATATGAAAAATAATATTATGTTTGTGTATTTCGCAACTCGAATAGGGGTACTACAAGCTAGGATTTAACCTACTCAAAGTCATGGGCCCTACACTACCAAATCTTATTTACAAACTGTTAATCACAGTTAGGTGAAATTGATCAACATTCACCATTTTTATTTTTTGGCTGAAGACAATATTTAAGGTTTGATTCTTAAAAATCCAACTCTAACACAAGAACATAATATGCTCTGTTCAGAAACAAAGAAAATAGTTAGTGGGAGTAGGTAATGAGAATGGGTAGAGGGAGCAATTAACAACTAATATTAGTGTTAGTCAAGTAGATATATGAATCCATAATTTATAGTAAATTAGTTATTTTCAATTAACTATTCAAACGTTAAAAGAGCTCAAAAGACACATTTAAGTAAAATCAATAATGAGTTGTTAATGAAAAATAACATGTAACGATTATTTTTTGTGCTTGTATTTTAAATATGCTATAAATATGTTGAAATATGGGCTAGAAATTTGAATTTAAAGTCCGACAGCTTTGTTGAATGCTCTTCCAACTACTTTAAATCTTGTATTTCATGAAGGCTTAATTAGTTCTCTATACCTAAGATGCAATATGCATGAGTCTTCACTCCATCTATTCTAGGGAGTAAGGATGCTCAAGTTCTAGTAGAATACAAAGCCAATTCTGCATTAGTCCGTCTGTAGTCGTTCTGTCATTTGAGAATTAGTTGTTGGGCCTTTTAGCTTCCAAGAAAAAATGGCATATTAGTTGCTTACATATTAGTGTCTACAATCTAAATGATTCAGCTGAGTTGAAATGAGTGTGTATTCCGCAACTCAGCTTTTAATTCTTAATCTTTCATTATCCATCAAGATACTCTAGTTCAACAATTAGCTACTTCAAAAAACCATATTTACAATCTTTTATATTCAAAGCCAACCATGTGAATCCATTTTGCCAAACTTGGGGAGTTATTAAGTTTTGTTAGCAAGCAAAAACTACACAAATATTTGTTGTTGATAATGCTTGCTGTAGACCATCAGGTCTTGGAGCAGCAATATGGTTATAGACAGGCATTAATGTTTCTTTGAGATTTTAGGATGGTTAGCTCTAGCAGAATTGGTCATCCGCACCGGAAGCAAAGTTGGTTGTCATTCTAGGAGTTGTTTGATTATCCTTTGACCCTATATTTACAAAATATTAATATCCTTACTAATTGCGTGACCTTACATGGAAAATGTGAAGCTTAATACATATCTAGCAAGCTTAGTCCAAGATCTTACAACATATATAGAGAATCTAGATCATTGCTTGTTGGTTATTATGCCTTGGCAATATATCTCTCCAACCCAAGTGTTTGCAACTTCCTTACTTTCTTAAATCTTTCTCTTAGTTCTAATTTTGATTACACCAAAATAGAAAAATCTAACAGTAAGAAAAGGTAAAACAGCAGCATAGATCTACCTTTTTATACCAATGCCCCGTCATCTTAAACTTTCCTTCATTGCCTCTTTCACCATTATCTTAACCATGATAGCAAAGTCACTACCCCTCTATTCTTTGTCATCCACCTCAACTTTGACCCTTACCTACCTCCCAAAATTCAAAAATTAATAATTCTTAAAGCTATTTAAAGGGGCATAATTTTAATTTACGATCTACAACGCTAATTAGAAACATAGAAGTTGATGAAAATGAGTAACCGAAATTTGGTGGTGCCATCGCTATAGGGTCTTTAGTGGCTAATACTTAGAAACCAAATGGTCATTCTCCACTGCCAATATTTGCTGACAATGTCTCACTCCCAACACCTTTAAAAAATGAACCCTTAGACGGTGTATGGATGTTGGAATTTTATTATTATTATTTTCAAATTTTCTTTAGTAAAAATTTGAGTGCATAACTTTTTGTTTAAGAATGTGAAAAACTTTGTTTACTAAACTTTGGATAAGTTATGTTATAAAATAAAAAAACTTTATTTTGAATATTTTATATTTTAACACATGAAGTTTTCAAAGTCTTAAAAACATGACTTTAATTTCCAAATGATTAAAACATATTATGAAATCAAACCTTTATAAAAGAAAATTAAAAAAAAAATAGAAAAGTTTTCCTATTTCCTTTACATTGACAAATTGACGGACTAGAGAGAATAAAAATCATAACCCCAAATTTTTTTAATAAAAAAACATAATAAACCAAAACAGTTGTATAGTATTTTTAATTGCAAAAAGGAAATAAAAAATAATAATTTTAGCATTTTTATATTTTCCGGTTGGACAAAAAATTGAGATTTTTTTTTTCTATTTCACAAAATCTGAGAATTATCCGGCGACCAATTCGTCTCTACGACCAATTCCCTCCTCTTTCCTCGAAAAAAAACCCACACTTATTTTGTTTTTTCTTCTCCTTTTCATTTTTCTTTCCCATAAAATTCCTAATTAATTTTATTTTCATTCCCATTTCTTCTCTCTTTTTCTGCTATTCTTTGGTCAATGATTATGGATTCTGGTCCTCCTCTACTCCTTCACCCTCTCAAACTCCCACCCATTTTAATTCTTTTTCCCACATTTTCTTTCTCTTGATTTGAATCTTTTTTTCTTTGATTTTTTCCCCTTCCATCTTTCTAATAAATAAACAAAGAAAGGACTACAAGCTTCAATTTCTGGTAGGTTTCTTCTGGCGTTAATTTTTTGTTCATTTACTTGAATGTTCGCTTTAAATCCAAATAAATTATTTGAGTAGTTACATGCAGTTTTATGAATCGAAAGTAAGCTTTAAATGTGATTATATACAATAATCAAAATCTAATAAAATAGTGTCATAAGTTGGCATACATGCCCTCCACAAACCTACAATATCCTACTCTATTGGTTAAAATTGCTTGATTTTCTTTGCATGTCAGTGGAATCTCAGATTTTTAAATGTGGGTTTCTCTTAAAAAACAAAAATTATTGACTACCAAAGTTGCTTTGATTCAATCAAATTTTGGTTCTCTTAAACAGGAATTTAAAGTAAAGTTGGTGGTGTTATCAAATTTTGGTATCATCAATGTTTACCAAAAAGGTGATGAATTTATCTGAGGTCAGCTTTCCCATCATTTTTGTTGCATTTCAATCCTTCTGTTCTTTTTTTTTTTTCAAAGGTTCAATTAATTGGTGTGAATTGGAGATAGAGATTGTTGCAGCTAGCTAAACCAATTAATTAGTGGGTCTATATAACTTGAAAAAATTTAAGCACTGTTTTGCTTGTGATACAGTCCAAAAATGTTTCATCGGGAGAGGCACTAAGTGACTGCCATATGGCTGATTCAGGTTCCAAGCACACCAATCCATCCCCTAATGACCTAAGATCGCAGGATAATAAAGTAGCGAAAAGAAGGGAAAACTCGCCTCTTAATAATGCTTTTCTCGAGACTAGTGCAGCTGGGAAAAACAATGTAGAGAGCATAGCATCTAATATTATAGAATATGCTACCAAAAAGATGGATTCTACAGCAAGGAAAGCAGCCAATTCAAGCAACAGCAATCGGTTTGCTCAGAACCCGTGGAAACCACTAAATGATACAAAAGCTAACAGTTCCTTGAGCAGTCATTCTATTCATGTGCAAGGCAGCGGCTCTAGTAATCGTAGTAATAGCATGGAGAACGCCAGTAATCCCCTAAGACCTCACACGGGTGGAGATGGCCGGTGGGAAGCTGTTAATATGGTGAATGCGAAAGGAGCAATAAGCCTCAGCAATTTTAGGCTGCTCAAGCGCCTTGGATATGGGGACATAGGAAGTGTCTATCTGGTTGAACTCAGAGGAACTAATGCATATTTTGCCATGAAAGTCATGGATAAGGCTTCCTTAGCAAGTAGGAACAAACTCTTGCGTGCGCAAACAGAACGGGAGATTCTGGGGTTTCTTGATCATCCATTCCTTCCAACCTTGTATTCCTACTTTGAAACTGACAAGTTTTATTGCTTGGTTATGGAATTCTGCAGCGGTGGCAACCTTCACTCACTTCGTCAGAAACAACCCCACAAGTATTTCACAGAAGAAGCTGCAAGGTCTGTGCCACTAAATACCTTCATTTTCAATGACAATTATCTCTTGCAGCAGAGGAATTAGTTTTCTTGATGAACAAGCAATGCTTTTATTCTTGCTTTTGCAGGTTTTATGCCTCAGAGGTGTTACTGGCCCTTGAGTATTTGCATATGCTTGGCATTGTATATAGAGACCTAAAGCCAGAAAATGTTCTTGTAAGGGAAGAGGGCCATATCATGCTCTCAGATTTTGACTTGTCACTCCGTTGCTCAGTTAATCCAACACTTGTCAAATCTTCTTCTGCACATCCAATAAGTAATAGTGGGGGTATTAGTGGGGGTGCCATTTTGGATGAAGAAGTTGCAATGCAGGGCTGTATACAGCCATCATCCTTCTTCCCACGCATCTTACCTACTAGAAAAAATCGAAAATCCAAATCAGATTTTGGCCTTTTTGTTGGGGGCTCAATGCCAGAGCTAATGGCAGAGCCGACAAATGTTCGATCAATGTCATTCGTGGGAACACACGAGTACCTAGCTCCCGAGATCATCCGTGGAGAGGGTCATGGCAGTGCAGTGGACTGGTGGACATTCGGTATCTTCTTGTACGAGCTCCTCTATGGCACTACCCCCTTCAAGGGGCAAGGCAATCGTGCCACACTCTTCAACGTGGTAGGCCAGCCGCTAAGGTTTCCGGATAGTCCTCAAGCAAGCTTTATGGCTCGGGACCTCATCAGAGGCCTTCTGGTGAAAGAGCCTCACAAAAGAATAGCTTACAAAAGAGGTGCAACAGAAATTAAGCAACATCCATTCTTTGAAGGAGTGAACTGGGCTTTAGTGAGGAGTGCCGTACCTCCTTACATACCAGACCTTATAGATTTTTCACATTTTGCCAGCAAAGAGGCTGCATCACCTGCTACAACCGCAGTTGCAGGGAAGAAACCTCCAGAGGTTAGGTATGATAAAACCAACACCATTTCTAATGATGCTTCCTATGTAGAGTTCGAGTATTTTTAGCTATAAAGACTCTATCTTGGACAATGGCCGTCATATTTTTTGGAGCAAACTTACATTTGTACAAAAGAGATACAAGTTTTAATAAGGTATATTTACTAAGGGTTGCTGCAAGATGAATCCTTTTCTTATCTTTATTCGATAGATTCTGTGATCTTTTTTTCCCTAATTTCTAGACTATAAACATAGGGATGAAATGCTTGTTCAACATTGACTTGGTGATTCTTGATTTCTTAGAAAGATAGTAACTTTGTCATACATGTGAGTTGTAAATATAGCCCTTACTTGGCCATTAATATTTTATCCACAGTTGAATCAACATGTAGTGTGACTCAAGTGAGGCCTACCTACAGGTCTGAATTATAGCTATGTCACTGATAAGGTCCAAGAATTCAATTGAACCCCTTACTCATTTCTTGACTTTACTTATAAGCCAAAAGAGGTTGGCTTTAGTTAATTATACTAAAGTTTGCTTTATAAGGACCCATTTCATGTTTTAAGACAAAAGAAGGTTAAAAGGAGTCGTTCATGTAGTTTTTTAATAAAAAAATGCACTTTTATTCAAATGTGGATTGTCATGATCTGTCTAAGATTCTATTGTACTAGAGACTTATAATAATGAAATCGAATATACAATTTCTATCCAACAAAAAAAGATATCACTATGAACATAAACCTTGTATCGATTTTGGATTAAATTGGATCAGTTTTCGTTTCCATATGAAAGTATAATTTTCAGTGGGATCAACTAAAAAATAACTCAAAGCCTCCCTATTTGTTTTATTTTGTCCAAATAAGCTCATAAAGGCAATTACTCAAACCATTGCCATATATCCTTATACACCGAGAACACTTCTTAGAGATTTACCAATATTTCATGGAAGTTCAAAGTCTTACTTTATGTTCAGCTCCCCACAAACTCCTTGAGATTGATGAACTCGTTACCATTTGAGTTCCCCTACCACATTAGCTTTCCTACTTTATCACCTCATGCCCAAGCAAAAATCAACCTAAATCACATGTTCACAAAACCCATGCAAGTTAATAAGAAGAAAAAGTCACAAAAAATTAGGACCCACAGTCAAACAAATTAAAGGTGGGTTGTGGGCCAATTCAGCCCGGGCTTGGGCACAGGAGGAAAGGCTCACATTTGGCCCGCTTAAAGGCATGTTGGGCTTGTGCCAAGGCAGGGCAAGGCCTAATTTTGAGTTGGGCCGATTTTGACCCAATATAATTAAAATTCAAATATCTAAAAGTAAAATAAATCTAAAAGCAATTTAATTACTACTCCCGTCTCGCAAAACTTATCTTCTTTACTATTCACAGCAATTAATTCGTGATTTTATTTTATTTTTAAATTTCATATACAAATATAAACCTTTCATATGAAAATAGTACATTAAAGACTCTAGTTTATAAATATATATTTTTTTAAAATTTTTACAATACAAATTAATATGAATGTATTTAAGTTAAATTTTAGTAAAAAAAAAAAAGTAAAAGAGTCAACCTTTGTGAAATGGAAGGAATAGTATTTTGTAACTTGGTTTTGCAAAAAAAAAAAAAAACTTTGACTGTTCCTGTATTCAGCCTGCATGAAAGGCGAGAACTGTCAAATTTAAGTCATTTCGTGCCTGGTTTGACCCAAACTGGGTCGGTTCAGCTCAACCTATGACACATTTCTAGGACAGGCCAGTTCTTCATGGCCTGAATGAGGACTTATGACCGTCTAAAGTTTGGTAGCCAATTTGAAAAGAATTGTATAGTTTGTAGCTTTTCCTTTTGTAGTTACCTGACAATTGTTGGGTAAATTGCACATGTTAACCCTAACTTTTAATTCTGTTTCTATTCTAACCCTAATCTAAAATTTGTTCGTAGCACCTCTCTAACGTGATTAAAATGTTCCATTTTAGACCATTTTATGACAGAAGTCATTAACTTATACGAAAAATGCCACATTAGCATATTACTGTAGAGGAAAATCATAACTTTAACCCCATCAAACTTTTCCCTTAAACAAAACCCCCTTTACCCTCATTTCGGCATCCTTATCTGGCCTACCCTCTTCTTCGTCTACTTCATTGTCCTCCGGCCGCATCTATCCACCTCCCTCTCCTCCCGCCACATCTGTCTCCTCCTTCTCCTCCAATCACTTCCCTTTCTTCTAGCTGCCTCCCTCTCCTCTGTCCGCCTCTCTCGCCTCTGCCAACCTCCCTTTCTTTTGTCCACCGATTTGCTCACCCTTTCCTCCATTCGTTCCCTTGATTCGCTTTCTTTTCCCCCATCCCCAACGCCCCACTCACCCTCTTCTCACCCAATTTCGCCTACAAACATGCCTCAAACGCTTGCAGTCTTCTCCGATGGAAGTTGAATCAAATAGGAATTTGGTGCCCAAGGATCTCAGGTTCTCGGGCTTCGATTCTGATTTGGGCTTCAAATGATGGGCGTCAAATGGGCGATGGTCAAGACGCACTTGGAAATGCCAGTCACAGGCTTCAATTCCAATTCGAGCTTCGAATGATGGAGGTTAAATGCGCTTTAAACGTGGAGTCGAACGGGCAATAGACTCCCCTCCTTATCTCTCCTCCATTCGCCTCCTTCACCCACAGCCACTCATTAAAGGACCGCCGGAAAGAGCGGCCAGAGATGAAGAATAGGTATGAGAGGTTGGCTGGGGATTTTGTTAGATTTGAAAATTTTAAGACTTTTTTTGGCAAAAGAAATTTTTATAAGGGTTAAAATAAACATTTTCCTCCACTATTATATTATAATCTGTCATTTTCCACCCGACATAAATTTCAAAATATAATGTTTTAACCACATTAGGAAAATACAATGAAATTCAAAGTTAGAGTTAAAAAAAAATATATTAAAAGTTTGGGATTAACGTATGCAATTTATCCGTTAATTGCTTCCATGTTATTGGATTCAGACCCAAAAAACAAAAAACTGCTCCTTCAGTTTTTCAACTGATTCTCCGATGGCTGGCACTTTGCTTGTAAGCTAGTGGTGGGTGCCGCAGATATCAAACGCGAAACCACCTATTTTTCTTCCTCCATCGTTGAGGAGCTCGATTCCCCTACAAATTATCAGAGCAAGAAACAGCGGAACACTAAGATGGCTTTCGACAAGATTAAGGTCGCAAATCCTATTGTTGAGATGGATGGTTAGCGCTTCATTTTCCCTTTTATGCTCTCGATCAATTCACTCACACTCTGGAATCCTTGAATCGTGCAATGAGACGGTTTGCATTGATCATATCGTATTTTCATGGGTCTCTCTTGTATTTTCTATGAATCGATAAGAAAACTTTACTGCTGGCCTTCCAATTACTCGAGAAAATTTTGTTTGTGTTTCTTGGTATAGCTTGGCTTATATCTTCAGTTACGATTCATGGGTCCTTCTGCAGTTGCTTTCGAATTTTTGTTATCTGATTGGTTTTGAAAAAGAATTTAGCAGCCAGCAGAGCACCATCACACATCTGTTTTGCATTCGAGAGCACCAGGGAGCTTGCTCTCTTTCATCTGCCGACCTTATTTAGTTAGATGTTATATTACTAGTTTGAGGAAAAAGAATGATCAGTTATACTACGTATCTTGTGAATAACCCAGTAGAATAGTGCTACTGCATTACCAGATTATGGTAATGGTATACAATCAGACGGTCCAGTTTGTGGCCGTAGATACTTATCTCAATTCCACAACAGGGATAGGCCGCCTAGATGAGTACTCTTACTTTGACTTCATTTATAACTTATGGTGACTAAAAATTAGAGTTACCATTACACCTGCAAAAGTTGAAGCTACAGTGTGACACAGGGGAAAGCAAAATGGTGAGTATTGGGGGAGGGCAAGACCTAGTGGAACAAATAGTCGATTGATCTATGCAAATTGTCTACCTTTAGCACTCGTTCTTCTTTGAATCAGAATTATTGCTCTATTTTAGGGGGACTGGTTAATTATCTCTACTTAATGGGTGTGTACAATCTCTCTATCTCTCTCTCTCTCTCTCTGAGAGTTTTGATACAGATTTCTTCTATAATGCAGGAGATGAGATGACTCGAATTATTTGGAAATCTATCAAAGATAAGGTGTGCTGATTTTCCTGGCATCTGTTGATGATGTTTTGCTGTAGCTATTTGTTTAGATCTTTCCTTACCTCTGTTTTTTTTTTTCCTGCTTGATTTTTTATAGCTTATCTTCCCTTTTCTGGAGCTGGATATCAAATACTTCGATCTCGGGCTTTCTAATCGTGATGCAACTGATGATAAAGTTACCATTGCAAGTGCTGAAGCTACTCTTAAGTATGTTGGTATTGTTTTCAAAAGGATTTTGGTCCTTGGTGAACAAAGATATTTTGATTGGGAAAAGGGAATAAAGAGTGACTCTTAAAAATAGTTTGTTTTAGTTTTAAATTTTCCATAGTTCTGCAATCTGAAATATATCTACTAGAATGATGCTTCCTCCAATAGTTGGTTTACATGTATCTTAAGTGATGTTGCTTTTTCAGTCTTATATGGTAATTGTGTTGTTTCATGTTATAGGTATAATGTAGCTATTAAGTGTGCCACCATAACTCCAGGTATATTCCAGTTGGGAGCTTTGTATTTATTTTTTTACATGAATTGCTTGGTGCTTGGCGATTTGCTTATTTGGTAACTGGAATTTCCATAAATTCCATCCCTGTACCTGGCAGATGAAGCTCGTGTTAAGGAGTTCAATTTGAAAAGGATGTGGAAGAGTCCAAATGGGACTATTCGTAACATTTTGAATGGTGAATGAAGCTGTCAGTCACTTTTATTTGTGGTGAAATTGTCTATTCCTTTTGGTTTGGTTATGAACTGATCTATTCCTTTTGTGATTCCAGGAACTGTTTTCAGAGAACCAATTATCTGCAAAAACATCCCCCGGCTTGTTCCAAGTTTGTTTTTACATCTTCAATATTTCATTTTTATTATGGTCAAGCATGTGTGTGGTCATTTAGGGTTTCTTTAGGTTGGTCGAAGCCAATCTGCATCGGGCGGCATGCTTATGGGGATCAATACCGAGCAACAGATACAGTTATACAAGGGCCTGGGAAACTTAAGCTAGTCTTTGGTGAGATCCTATTCTGTTTTTGTTCAGCTTTCATAACAGCTTTATGCTAGCTGCTTCTGGATTCATGCATGTCTGAAGGAAAGTAACCTAGTTTGATATTTATCTGTTCATTTATGTCTCTCATCTTCACTCTCTGGTGTCAGTGTAACATGATTTTTTTTATGAATGCATATAAAATAAATTTTATGATGCTTATGTGAACTATAATTATTCTATACAGTTCCTGATACAAGTAGTGGGACAGAGCTTGAGGTCTTCAACTTCACTGGTGCTGGGGGTGTAGCCTTGTCAATGTACAACACTGATGAAGTACGTATTCATCATATATGTGTTTGCTCATGCTTGTATCTATGGAAGTTCAAATGCCAGTCTCTTTCTTCGTATTATGTGATATATTCATCTAATTCTTTCTTGCAAGTAGCTAAGCTAATAAGTTGGTGCAAATAATAGTCCTTCTTTTTTCTTTTTTTTTTCCTTTTTGATTAACTTCCTTGCAGTCTATTTGCGCTTTTGCTGAATCTTCAATGAACATGGCATACCAGAAAAGGTGGCCACTCTATCTCAGCACAAAGAATACAATTCTCAAGAAGTATGATGGAAGGTATATGGACGCTTCTTGTTCTTTTCCTGTTTCTCACTGTTCTTAAACTCCCATTGTAAGACAGTGTATGATATATGCAATCATTGCCCTTGTGTTCTATGTATTGAATCTTTTGCTTTTTCCCTTCAGATTCAAGGACATCTTCCAGGAAGTTTACGAAACCAAATGGAAATCACAGTTTGAAGCCACAGGTATATGGTGAGATCTGGGCCCGAATAGTTTTTTTTCAATTTTTTAATAGTCTATGCAATAGCAGCAATTAGCATGTATTGCTCAATGCAGGTATGAGCACCGCCTGATTGATGACATGGTTGCTTACGCACTAAAAAGTGAAGGGGGTTATGTATGGGCATGCAAAAACTATGATGGAGATGTGCAAAGTGATTTCTTAGCCCAAGGTTTGTTATAGTTGGTGTAGCAAATGTTCTAATGTTATTATGGGTTTGATATTTCATGGCCGGTTTATGAAGTTTGATATGCTTGATGCAGGTTTTGGATCACTTGGGCTGATGACATCAGTGCTGGTATCCGGGCCTCTCCTTGAGACACCTCTTTTTCTTTTTCTCCTTCCCTTTTTTATGCTGGGAAAAATAAAATTATTGTTGCTTTCAGGTATGCCCTGATGGAAGGACAATTGAAGCCGAAGCAGCACATGGCACGGTAACTCGCCATTTCAGGGTTCATCAGAAAGGAGGTGAAACTAGCACAAATAGCATTGCATCAATCTTTGCTTGGTCACGCGGCCTTGCACATAGGTACCAAATATTCTTTCAATGTTGTTTTGTAGTCCACGATTTCCTATTGGACTTCCCAGCCTCCAAGTTATATATAACAGATTTTCCAGCCGCTGATTAAAAGTTTCTATGGTATTATCTTTTCTATGGTAAAATGAACAATATTAAAAACAGTGATTAAATGAAGAACATTTTCAGGGCGAAGTTAGATGGCAATTCTAGATTGAAGGAGTTCACTGAGAAGCTGGAAGCAGCCTGTATTGAAACAGTCGAGTCTGGGAAAATGACCAAAGATCTTGCGCTTCCGGTTCACGGGCCTAGGTCTGTACTGTTGAGGATAATCATCTTAGGCCCTATTGCGGATGCATTTTGAGATCAAATATTACTTTCTTACTTTTTGCAGGGTAACTAGGGTCCAGTATCTAAACACCAGCGAATTCATTGATGCTGTGGCTGAAGAGCTGAGAGCAAAACTATCAGCCAGAGCAAAGCTGTAAACTCTGTTCTCCCTGTTATCGTTCTCGGGAATAATATCGATCCTGCAGTTGGGTGAAGGCAGAGTTGTAGTTCAGACGACCATAGGGCTCTAAATACTACATAATAATCGGTTTAAGATCACTTCAGATAATTTAAGGAGGATTTGGTCTTCTTAAAAGACTCTGGTCCTTCATAAAGTTAGTGGGAAATGTTAAAAACCTGGGCAAAACTAGACCTTGTTTCTGGTGCTAACGAGCTACAAGGAACACTATGACCCCACCTTACAGGGTACTTGAACTTCTGTTGTTAACGTTCAGTTTTAATAAAGCAACTCCATTCTACATAAACTATTTTACTGGAGGAGCTATTTGAGCTATTCTAAAACTACAGTTAACATGGAAGTAAAAACACCTGTTATTTCTCCGTCCCAGTTTCGTTGTCACTCCTTCAGTCTTTCCATTCTAGAACATCCCAAATTATTGTATATTTCATCAAAAGTAATAATTTTTCTATACTTTTTAGGTGAACCGAAAAATGTAAAAAAGAGAATATAATGAACTGAGATGATGAAATAATATAGTGTTCCGATGTTAAAAAAAATAGAAACATAAAATGATCAATAGTCTTAACCTATATGAAAAAGAAAATTTGTCAATGAATATGGAAAAAAGTTGTCCTATATGTTCTCCGTGGAAAATTATAAATATTAACCAAGTGTACCGTGCTATTTATATTTGTTACTCATGTTTCTGAAAACCCATGTTTCTGAAAAGGGAAACTTACAATTATTCCCTGACATATGTTTTAATCTACAGTTTGTCATCTCTATTTTTATAAATCTGTATTTTGCCTCTACATTTTTTATATTGTTTGATAACAATTTTTAAAATTATATTTAAACTATAAGATAGTTATCTTCCAGTAATTTCAATCTCTCTAACATTTTTTTATAGTTAATAGATATTTTAAATTATTAATTTTTTCTTTCTATAAATGTATTTTTCTAACTATAAATACATATTAGTATTTTTTAAAGGTCGGTTGACTGTGAAAAAAATATAAAAAATTTTAAAATTACTAGAACATTATTATCGGGTAATTTAAATTAAGGTTTCAAAAGTTTTTGTCGGACATTGTAAAGCAAACCAGGGGTAAAGTGTAGGTTGTTAAAATAGAATGACAAAGTGTAGATTAGACTAAACCACAAGTTTTTTTTTTAATTTTCCCTTCTAAAAATATGTACTTTTGCCTCCTGAAACATCACCTCGATCTGCTTGGAGTTGGATGTAGAAGTGTTCAATCGGCCAATCCGGCCCAAGCTTTGTTGTCAAGACCTGGACACGGCCTTCTTGAAGGTGAGCTAAGACTAGGTTTATGCTAGACTTTTTTTTAAAAGGTTATTTAACTAGTTTTGCATTACTATTTCTTTTTAAGAATGAAACATCACTACCAGACTATATTTTATTAATTAAAAAATCAAACGACACTTACAAAAGCTGAAATATGTAATACATGAGGAAATGAATAAAAGTTCCAACAATTATCAAATAGGACTACTAGTAATCCTCATTGGATAGGATCCCATCATCAAAACTAAGAGCAGTATTAGGCTAATCATGGTTGCACCAACATACATTTTCAGATGGTTGTCATTTCCGTTTATCTAGTTTTTTTATTTTCCTGGAATTAAACTTATTTCAGTCACAATGATTGATTGTATGCACACAGGCGCTATCATTTTCATGCAAAATTTGCACATTTTGGACCTCACATTCTTCTCAAAGTGAAATGTGCATTCCGGTCACACTTAAGGTAGCCTCCTTTGGATTTTACAACTTGGATGTGAATGTGTTTATCGGCCAGGTGATTTTTCTTCCGTGGTGGACTCATCATCCCACATTATTGGAAAAAAAACTCATCTCCAATAATGTGGGATGATAAGTCCACCACACCCTTATCTTTTTCTTTTCCTCTTAATGCCATTAATAAGAGAGTAATAGTATAGATGAAGAAGAAATTTGGAAGACAGATTGTAGATATTGATGTAAGAAGGTATAAGAAATGGGTCTATCTATTTATAGGAGTTGTCTTTTTTTGACAAAAAAACCCCTAAAAAACTAGTTGTTGGAGTGGGCAAAATGGTAATTTAACTTTTAAAAAAAAAAAGTAAACTGGAGCCATTAAAGGGCCTTAGAATGTAATTCGCTTACATTTTGGCATAATTTGAAATTTGCCGCTTAAGCTAACCCGGCTAGGCCTAGGTTGAGCTCACTTAAGACCCCCTCCTCCCCAGGCCCATAATTGATCCGTTTTCTTCTGTGCCTCTCCTAGGGTTGGGTAGACTCGTGCCTTAACCAGGCTAGGCCGGGTTTGACCTAAGCCCAACCCAGTTCACTGAACACCTCTAGCTGAATGTTAAGGTCTTTAAAAGGATAATGTTAAATGTACGAACGATTCTATAAAATGTTCTCCTACTAAAAAATGTGTCAATTAGTAATGGATAGTTTCAACGCAAGTTAGTCATGCATAGAATTTATGCATCCAATCATTTTTACATCCTTTAGTAAGAAAATTTTTGTAAAGTATTAATATATTATTTTTACAATTTCTCAAACTAAAAAGATGCATTTGCCTCCTACACAAAAAAAGAATCTGTATATAAAGTATGTGTCAAGTTTATTCGTTCAACGTTAATGGTCTCCTATTAACATGTTATTTGGCTCAAAATGTTGACCGGCTTTTTGACAGATGGAAAGCCCTATCTAAGTACACCAAATTACAAGGCACACCACTTTCAAAATTTACCCCTTTTGTTCTCGATGGTCAAAAGCTACTTCCGGCGGTGATATGGTGGTTGGGGTTCTTGTTGAGTAAGCTTTGTGTGAAAATAGAAAAAATTTAGGTCCCGACTGGCGTGACCTAATCCAAGCCTTCTTTAAGCCCATCTTGAACACTACTCCGCCGTCAACCACCAAGCAGCATACCATTACATGCATCAGAAACGTTGGAATGGCCACTGACAAGACCATCCTAACCCAGGATCTTGCCAACGAGTTCCCCCTTATAGACAACAAGGCTGACAAGCTCTGCTATGAGATGCTCGATCTACAACACGTCGCCGCCTTCCTCCCCGCACAAAGATCCACACCTTCCTCCCCTGCACGAAGATCCCACTAATCTCAGGAACTCTAGTTCCTCATTCGTTCTCAATAGTGAATTAATCAAATTCGAATTCTTAGGTGTCTAGGTTAGGAGCATCGTGAGTGGTACAAGTGGTGAGTGGCATGGTGTGTAATTTTATGTGTTTTGAAGGAGGTTTCTTTTTGGTTTAAAGTTGGTCCAGATGTTTGACTCAAATAATGTGTTAATGGGAGAGTATTAACTCCAAACGAACTGACCTCTGTATTAATTCTTCCCATCTCTAAATTTTTTACTCTTCCTTATCTTAATTTCTTGATCAATTTATTTTTTTTCACACAGTTTTAGGTAGCTTTTGACTTTTTCATATCTTTCCATGTTTTGCCCTCACACAAACATTTATTACATATTAAATATCGACCTTTTTATGACAATATTCAATGAATTGCCATATGCTACTTTCTTAGGAAAGGAAAATTATCAAACCTTTTCTGAGATTTAGTCAAACCTATACTTGTGTCCATCCTATTTCAAATACCTACATTTATCCTCTTTAAAAGTTAACATATCTACACTTACCCCCTTCAACATTAACATGCCTAAACTTACCTACACCTACCCCCTCAATAGAAAAAGAAAACATGCTTATTTTGTCTTTCTAATCTTCTTACATAAAAACTTTGCACCCCTAACTTTTGCGTATAACGATCTACCCTGTCTTTAACTAGACTCATCCCTTTTCCTATCATGTTCAACTCTAGATCCAACTTTGCCCCTAACCAAAGTTGCCACTCCACCTTCCACTGACGTTTGATCACCAATGTTCATCTCCACCCACCACTACATCCAGAAATGAAACCCAAATCCCAGAATCCAATGGCTCTGATCTTCTTTCATAATTATTATTGTACTAATTCGTCATTTGCTCCCACTTTTCTATGTCCCAAACTTTAATCAAATTGATGGCACTGAAGTGCCCTAACCACACGAAATAGCCACTAGTCGCTTCCTTTGAAGAGGATGAACATTTGTCTTCTCATGAGGAAGAAGAAGCCAACCACCGTCTCTAACCCATCAACTACTACTGCTTTAGCTTGCTACTGTATCATCGCCCCCACATGTTGTCGGCCATCATTCATCGCGCCATCAACCTTAACCAGCTTGGAGGATAAAGTTAGCAAAACCCACAACACAAAAAGCCTATTTGTTGCTGCTCTCGATTTGATGTGTGCTGTCACTCACATACAACATCCATTTGTCAGGAGATTTTCACTGGCATCCTCTTTGTAACCTAGGCTGCTAATCGGCTGATCACCCTAAAGATGTCATTGTCAGTTGAATCGAAGGGGAGTAGCCAAATTTGATTACGCTCTAAACAACCTAAGAATGAGGTTGTTCGTGGAAATGTAAAAGAGGGTCCAACAATGGAGAAAAACTTAACTCTCCTACTTTTGGTTCAGCAGCTGCAATAGAAGACCAACGGTGGCAGCAGAGAGGGCACCTTTAGATAATGTTATTATTTTCTGTGTTTGGTGGGCAAAGTTATTGAGCAATAGAGACAATGACTATATATATATATATATATATATATAATACACACACACATACATAAAAGTATAATTATAAGTTATAAAGAATCAAATTCAATGGCAGTCAGATCAGCTTTATACAACATAACATTAAAAATGGGAGGACCAAAGTTTGTAGGTTGGACCTCCTCAATAGCATTTAGCCAGGCTGGGGACAAAGTTCATACACCTAATTCGTTTTAACTTTAGTCAATTGACTACAAAATGACTTTATCTTTTTTTTTTTTTACATCTTTTTTACTTGAAACTAATTTTAATTAAAAGCCAATATTATGTAGCTATAATAATCAATTGAAAATATAATTTTTATAATTTTACTAAATTTTTATGAATTTTTCTAGTTTCAAGTCTTAAAAAAAATTCATAAAAATTTAACAACATTCTAAAAAATTACTTTCAAATTGATTATTGCATTTACATAATATTGACTTTCAAATAAAATTAATTTCACGTAAAAAAGATAAAAAAATTAAAAAAAATTAGTTGACTTTAGATAAAATGAATTGGCCGTAATTTCTCAATTTCTGAATGCAGGTATTTGAAAAGTTAGATTCTGACAAAAGCTTGTTCGATTGATCCGAAGATCATTACAGGGCTTAATTCTAAGTTGCGGCGTAATTTACAAGGATTGAAAATACTCTCTCTGCACAGACATAACGATAAGCCGACACCACTGGTTAACGGGCAACGCGCGACCAAAGACCATTGGGTCTCAGAAGCATGCTTTTGCAGTCTAATGCCCACCCAGGGACCTTCTCACTTCCCAGAACTCACCCAAGACGCAGTCTTCACAATTTCCCCAGAAAGTTTTCCAAACCCACCTGCTCCCTCAGCCTCGGACTCGATGATATCGTGCAGATCGCCCACAACAAGGTCCGCCTTTTCAAGTTCGAAACCTCGGCAACATCCAATTGTTTTCAGTCCTCTAATTGGCTATTGGTGCGTGTGTTCTGATTTCGTCTGCAGGTGCTTGTAGCTGCCGCTTTATCGGCGGCCATTGGGCAGCTTTCAAAGCCCTTCACTTCTGTCCTCCTATATGGCAAAGATTTGGACTTCAGGACCACTGTCCAGGCGGGCGGGTTTCCTTCCACACATTCTTCTGTACGTTCACTTTGTCTGTTTGTTTCCTTTGTTACGATGGTTGTCGAGTGATTAAGCTGTTGCTCATTTGTTTTTTTCGGCTGGTTCTTGGTAGTCTGTTGTGGCAGCTGCAACTTCTTTGGCACTTGAAAGGTGAATTGTTAATGCCGTCTTGTGTTGGATTCCTTCTGATTTATTGAATTCTGTTCTTACCACAGAGTATTTGCGAGTCGCAGGGGTTTCTCAGATTCGATTTTCGGGCTAACAGTTGTTTATGCTGGTCTTGTCATGTATGATTCTCAGGTTTGCATTTTTTTCTCTACTTCACCTGTTTTTGCTTCTACATGGTCCTGTTCCTGAGTAGTGTTCGTTGGCTGTTGCGGTTGCATAATGTTTTAATTGGAAATGCTGTTTTGTTATTTGTTGATCTTATGTTTGTAAAATAGTTTCTTAGGCTGTGTGATTTATGGCTGCTGAGCATCTGCTATAGAGCCATAGGATCAGACTAAGTGAGAGCTGTTGGATTTAGACATGATTTATGGACGCAACAGACCAAAATCATGTTCTGACAAAAAATTTTACATTTTGTTCTTTATTTCCATGACTAGTGCTGTTTCAGTCTCACTGAGAACCAAATAAATACCAAGTAGGTCTTGTTGACAAATGGCTGGAACCATCATTGCTCATGTCAGTGGTCATTGTTTGATACCGTTCTTATATAATTTTGGCTAAATCCTAAGCTTGAACTAGTGAAGTTGAACAAACTCAAGATCAGGCAACTTAATACTAACAGAGTCATTCTTTTTTGGGCATGACTCTTTATCAAGATGGAAAATATTCAGTTCCTTCCCTGGATATGAGAGCCTACAAAGAAACAAACTGTCTGCTACGTCAAGCGAAAGCATACAAACCTTATGAAGAGCTAACAACAGAAGCATAGAAGAACCATTTATAGCCACCATAAATACCTTGGTCGGATAGGCTGAAATCCATGTCATCAGTGGGCTCCTGCTCTTGGACCTTCTCTTCCTTCTTAGCTTCAGTGGCAGCAATCTCCAACCACAGGCAGGTGCACCCATGGCCAGTTTCACCCTCGGAGTTGCCATCAAGTCTGATATCCTTGCCTTTGAATTCGTACTAAAACAGGTCATCTTATCATCATCAGCCCCTGTTCAACTGACCTGAATCAATCGTAAATTTGTCAGAAGAGTTCTTGATTCGTTCGTCAATTTTGTCATGTACATATGCACTGACTGTATCTGCTGTCTCTAAGAGTTGAAATCACCCTCAATTCCCTTCTGTTGTAACCCTCAAGTCCATATGGGTATTAAAAAAAGCTATGCCTGCTTTTGGAGATAGCATGATACAACAAGTTCCTAGCACACAAGGGCAACTCGTTGACAACCTGGTTCATTTTGTTGTGTTACGCCAGAAAAACTTGGACAACTGTGGTGTTTGTTCTTCCTCTTGAACCTTCAAACTGTGCCTGCCAGGCATGAGATAGTTTTGCCTGGCCTTTGCAGAAAAAAAAAACCATTAACACACTTGAACAGTAAAAGCACTTCTACACTAACGCACGGTACACATCGTTTCTTTGTGATAATAATTTGTAGTGTAGCTTGATTTTATGCTGTGCATAAAGTAGGAGGTTATACCGAACTTGATTCTTGATTTGCAGGGAGTGAGAAAGGAAGTGGGAAATCATGCCAAGGTACTAAACAAACTACTTCCCAAATCCCAAGTTTACACAAATTTATCTGAGAACAAAAATGAAGTTAAAACATCAGCCTTAAACTTAAAGACTTCCAGATCCTTGTTTCCCAAGGAACCAAATGCTTTAGCATCAAAAAATATGAATAGTCGGCTGTTGGTTGAGTCAGAGCAAAAAGTGAAGCAATCTGAAAGCTCAGAAAGTTGCACAAACAATTTGACCCCCCTGAAAGAGTCGATCGGCCACACGGAGGTTGAAGTTATAGCAGGCGCCTTGTTGGGTTTCTTGGTTAGCTTAGCAGTTTACACTGTCATATGATAACACATGTAGGTGAGATGATTCTTTCTTGTTCTGTATCATTATCAATTCGATTCAGAATATGAGAAATGAGTATTTTATGATCTACAAGTGACAATATTAAGTTGGTCGAATCTTCTGAAATTAAGGGTATCAGTTTGGATGTGGATGGCGCATCTCATTCCTATGAGATATTTGACACCGAAAATTAGGGCGGTGGGAGAAACTCGACAAGGCAAAGTAATTTGTTTGGATAAGGGTTCAAAAGCAATATAAAGATGCATGGCTCACACGTAGAGAGCCACGCGGAGGAGCAAAACGCAAGTGTCTGGTTCAGAAGAAGTGTATATAAAAGCAAAATCTGCGATGCCGTTTAAGGTGAAAGCAATAGACAGGGGAAGGGTAGGACGGCGTTGGTTGGATAGTAATGTCGGGAGCTCAGGGAGCGCTGCCGCCGGAGTCGAGGACGGCGACCGCGTACGAGTAGAAGGTGAGTGAAGAGAACAGGGCCCGGACGGAGCTGCTGTCGCGGGAGGACGAGCGTGGGGTGGCGGTGGAGAAGGTGGAGGACAAGGTAGAAGACCCCACTGGAAAGGGCGGGCCCAGCTTCGGCCCTGGCAGGGATGAGAATAGGGACGACTTAGGCGTCACTGGGACGGCCGGCTAGTCTAGTCAACTGGCGCCTTTTTGGTTCCTGCTCTAATATGAATAACGTACGTTAGTTATAAATAACAGAGATGTTACCATCACCATCAGTTTCATCTGGCAATTAGAGGGCTTCTGCTCAACCATGGCTATTGCTAATGTGAGCAAGCGGCAGTGAATATGCTTCATCTATGTTCACGTGTTTCCTTTATATATAGATGGTTTTTAAGTTACATTTCGGGTTTTTGTGATTGAAAATCTAATATGAGTGATCGGAAGGTTTTCTTTTCGCAATCCCCTCGCTTCAACTTGGAATTACTCGGCATCAAAGACCCAAAGCAAAGCTCAGTTGACTACCTGGTAATAATTGTTTGCCAGATTGTTCACAAAATACTAACAGAAATCGATGAAATTAGGAAAGACGGCTGTTTAAAATTAGATCGATGAAAGCGAAAAGATTACCGAAATACAATACCCATAATGTTGGTAAAAAACCAAAAAAAGTCGTCTCAATTCAAATAACATGTCGTATATCTTGCTTTCAAGTGATTTGGGTTTACTTACTTAAATTCTTGTATAAAAAACGAAACAACTGTAAGACGAGTTCGGTCTCTCGCTAGTTCCCAATTTGCTTTGCAGCTGCAGGCCTTCCACGAGGCCACTATATATGTAATTTAGGTTTCAAGAAATGGATAAACAATCAAATTGGGACAAACGTTACTTTCACATGCACAGCACCTCTACAACACCCAAAATGATTTGCAGTAAAAGAACGGTTCCAATTGACTTTAATACTGGTATGGCGTGTATATATATATTATTCTAAAATGGATTAATTGATATGAAAAATTAATCTCTTATTCGATTCCTCACGGACTTATTGACAAAGATCATCTACAAAATTTCCTCACGTAAATAAACCAATTCAAGCGCCAATTTTGAAGTATCCTGATCGCAAACTTTATAGATTCATACATTTTCGGCAAGTTCTTCTCTTGGAGGTATTTTCATCTTCCTTCTTTATTTTTCTCCCATGACTTTACTTCTGCGCAAGTGTGTGTAGCGAAAATAAAATCCCCACTTCAACATCATGTACATGACACTAATTGTCGGAAGCTGTGTGAGCAGCCAGCATTTGATCCAAATTGACTAGAGGCATCTGGTGGCCTTGTAAAAGGGCGACTTTCCCTTCTTATCAAACCAGCAGTATTTGTCAACCAAAAAGATATAAAACTGGTCTATTATTTATTTATGGGAAAATTCGGTAAAAGCCCCTAAATTATGTTTGGAATATTTAGACACACTTTTAGAAATGGTACTAGCTGTCTCGTGTTTCCAACTCAGCTGACAATAAAGTGGGACATCCCAAATAGAAAACTTGGGTTTGAGTGCTGCTTTATTCCAAAATACTAGACACTTCACCCTTTATACTTAGAGAGAGAGAGAGAGAGAGAGAGAGAGAGAGAGAGAGAGAGAGAGAGAGAGAGAGAGTGAACTGACAAACTCATAGCTAAAGAGAAGGACTGCCAACCAAATCTAGTGGACTGGCCTTGGAGGATAACATGAACCAAAGAACCTACACTCAAAAGATACCGTTAGAGCGTCGAAATGTGTGTTTGTGAAAAACTCTCTAATGATCAAGTTAACTCCTTTATAAGGGAAAGAGAAAGCTTCAAGAGTAGGGCTATAGGAAGTATTGCATACTTTGGAGGAGTTGTGGGGATTCCTTTTTACAGTGCTTGCTAGAGACCGTGTAAGGAAAATAATCTCATTAAGAGGGATTGACTTTCCTAGTTGGAGTCTTTTTCCCTTATTGATGCGAGTATAAGCCTAGGGGGTTGTTGGGTGTGAACAGAGCTAGTTAGGCTGTCCATGTATGTGGGCCTTGTTCAACCGGTTGAAGCCATCTAGGTGTCAGTATAGACCTTCTAAGTACAACTTGGTATTACAGACATATTTGTCTATAAACAATATTAAATAAACATGTTTGCGAACAGTATGAGTAGTGTGCTCATGAAACACATAAATAAACAAATAAAGAAACAAACAAGAATAAAATATTAACATTAAATAAATTTACAAAAAATATATAAATGTCTAAATGAACGAATAAACAAACAAACCAACAAATAAATGAACGAACGTAAATGAATATTAATTGAATTATTCATGAATATAAATAAAAGAATGACATTTTGTTTGCATTTGTTGGTTTAACTTAAATGAACATAAAACTCTTTTCATATTCATTAGTTCAACTAAATAAACAAAAATAAATGAACTCTCATCAACTGTTCACAGATAGTTTGACAACTATTTTGCTGGTTTACATGATGTTGTGGACATATTTAATGTTATCAAAGCAACAAAAGATTTCTATCATAAGCCAATAGCTAAAATGAATGGAAGTCTCAGTAATTGCAATATTATATTATAGATTTATGTGAGTTAAATTGTGTAGATAGTTTTAAATTTTTAATTATCATTTTATTTTAGTCTCTAACCCATTGATTTTTTTGTTTTTGGTCTTGAAATTATCAAAAATGTTTTATTCTGGCCATTGGTCTAGAGTAATTGTCTAATAGTAATTTCTTAGATTGTCATTTAAACTATTTGAAAATAGTTGTCCAGTAAATTCAATATGGATAATAACTTTTTTATAGTTAATAAACAATTCAAATCATAAATTTTTCCTCTTTGTTAATTAGACTTATTCAATTTAAGACAAAAAAAAGCTATTTATTTAAATAGTCTATTAACTATAGGATAATTGTGGCATGGTTTAGATTTATTTAAAGATAGTTACAAAATATTTTTTATTAGAGTTTCAAAAATTTGTGTTAGGAAATTACTGTAAGCTAATGAATTCCATTCGATGAGGAACCAAAATAATACGATGTTAAAATAGGTTTAGAGCCAAAACAACATATTCAATAGGTTAAAAACTAAAATAGAATAATATCAAGGGTTATTGAATATTTATGAAATTTACCCATATTATAGGCATTGAAATATGGAGGACTAAAAGTGAAAATATACTCATGTCATATTCCATTAATCATCTATGGCTGAAGATCCAATTTGGCCGTTGACAATTAACATACTAGATTCTTTTGCCACTAATTTAAAGTCAGTTTATAAACTATTAAACTTTCAAAATTTTGCCCAACTTGCTTCTAAAGTGGCCACCTATAATAGCATGACATACGGACATTGGAGCTTTCAACTTAAAGCTTTGCTCCACCTTAAGCCTCATCATACTCAAATTTACTTGCAGTGACTACAACTAGATTAATTAAATCAACTCTGCCCCAAGTAGAGTGAAAATCCAAAAAGAAAAATTGACCCTTTTGTTATTTGCTCCCACCCCTTGCATCGCATGGAAATGGTTGCTACCATTTATGGGTGTGAACTCACACTCAGGAGCTAGTTGGACATAATTCAAAGTTCAGGGGGCTTTGGGAACTAACTCTAGTTTAGGAGGCAAATCATTATTTTTCCCACTTCTAAATGCTCTCATAATTTTTTCCAGAAAGAAAATCCTTCTTCTCATTATTTTTCGCCTTCCGTCCAACTGCTACTGTAACTTGTACTTCCATCCCGAGGGTTTCTCCGACGAATGGCTAACCAGCTCTACGGCTACGTGCCGAGCTACGCCGCTGCAACGCCCTCCGCCTCCACCACAGCCACTGTATACGGCACTGCCGCTTCCCGCGCCCTGTCCCTCACCGACCGCTATCTCAGCTCTTCCGATCCCTTGAAGTCCTCCACCGCGTATCTGACCGCCTCCGACCTCTACTCTTACACTTCCGCGACCCAAGCGAGCTCGCTTTTACCTCCAGGTTTTGATATCTCCTCCACTTTGGCCACCGAGCCACTTCTTCCTCCCGGCATCAAGCGCTCCTCGGAAGGTTCGGGTTCTTTTTACCTGCAATTGTGCAATTTGGTGTTTTGTTTGTTTCTATATTCAGTTTGGCGATTCAGCATTTTCATTTCCTGTTATGGATTGCTTAAGCTGTTGGGTTGAGGAGAATGGGTGGCTGATTTTGATTCAGGTTCAGCTTTTTAGAATTTAGAATTGATCTGGCGTTTGTTTATGCATTTATAGAAGATATCACGATTCACAGGCAAAGTTTAGAACTTGCTCTCTTCGAGCACTTGTCGGGTCAGTTGTGGATAGAGAAATCTAGTAGTTTTCCACTAGCTTCACGGTTTGTATCAATCTCTGCGACTATCTTGGGAGCTTTCTCTTCAGTTGCACCAGGGCTACGGTTTTGAGGGACTCAATGTCAAGGAGGCCTCATAAAGTATATGCTATTTCTAAAGTTCATTATTGGGTTTCAAATTTATTAGATTTTTGCCATAACTAATTCTGTTTGTTGTGTTCCTTGTCTAAAAAAAATATGGCAGTGCTCTTCATGAAAGTGGACCTGAAAACATGAACAACAGAATGAAATTTGTTTAATCTAAAAGTGTCCTGGTGCCATCTTGGTTAGTTTTGTAGGTGTTAAAGCTACTAGAATGATAATTTGATAACAATTCTGGTTGTTGCTGCATTTTCATGTATAGATGAAACTGAAAACCCTTGAAATTTAGAATTTCTTAATCATAATTCTATTTGTTTACTTAGCTATGAGGTCAGGGTTTTTTTTTCCATTGTGGCTTACTATCAAGATATACTAAGCTGATATTTTATTTTAATTTTTTTTCTTTTTATTACTCAAGTCTTCTAGACAAGCTATTTTCCATTATAGTAAAAAGAATCCAGATATATGAAGTTGATGTTTGTATTTTACTTCTTCTATAGAAGATGAGATCTTTATTTAATTAGATAACATAATATAGTTGCACCTTTTGTAACATCTACTCTAATGCTCTTATATCTGAAGTCACAGGATACTAGTGATTATATCATATTGAACATTATCTATATCTAATTTCTAGTACGTTTATGATTTTCTTTTTTATTTTGCATGTAAAATACTCCCTAAATTATATTTATATAGTAACCTATACATTTCCTGTTTTCTTGTATATATTTTTCTACTACATAATATAGCACTCTACTATCCAACTGTTATGGCTGCCCATAATGTGATTGGGCAAACTGAAGATTGGTATTCTACTAGCCCTTTACTCAAGCGCCTTAAATTGGAGAGTGCAAGCAATTTGTCTATATATCCACAGAGACCTGGAGAGAAGGATTGTGCACACTATATGCTCACAAGAACTTGTAAATTTGGAGATAGCTGCAAGTTTGACCATCCTATTTGGGTTCCTGAGGGTGGGATCCCAGATTGGAAAGAGGTGATTCCTTATTGTTATTTTCTATGCCTGTAATAACTATAATAATAGCCTATGCCTGTAATCCATATTACTGATGAAATATACTTCTCTCGTAATAAAGAGGTACCTTGTCTATCACATATATATAATCTAAAGAATGTAAGTACACTGATTATTATAATTTGGCAAGTTTAACATATACAGTGGCTGCTTGAATAAACCGGAGATACTATATGCTACAAGGTTTTGAACCTATTTGATAATTTACTATTATTATTTTTTTCATGCAAATGTTTTTAGGTTCTTGATATTTTGGCTGCATTTTTAGTTGTGGGTATAAGATCACTGGTAGTTGGGTTTCTTTTTTTGGTTTGAGCGTGTTTGTAAGAAGGAATGCAGAGTAATGTTGGACATTGGAGAACATAGTTGTTGCCATTGCCTTTGGTCTCCTAAAGGTTACTTAATTTGAGTGTTTTTCTAGTCAGATGCAAGCATATTTCCTCCAACTACAGATAGTCCGCTCAGAAGCTTGGCTTAGATGACCTGTCTTAATACATTTTATTCATTTGCTAGTCTAAATTCACATACTTGATTCCTTTTCTGATCAAAATGTGCTTGATTCCTGTGATGATATTTAGTCTATTTTATAAAATGCTAGTCTACTTTGATTTGGTTTGTATTTTTGGCAAACAAGTTAGAGAAAAGGGAACATTAACAGACTAAGAGCTCCATTTCTATGTATAATGTGAAGTTTTGGGGTAGCAAAAAAATTTTCATAATTCAAGGGCTGAAACATAATTCCTTGTCTTTATTTTGGCTGTATTTTTCCTTTGAGTTTGTCTAAAAGTATTGACCAATATCTTGTTTTGCGATGGTGTTGCAATTTTTTTTTTCTTTTTACTTTATGCTACTTATATTCCTAGAAGGATTCTTATATTGTCATGCTAATAAATCTGGCATTGATGTTTTCAGATAGTAATTCCAGTATTGCTCCCTTTGCCCAAGGGATGGTGAAAGGATTTTCCATTGTTTAATTCTTTTTATTGGGGAAAAAGCATGCTTTCTTTGGTTTCATCCACAACACTCTTCTCCAAGTATCTCATGTTTACAGTGTTGTTCATGGCAAGTTCTTTCCACTGTTTTCCGGCCATGTGAAACCTTTTTGAAAAGTTTAGTCATTATTGTTCCATTATTCAATGTGGTTTTTAATTGTTATAAATCCAGTAATTTTACTGTCTTCCATCAGAATTTATGTTCTCATTTTGATTTTCAAAAACCATGCTCATTTCAGTGTGGTGCATATAATTTCTACAAGAATTTTAGATGGATGTACCCCGTTGGTTTCTTTATTTTCTTCATCTTCTTTTTTATTCAATTGAGCATAAGATGGAGCTAAGCCTGCTTTTAGTTATCTATAGAGCAAACTAACTCCATTGACTTGCAATCAAGAAGGAAATTCTTTTGATTCACAAAATTTCTTCTTCCTTTCAATATTTAGGTTCCAGCAGCTGCTGTAAGTGAGTTATTGCCAGAAAGACCAGGTGAACCAGATTGTCCTGTAAGCAGTAATGCAAACTCTATTTCACACCGCTTGTATGTTTTGAATAGCATGTAATCACGTGACCGATCATCTGATTTTATTGCCTTGATCTTTTTCTTGCAGTATTTTTTAAAAACTCAGAGATGCAAGTTTGGGTCAAAATGTAAATTCAATCATCCCAAAGACCAAGCAGCTACTCTGGTATGGTCTGTTCTGATGAGGAACTTTAATTTGCAATCCTTCTAGTTCATGATAACATTCTGCTCTGTCCAGGGGGGAAATGCTGATGTATCTGTATTGCCAGAAAGGCCTTCTGAGCCAGAATGTGCTGTAAGATTCTTCCTTTTTGCTTTTGTTGGAAATGCTTGCTGCTATTTTAGTTTGAACTGATAGCTGTTTTTCCCTGGCCTTTATGAACTGCAACAGTTTTATATGAAGACCGGAAAATGCAAATTTGGTGCTAACTGCAAATTCCATCATCCAAAAGATATTCAAATACTAGCAAACACATTATCCACTGGCGAGCATACAGAATTAGTAGCTAAGATTGAGGCAGCAACTGCGGTTGTTAAACCCGCACTTTATCATAACTCCAAGGGTCTGCCTGTGAGACCGGTAATGTATCTTCGCAAATACATGCACGACAAATTTCTTGAGAAGTTATTCTGAATTAAGTTTAGTATTGTGCTTGTTTATTTGATTAGGTAGTTATGGTGTTACATGTTTACTTGTTTACTTGTTGTCTTCATGTTTGGAATCCTGCTGGACTACTGCAGTAAGCAGCTTTTAGTTATGAGCAGCTGGAAGAAATTGTATAATACTTTGCAAGGAATAATTGTTTTGCATTGGCTTTGCAGACGCTTAATAAGATTAAAATGCTGCTTTAGGGCGAACTCTTATCTTTAGCTGTAATGTTTGAGTGTGTTCGAGTGAATTTCTTGCAACTTGTTTCTGTGTCTCTTGTTCATTAATCACTCCTTTGTTCCTTACACACTGCATAAAATTCAGTAGGAATGAAGATTTCTTTCAAGGTGAAAAGCTTTTGCATGGATTTTATTGATTTCTGAATAATATTGTCAGTATCATATTGATCAGCTCTGGAGGCTGAACAAGGCAAGTGGAGATGCATGCGTTTATATCATTAACGCTGATATGGCCTGGTCCTTGTGATGTGAGAGGTTTACTAAGTACTCCCTCCATCCCAAATTCATTACACCAATATCCTTTTTGGGATGTGCCAAATAATTGCTCCATTTCCTTATTTAGCAAGATTTTATACTGATTTCCCAATCATAACCACAAATGTTTAACTGCTTCTCTTTACTTGTCATTTAACTTAACAATTGCTTAAAACCTGCCAATTTAATCTATCTGGTTAATGGCTTGAGTGAACTTTAAAATTCAAATCTCACTTTGCCACAAGCAGATATTAAGAATTGGCTTTAATCTTTGATTTTTTTTACTAACAACCGAAGCCTTGGCCTAGTGGTTAAGACTTGTGGTTGTTACCAAGAGGTTCAAGGTTCAATCCCATGCTCCCCTTGATCTCTCTATCCTATGCACCAAGAAAGAAAAATTGAAATTTTTTTACTGCATTTTTTAATGACAGAGATGGAAAGATTTACATATTTTAAATTTTTTGTCAAACTAAATGGTGCAATGAATATGGGATAGAGGAACTATTGATTAATTGTGATTCAGGCTGGAAACAAAGGCAGCTTCTTTTTTCGTTTCTTTCTTTTTTTTTTTTTTTTTGAGAGAGAGAGAGAGGGATATAAGGATATCTCAAAACATTAATTGGCACTGGTACTATTAGGGGTTCTTCCAAACAGAGGTAGTATTGTGGGATAGGGTATTCTTTCTCTCTTGGATTATTTGGGGCCTTCCTGTTATTTACCTGCAATGAGACTGGCAGGCAACTTTGTTGTAATTTTTGAGGATTCATCTTCCTCTCTATGCATGTAGCTGTCACAAATTATATTTCTTTGATAAAAGTGCATAACTGTAGTAGCATGAAAAATGCACTCTCATGCACATTACCAGTTACTTGACTGACGATTCATATTGGTCCTAACAGGGTGAAGTGGATTGTCCGTTTTATCTGAAAACTGGCAGGTAACTTCTAGACTCTAGTTGATTAAAAACAACAAAACCTCAACTTAACTGAACTTGAATGCTAAGCTTTTAAGGGGTGGGAATTGCTTTACCATGTCATAGAAAAAATAATAGTGAAATTAAATCAGATTATCCTATGGGCTTAATATTAGGGTTTTTCTACAGTTGAAACGTTGCTCAAATTTTCTCCATGTGATACCTGAGCTTCCTATAATCAATTATCCTGAACCCTGCCAATTGTACTCATGACACGAGCTTGTTATGAATGGAACACTCCAGCAGGAACCTGCCAATGTGTTCGGAATGCGTGTTCATGCTGATTGTAATGGTCAGGCATTGGTACATAGCTGATGAAAAGTCAAACTTCAGACTCTGGAAATGACTTACAATTATTTGGAAACAATCAATGCTATCATCTTAATTTCTTTCTTTCTTTCTTTCTTTCTTTCTTTCTTTCTTTCGTTCTGCTTGTTACTTTATGTGCTGGTTTCGTGGCCAATGGCTCTTTTGATCGTATTTTTTTTATATGCCCATGGTGCTTTTGCTAGCTTCTAGAATTTGTTAAAATTCCTGAACTTCCTGAAGGAATTCCTATTTTGGAGTTATTTTCATATTTATTTTGCTTTGTGTATGCTTTTCCTGGGATTATGTCATGCTTAGTGATCCTTCTGATGATTCTTAGGTTTTATCTTCTCCCCCTCTCTCTCTCTCCCTCTTCCTCCCTGTCGCTCTCTCTCTCTCATTTTGCCCCCTTTTCCTTTTTATTTTAGTTGCAGCAACTCTGTTAATTCTAGTTCCAGTTTGAAATCCCTACATAAACCTTGAATCCAAAATTCAGTTTTGTCCAACCCATAGACCCTGATTTTGTGCTCAACATAAGCGAAGCTTCTCTCCAAAATTCATCCCCCTTTGGGTTCCATCATATTTTTTTACCTTCAAATAATTGAAGCAGTTTTTATTGCATGGTTCCTGTAATTTTTTCCCCTTGAGGGTGTTAGTTGTCACATTTTCTTTAAAAAAAGACATTTGAAAAACAGATATTTTTCACTGGTATGTTCTTTTGACCAGTTGCAAGTTGTAACTGGGAGGGTCTTAATGTACTCTTCGCCATTTGAATTTCAGTTGCAAATATGGTGCCAGTTGCCGCTATAATCATCCAGATAGAACTGGTATGTGGCTTTATTTTTGGTGTCTGCCTTTATTTTTTTTATACATCATCAGAACTTTCTGTTCCTTCCTATATTTTTGTCTCAAACATCTGTTTCTGGAACATGATGCAGCATTTGGTTCACTCGCTGCAGTTGCAAATCCCATAGTTGCCTCCCCAGACACCACTCTGAGTATTGGAGTTGGTCATCCAGCCACTTCCATTTATCAAACTATTGACCCCAGATTGGGTCAGTCAACTATCATACCAATGGTATTACAAAATCATCTTAAGTTTACCTATTAAAGTTTTGTTTTGCAGGGAAATTTGTGTGTGGTTTATCCTATCCTTCCATCGATTTGACCTTCCCTTCATTGGAATAGCATGAAGTCATTTGTTTCATTATCATACGGTTTGGCACTGGTAACTTTTGGGGATCTAGTTATCCTAGATAACTTAAGAGGATTTTGTTCACCTTGATTGTGTACTAATCAACACCCTTCACCTCCTATATTTTATGAGGAAATTGAATTGTCTTATCAAAGAATTGATTATTTCCTGCTGCCCAAATTCATTTGTTTTGGCTTTGTTTGGGAGAAACCTCAGTTCTTTCAAATGGAATCCATGCTATAACTTTCACATTTGATGCTCTTCTCCTCTCTATGCTTTCTGTAGTTTTATTTGTGCTTTTGCTTGAGTTGTCTATCAAGGTGGTGTGAGTCCTTGTAAGAGTTAGGAACAAAACAAAGTGTACTTGGTGGAGAAAAGTACTAGTACGTTTTTCTCTTATGAACTTTTGCTGCTTGCTTCATTGCTTGACGACTCTTGTTTCCAACTTGCAGTTGGGAGTGACAGCATCCGTCTACCCTCAGAGACCTGGACAGACAGAATGTGATGTGTGCATCTACTCAATACCTTTTTCACGTTTTAACATACGTAGTCTAGTTGTCATTCTTTCAAATCCTAGTCGCACATCTCTTCATTTCTTTTGATATACATGGTTCTGCTAAAATATCATTAATGATTAGATTAGTTATGTTTTATACTTCTGTTGTGAACAACTTTGTAATTAATGCGTTTCTTCTTATATACATGGTTCTGCTGAATTGTGAGTGAGGGTATTGTCGATGGTCAAACCTCCATGAAGGGGTTTCCTCATCTCTCTTTTGAGATGGGATCAGTTATCACTTTCATTGCAAAATTTGTATTGTGGGACTTGGTAAATTGTATTGGTTTCATCTATGTATCAAATCAGATGATTGTGTATGTCATAAAACAAAATCGACTGTTCTCTGTTCTACTTTGTAAGGAGGCCATTTTGACAATTTTATTGGGCTAATCTTCTGGTCTTCATTTGATTTGTAGTACTATATGAAGACTGGGGTGTGCAAGTTTGGAGAGAGATGTAAATTCCATCATCCTGTTGATCGGTCAGCACCACTAGGAAAGCAAGCTTCTCAAACGGCAGTTAAGCTTACTCCTGCAGGATTGCCTAGGAGAGAGGTAAAGACCTTCTAATGCCCAGTAGTGTTGGTTCTGGCAGTCTGTGTTTGTCTGCCTGTATCTGTCGGTGCCCAGCCCAAAAACAGAAACAAAAACAAAAAAAACACCATATGCTTGTCCACCATTACCAATTAATTAATTTATCGACCTACTGATGCACGAGTGCTTAGCATGCAAGACTAACATATGAGCCCTTGACAGGGTGCTGTTCATTGTCCATATTATATGAAAACTGGAACTTGCAAATTTGGTGCAACATGCAAATTTGATCATCCACCACCGGGAGAGGCCGTGGCAATGGCAGCAACCCAAGGAGCTTCCACCGTGGTGGGTGGAGAACCAGAAGGTGAAGCAAATGGGGAAGCGGAGGTCAAAGGGAGAGACGCTGATGATGATAAAGCCTAAGTTTGCGCCAAATCCAGTGTGGTGTGGTGGAATGGAAGATAACTAGGATCTCTTTTACTTCGCCGTGCAACCCCACTTTCCCCTGTACTTGTAATGGTCGGAGCTGTTTTAAGCGGGTTGGACAATGTTGTAAGCTATCTTCCCAGCAAAGTTTGAAAATTCCATGAATTTGTAAATTTATGGAAATTCAGTCGATCTTTTATATAGGTTTGGGTCTGTTTTGCATGGGCAAATTTCGATTTGAAATCATATATATCCATTTTTCATTCCTATTATTAAATAATGTTTCATTTCAATGTGCTCAGTTAGGGGAAAAAAAAGTAAAGGAAATAATAACCTTTAGAAAATGAAAAATAAAAGATGGAATAAATTAAAACATTCACAAAAGGATAATAGAAAAATAATAGGATAGTTGAAGAAAATAAAGGATCGACGAGAGATAAAAACAAAGGAAAAGTGAGAGAAACGAAAAATAAGCAAGGACAAAAAAAAAGCCTTAGAAAAAAGAAAAGAAACTTAAAAATCAAAGCACATGGAGAAAAGAAAAAAATGAAAATAACTGGAATTCAAAATAAAAAAAAAATTAGGACTAATAGTATATATGTTTTCAAAATTTTAGGACTAAACTAAAAAATAGTAAAATTTTAGAACAAAATTTTGGTGATAGTTTAAGGATGAGTGGCTTTACCCTGAAAAATTTTGAAAGACAGACTGAGGATTACCTCCTCCTTTCCTGGTCCGAGTCTCGGCCTCTGGAGAACGCTATCTAAACCGCCAGGACGCTCTCTGCTTCAACTCCTTTACATCCCCAATTTCCCTCTCCCATGGCGTCGCTCTCTCTTCGCCTCTCTTCCCCTTGCCCCGCCGGGGCTGGACCTGGACCTCGAACTTCGTGTCCTTGTTTCTTTGTCCATGTCATTCCAGTGGATGCTAAGCCGAAGCTCAGGGTAGTTTCTATGGCGATGTTGGCGCCGAGAAAAATGTTTCAGAGGAGAAAGAAAGGCGAGACCTTTAAAGATGAAGCCGACGAAGCTCGTCAGAGGACCTGGAGGAGAATGATGGAGGAGATTGAGGAGACCGGCTCCGCCGTCGTGGTTCTCACACGTAAGAGGACAAGAGGACAACCTCTGCCCAAAGGCTTGGTTTTGGGGACTCTGGTTAGGTTCAAGCAGCTCAAGAAGTGGAACCGTGTTAGTGAGGTACGATATTAGTCAGAGTTTATTGTTAAATGAAGCATTGGCTTTGTACCTGATTGTTCATCTTCGCTTTAAAATGAATTACTGTTAAATGATTGCAATGCCATGATCAATTGAAGAATGGCCTTTATGCTATGCAAATTGGTACCCAAAATGTGGCGTTTGCTTGAAGTTCTGATGAATTCTTGTGCATTTAAAGCATCAGATGAAATGATGAGATTGAATTATGCAGAATTTCATGGTTACACGTTTGAAAACTAAACTATTGTTGAGGGGAGATAGTGTTGAGATTAACTGATCAGCAATTTTGGACACTCAGGAGTTATATTATAGATAAGATTTCTTTTCTTTTCTCTTTTTTCTTTTTTTTGTACCTTTTTTTCCACTGTCAATTAAAGCATTCTTCTATGGCCGAAAATTGTCTGTTCCAGTAACGCTATCCTCTAAACTTGTTTAAATACATAATCATTAGAAGCGTTGCCCCAAGTGACCAAGTCTTATGAAAGTAGAAACATTGGTGGCTGGAGAAATTTCGGGCTAGTTTTGGTGTTTAATGAAATGTCGGCTTTTGATAATCAGCAAAGGTCATAGTTTAATGTCTCCAAACCCTTAGATGACCTATCTAAGATTAGGCGGAAGATCCTAGATACTAGTTCAATGAGTTGCAATGCTGGAAAAATGTACTTCCAACGCAAACCCTCTGAATAATATTTTTGAACTTCATCTGATGGAGAAATGCTAACCTTTTAAGTTTCCATTTTACTACTTTTTACATGTATATGCTTTAGAAAAAGCTACTTATCTACATATATAGATTCAAAATTGTATTTCTAATTCCTCATTGTCTTGCTTTCTTTCTTATTACCTAGATTCTTGAATGGCTTAGATCTCAAGACTGGTGGGATTTTAGTGAAAGGGATTGCTTGATGCTTATTACAGCATATGGAAAACAGGGGAATTTCAGTAAGGCGGAGAAAATTTTGAGCATTATGAATAAGAAAGGCTATGTTCCAAATGTTTTGTCCCAAACGGCTCTCATGGAGGCATATGGGAGAGGAGGACGATACAACAATGCTGAAGCTATCTTCAGAAGAATGCAGTCCTCAGGTCCAGAGCCTTCTAGCCTGACTTATCAGATAATACTCAAAATACTTGTGCAGGTTTGTTTTCCCAATTAGCCTTGTGTTATTTTCTTTTGCAAGTTATTGTGTAGACTTTAATATGCTGTGGTGAGCTCTTTTTGTTTGACTGTTTTTGTTTGACTGGAGCAGCAATCAGTGGGACAATTCTGACAGTTTTGCTTGTTTGGCCTTCTACATTGTTATCAGGGAAATAAGTTCAAGGAAGCGGAGGAGATGTTTGGGAGCCTTTTGGATGCAGAAAAGTCACCATTAAAGCCAGACCAAAAGATGTTTCATATGATGATATATATGTATAAGAAAGCAGGGAGTTATGATAAAGCTCGCAAACTCTTTTCCCTAATGCCTGAGAGAGGAATTCAACGATCCACAGTTACTTATAACAGTCTGATGTCTTTTGAAACTAATTATAAGGAAGTTTCTAAGATCTATGACCAGGTAATGCTTCATGGGTTCCTTAGGAACTTGCTTCTTTTTGCTTTTCTAGATTTCGAATACAATTATTTTTTTATCTTTTTGTTTGGCATGTTTTAGTCTTGACTTGAATCAACATAACTGTAAACTTCATTTGTTGGGGCTTTGTAACTTGACTTTGAATGGATTCAACCACATATGGTAGGGATAGCTAGCTTAATATTGATTTTTCAACTACTTGCTTCAGATAATCTAAGATTGCCACGTGGACTGCACCATAAATTCTGAATACAACTTGAGTGATGTATGCATGCTAGAATCTTCATATACTCGTGTCAGTCATAGGATATTTCATTCAACCGTCTTTGTCAATCAAGTAAATAGGAATAGGTCCACGAAAGAATGCCACAGATCGCAAGCAAGTAGTTTGTCTATGTTGTTGGTGATGTAGTACTTCCTTAATTTTCTTGATTTCTATTAGTTATGAACATTGGTCACGAACTTTCCTGTTGGGTCAGGAACTCTTCTGCCTTTTGTTTTCTGGTAGCAATATGTGCTTTCATTTCTTTCGTAGTGAAAGAGGTCTCTTGGCAAAGCATACTTTGTCTTTTGAAAAGTAGCTTTCTATATGGTCAGAATTGACATTGGAATCTAGTGGTACACAGAACTTGCTAGAAATCCTGCAGTATGGCCTTGTTGAAGCCTTGGGAAAAGCACAACTGTTGTTATGAGTTGTCGCTTTGAATTTGGTACTGAGAGACCTGAGTGGACTGCAGTTAGCTTTAGAAGCCTGGAGTATTCTCAAGTGAGCATCCCTTTATGCCCCCAACGACTTGTCGGCTATAATCTAATGAACAGACATAATCCAGTGAGGATGAGTTCACTCCAAAACCTTGTCCTCCATTCCAATTGCCCAGTATAGCTGAAATGTCTAGTAACCATGAAATCCTCACAGTGGAAATCCTTGAAAATTATTGCTGGTATTTAACAGTTGATGCTTGTATTGCTTTATTCTTTTGGTTAAGGAAACGTCAAAACTGGTCACCATTAAAAAAGAACGTTGGAAGTTAGACATTTATAGAAAAGCATGTGCTCCAGCCTTGAGTTAGATGTTTTGATGAGTAGGCTGTTGCATTCTAGGAAGGGTATGGCATCCAGTAGAGATTGTTGTGAATCCTCATGGTTACCATACAGAATATTCTTATATGGAGAAAAATCGTTAGTTTGTGGCATTTGTATTCTTCATGTATTCATGCTTCTTTAGTGGAAAGAGAATCAGTTTCTTCACATCATTCGTTTTACCCTGAGTCCTCTCTGAAGCCAATCTTTTGAATATTTATTATTTGCTGCGGCTACTGTTTGCATTTTGGTCCTTGTACCATTGGTCATTGCAGGCATTGATAAAATCTTACTCTTGTCAATGAAATTTTAGATGCAAAGAGACGGTCTGCGGCCTGATGTTGTGAGCTATGCTTTACTTATTAATGCTTATGGGAAAGCGAGGAGAGAAGATGAAGCTCTGGCCGTCTTTGAGGAAATGCTTGATGCTGGTGTCAGGTGTGTACTTATATACTGCCTGGACAGATTCATAACCCACCATGCGTAAAAGTTAATAACTGATGAAAAAAAATAAAGGAAATAAAATTACCTTGTCTGGCACGTTGCAACTGGTTTTCAGCTCTCTATATACTTTAAAATCAAGAATTCCAACATTGCCTATAGCTCAAAACACAGCTGCTGTGACACGTGTTTAGATTTGCTCAAACGAATGTCTCCTAACCGAGTGACATTTGATTTTTCTAAACAAGTAACATTAATGTGGCAGCTAATAAGTTATTTCCATTAATTATCCAACAAGTTGAAACCAACAGGTCTTTGGCTTTATTGCAGAAAACATGGCTCAGCTTCTGTACTATATTACTCATTGTTGTTTGTTGTGATTATATTTGTAGTAAGTGGGAAATCTAAAGATGTTATGGGCTAGTTTTCAGTGTGTACACAGTAAAATGTTAGATTTGATTCATTTAGAGAGGTGTGAGCTGTCAATGAAAGCCATGGATGAAAAACATTATGCCTTGAATAAAATCAATTTTAGTTCCTTCCTCTTCTCCAAATTTTTATCATTGTTAGTTTGTAATAAGGCTCTTCCCTTCCTCTGTTAGGCCAACGCACAAAGCTTACAACATCTTGCTTGATGCCTTTGCGATATCTGGAATGGTTGAGCAAGCCCGGACAGTGTTCAAGAGCATGAGGAGAGACAGGTATTGTCTTCTATTTGAGAGCCAAGAGCCTAGAATAGCCATTAAAATTGTAGCTTCAATGCATAGTAATTTTGAAGCACCCTATTTTCTTTATTAAATTCAATATCCCTTAAAAATTGCTGAAAATAGCAAAACTTTAAGTCCTGCTTAGATTTTTTTACCTTTTCAATGATTTTCTTTTGGTATTATTGTAATGAATTTCAAAGAACTTCTCATTTCAACTTGATTATTTGCATACTTGTCTGTTGCAAGTTTAACTCTATGGTTGAAGTTGTTAAGCTTCAAATCTGACCCCCATGCTATTTGCTTTGGAGGTGTTGAATGTGCCTTAGTAACTTAATTATAGAAGAATAGTTTTATGTCATTAGGGTAGTGTCTTCGTATTTCTTCCATTTACATTCAGATATGTTTCTCACTTCAGCACACTGTAAAAGCAAATGATATTTTGAAATCTCTGCATTGCGCTATACTTTTATTTTCTAATTTAAGTTTGCAGCAGGTTGTGCCAAACGACAAGCTTTTCTATGAACTTTTGTTGGGAAGTAAATATACCCCTCCCTTACACCCCAACAATGTCATTTCCTTTTCAAGAGGATGCTTCTGTGTGTGGGGCTATGTTTCCCACTGAATTGGACTGCATATGATGCCTGTTACATAATTATTCAAAAATGTTCATTTTTCCTTGGAGCCAAATACCAAACAGAGAAAATAAAATGGTCTCATTCTTATCTCCACAGAAGAGCTTCATACATGTCACTGCTATCCTTGTACAGCGTAGGACCACAGCTAGGTCCATCATCCTGTATATCATTTTGCAAGTCTTGTGGTGTGGCTTTATTTGATGACACAACCATGTGCATTTGTTTCCTTGCAGATATACCCCTGATATATGCTCTTACACGACTATGCTGTCAGCCTATGTAAATGCATCCGACGTGGAAGGGGCAGAAATGTTCTACAAACAACTCAAACGGGACAGGCTCGAACCAAACATTGTCACCTATGGGACCATGATGAAAGGGTATGCTAAAGTGAACAACATCGAAAAGATGATGGAGACATATGAACAAATGCGATTGAACCACATTAAAGCAAATCAGACCATTTTCACAACCATAATGGATGCGTATGGGAGAAGTGGAGATTTCGATAGTGCAGTTATTTGGTACAAGGAAATGGCATCACATCTTTCACCAGACCAGAAAGCAAAGAACGTCCTTTTGTACCTAGCACGAACTGCTCGTGAACAAAAGGAAGCTAACCAACTGGTTGGATTCCCAGAAACAGTTGGCCTTCATGGATTGATGGAGGAGGAAGATCTGGAGGTTGAAGATTTTGAAAATGATTACTCTGAAAAGAGCAGTGTCGCTTTGTAATGGCAAATGGTGAAGCCAACAACAGTAAAGATTTGGGTTTACTGGATTTCAGCCTTGAATGAAAAGCAGCCAACGGTGTTGCAGACAGACCAGCTCTAGGGGGTCAGTTTCCAACAAATGCATGCATCAGAGCATCCAATGGGGTTCAAGTTCCAAACACATATGGGCGCATGGCTCTGGCTTGCTCTAAAGATGGGGCTGTTCATTCATGCAGATCGGATCAGTTCATCTATCTGTACTATTCGATGCCAACTTCGTTGCAGACTACCAATTAAGCATTGAATTATATATAGAAGTGTGTATGTACGTATGTATGTAAACACCAGATTTGCTTTATGGGATCAGCTAGTACTTTCGGCTCCTGCAAGGAGTGCTAGCTCTTCTCTCAATCATTACAAGAGGGTGTTCTAGCTAGGCGTTGCTTGCATTGTTTTTATATTTATTTTACGCTCGTTAGTTTGTTGGCTATGTCAATTAGTTGTATGTATCAAAAGAAATTAAGAGAAAAGTTGGTTTAATGGAGTAGTTAGGGGTTGCTTGATGAGAAGAGATGAAACTTTTAATTTGATCATCAATTTTGCTGGTGGAAATGGAATTAATGAGCCAATCTCGATCATGTTTGCATGCAAATTTTAGTGTTTTTTTATTGGAGGGACCCTATATGTATGTGTGTGTGTGTGTGTGTGTGTGTGTAAAGACACGCTTCTTACTCGTCAAATATTTGTAATATAAATGGGAAGCCGGCTGTATGACTTGGTGGTGAAGTTTGATGGATGCAAGTAATTACCTGATAAGGTTTGAGAACCCTTTTTTTTTTTTTTTTTTTTTTTTTTTTTTTTTTTTTTTTCCATTTCTGCAACAAGTCAATGAGGATGAGGAAACAAAATACTAGTAACACGTGTCAATTTGTTTTATTTGGACCCCACAAATAAAATCTAGCAGGGCAGTGCTGGCTCAATCAAGCACCAACATTAGGAGGCATATATATATATATATATATATATGATAATGTAAAAGAAAGCAAACATGCATATTAAAGAAAGCATATCTATCTATCCTCTCCATGCACTTAAATTAAATTAAAATTCTTGTGTCCTTGCATGACTACATATCATCGATCATCTCGCTTCACTTGCATCATATATATATATACAAAAATACTGTTAATCGATCGAGTTGATGGTTAAAGAAGAAAGTGATACTTGAAAATGTTTATATTTCTGTTCCATTCTATCAGATCCACTGGTAAATATAAAGAACATAGGATTCTCCCACCCGTTAATCCAAGATTCAAACCGTCATTTTCTTTTTCCCCCTTTTTAACTTAACTATAGTCTTACCAAAAAAAAAAAAAAAGCCCAATCTCCAAAAGCAGAATAAAATAATTAAGATCTTGAGCTGAGCTCCAGGTAGCTAGCTGGTAGCTACGTCGATTTACTCCATCCATCATCATCATCATCCTAATTCCTAATTTGGTGTTGATGGTGATCCGTCACGTACCCATTAATAAATTATAAGGGGCTCAGTACAGTCGTCTACATATATATATCTGGAGTATTTTCTTTTATGATGTGCTGGTCGACTCATATCATATATATCACATCCGGAAGAAATTATAGTTAGGATAATAATTAAGGTGGAGATAAACATACTACACCTTTTTTATATACATTTTTAGATAACGACTGCAACATTTGAATTGATGCGTGCTTCATGACGTGAGTTGAGAGTGCTTTAAATTTATTGACTAATACCAATTAAATACGTCAAAAAAAAAAAAGTAATAATGTGCATGCATGGTGTAATTACAATTACAACATATAACTAATACCATGGATATCATAGACATATGTCTAATTAGACATAGTATTGAGATTACAATTTTACCCCTTACCCTAACCGTTTCTCTCTCTCTCCTACCGCCGCTCTGCAGATTATTTCTCTTTCTCCCCCTCTCATCGCCGCAACCACCGACCGCCGCTCCGAACTTTGATCTCCTTCGCGCATCGATCTCTGTCGCACACCGATCTCCATTGCACACTGATTTCCGTCGAGCACCAGCATCTTTCTCTGCCCCTCTCATCGCAGCAGCAACCGACCGCTGCTCCGAACTCTGATCTCCTTCGCGCGTCAATCTCTGTCGCGCACCGATCTCCGTTGTACACTGATTTTCGTCGAGCACCAGCATCCTAGCCGAGATGACGACGCCGTAGTATTGCCGGAAATCTAACGTGATGACAAGCCGACGGGATGATTAACCGACGCGATGACGCAATGCCAGAGATCTGATGATGATGTTCGACGAAGGCAGTCCAGGAGCGGCGGCAGCTACAGATCTAAAAGGGGCAGCTGTGGATTGCTTTAGACATTTTGTCACTTTTCTTTAGACACTTTTACACATTCATTCAGACACTTTTTTATTGTTTCAATTAGTTATTTTTTAAGAGAGTAAATTGTTTGCGTATTGGTCAGACACTTCTAAATATTTATTTAGACACTTTTACACATTCATTCAGACACTTTTTTATTGTTTCAATTAGTTATTTTTTAAGAGAGTAAATTGTTTGCGTATTGGTCAGACACTTCTAAATATTTATTTAGACACTTTTACACATTCATTCAGACACTTTTTTATTGTTTCAATTAGTTATTTTTTAAGAGAGTAAATTGTTTGCGTATTGGTCAAACACTTCTAAATATTTATTTAGACACTTTTACACATTCATTCAGACACTTTTTTATTGTTTCAATTAGTTATTTTTTAAGAGAGTAAATTGTTTGCGTATTGGTCAGACACTTCTAAATATTTATTTAGACACTTTTACACATTCGTTCAAACACTTTTTTATTGTTTCAATTAGTTTTTTTTTAAGAGAGTAAATTATCTACGTATTCGTCAGACACTTCTAAATATTTCTTTAGACACTTTTCGGTATCCATTCAGACACTTTTATATTACTTTGTAGACACTTCCACATACTATATTAGACACACACTTCTAAATATTTCTTTAGACACTTTTCGGTATCCATTCAGACACTTTTATATTACTTTGTAGACACTTCCACATACTATATTAGACACATTTACATTTTATTGCAGACATTTTTGTTGTTCAGAAGCAACAAAGATGCGACTTGGAGGCAACGATCGGAAGCAAGATCTGGAGGTGATGACAAGATCCGACGAGAGATGCTGAGATCCGGCGAGTAATGGCGAGATCCGACGGAGACGACGAGATCCGACGAGAGATCTCGACGAGTGATGACGAGATCCAGTGAGAGACGACTATCCGGCGAGTGATGACGAGAGACGATGAGAGATCTCGGCGAGTGACGACGAGATCCAGTGAGAGACGACGAGGTCTGGCGGTTGGCGACGAGATTCGGCAAGAGATCTTGGCGAGTGATGACAAGATCTGACAAGAGATGACGAGATCCGACGAGTTGCGACGAAATCCGACGACAGCCGGAGGCGAACAGCTGTGAGATCTGGATGCGGATGATGACTACAATATTTGGAGGCGGTGACGGTTCATCGGAGGAGGTGGCAGCGACGGTGGTGGCGACGGCAACGGCAGAAGTGGTGACAGAGGCAGATTTCAAGGTTAAGAGTGACTTTTGGTCTAGGGGTAGATTAGTCAATTTATTTACTGGATTATAGGCTATTTATAAGAAATTAGGACTAGATTAGTATGTCTAATTAGACATATGTCTACAATATAATAACTGTATAACTAATCATCCTTAATTTTAAGATGAAACCATATTGTATATATATTAACTGGTAGTACTTAATTTTAGTCATTTACACAAGACCTTTTTTTTGGTAGCACGCATCTAAATAGCAAAAATTTTCAAGCTACCTAGATAACTAGAATGAATTCATGACTAAGGATGGTCCTTGTTGTTCAAATTTCTTTTTCTTCTTCTTCTTCTTCTTTTTTTTGTACGTATGTTACACAGAAATTTCTCTTACTCAATGCAATATATTTTTTAGATTAATAAATAACTCATTACTCAATGTAGTATTTTTTTTTGGCTGATTTTTCATTTAGAACCAGTTTTATTTGAAAGCTAATACAATACCCACCTAATAATCACTTCAATAATTTTTTATTATAAAATAATTGATTTTGATGGACTTTTTCCATGCCTAGGCCAATAAAGAAAATCAATAAAAAATACATAATTTTTTTAAATAAATACTATATTCTAAAAATACTATTTAGGACTCTTAAAGTATAAAGTTTCAAATGGTATACAAGTTAAATGAATTCAATTGTGTATGTTTTTAGTTTTTAGCTAAAGGTAAAAAAATAAAATAAATAAAAAATAAATAAAAAGTGATGTTTATACTGAGAAAATACTCTTTTCATCTCAAATTCTTTGTGGCATCTATTATTCACAATAATTAATCTATAATTTTTTATTATTAACATTTTAATTTTTGCATGAAAAACTTTTATATATAAATAATAAATAAAGCCATGAACTTTCTAAATATATTTTTTAAAAATTTTTCTAATAAATAATTATATGAATAAATTTAAGTTAAATTTAAATAAAAAAATAAAATATTTTAAAGAATATAGGAGGGAAAGAGTAGTTTTTCTTTTAACACTTGAAAAAGTAAATGGCATATATTAACTTTATTATATGGAATCAATTGATAGGAGAGAGAATGATCTAGTGTAAGTTTTGTGCAAAATAGAAAACTTTTAGAAGTGAAGGTGAAGGGTCCTCGAGAACTTACCTCAGGTGGCTTGGCCAGATTAGTTAATTGTTGTACTTGTTTGCATGGATTGTAGTGACGTGGCCATGAGTCGAAGAGGATGAGGATGAAAGAAAGAGATGGGTTTTCTGCGCAAGATTCCAAGCTTCACGTTTTCCGCTCTCACAGACCGGCATATATACCAACTCCTCTTCCAACAAATGTCACCTCCACATAGAATCTCTCCTCTGCCTCGTCTCGTACGTTACAAAATCACAAATTTCCACGATATATATTCGTTTTTATTTCCCAAATTTAATTAATTTATGTGCGTTTAATTTAATCATAGCGTATATAAATTAAATAGCTAGCTAGGTTTAACTTGCATGATTATTTATATATATAGCCACAATACTCGTGAACTCATCTGATATATCTTCAACTCAATCTCATCACTGGAGCAGCTTAATTTCCTCTTCTTCTTCTTTCCATCCATAGCTAATTTATAGCTTCAAATATATATAGCCAGGTAGCTCCCACATCCTTTCCTAGCCTTCTCATTTCTAATTACCAATCCATCTCATCATCCTTTTTTTCTTGTACTTTTTTTATTTTTATTTTTCTTTGTTTCCCTTTCCCTTCCTAATTAATTTCCTTTTACATACATATATATATTATAGGTTTGGACATGGAAATTAAAAGGATATAATAGATGTAATTGTCTTGGGGTTGAACTATTGGCTCGCTGCATGATCTGTTGATTTCTTCTTTTGCAGAAGATCCATCTCTTGAGGAGTGCGAGGAGAATTATTATTAACATTATCTGGTACGCCTCCTATAAATCCCCATACTCTTTTCTCTTATGCATACATTGTATCTACACACACCACTATATTATCTATGCACTGCCTAATTATCTGAAGATAAATTTGTTTAGTAGTAAAACTCAACCAATTGCAACCATAATTAACTAGTTTTACATATACCTTAATGTTTTTTGATGAGATGGTGTAATTTTAAGAATGTAAGTATGATCACAATTAATATGTGTTCAAATCAACAATTAATATGTGTTCAAATCAACAATTATTTTCCACTAGAATGTACGCTTACATATGATCACAATCAATATGTGTTCAAATCAACAATTATTTTTCCACTGTTTGAACATCAACATCTTTCGATTCCAGGGCGATCTTCTAACCTCCGTTTGATTAATTTAATTAGCTAGTGATTAAATAAAGCTACCGAAACTGCTGCTCATGTAGGTGGTGGACCCTTTTTGTTTTTTTATTGGTGTTGGTAGTGGACCCGATCCTTCTAAAAGCTCCGAGCAACGGTAGATATGGGGTGGCCAAGCTATAAATATAATAAACTTAACTAACGGTAGATACGGGGAGGGAAATGTTAAGGGTTTCTCTTCATTTTCTTACATAATATTTTAATGTTAATTTAAGTGATTTTTTAGTCTCGAAATAATAGTCATTCCTCCTTTTATTATCTCCTATTCTTATATCTTATATAGATTATGCTTCTGATTAAAAAAAAACCTTTTCTTCCTCCATTCAGTCACTACAAAAGAAAAACATTCAATTCGCGATGGACATAAATATATAGAAAATTTTCGTGTTGCAAGTTGCAGCTAAAAATTATTGTAGAAACAACACTCATGTCATGTGCGACGAAAAAATGTCATCTTAAACCGTGCCATATTCATATGATGACACGTGAACGTGCGACATAATTGCAACAATTAAAATTACGAAAATTGGCTTCCTGCACTTTTTTTTCACCATGATACAACTATGACAATATTGCTATACTATAGGATTTGATTTGTTTTTTAGAAAATTTTTTTTTGTATATATTACGCTATTTTGTAATATATAATAAGATGATATAAAACAATTATCCTTCCCAGTTTTTTTTATTTTTTTATTCGCTTGTACTAACTTCATCACCAAAACTAAGATACTATGTAATTGTTTATTATATTTGGATTTTTTTATAAAAAAACTTGATAAATTGTATATTCATGATACTTCTAACTTAAGGGGGGAAAGAAGCACAAGCCGCATGTTAAATTAAAGGATTTAGGTAGAAAAGGGGGGGGGGGGGGAGCAATACAGAGGAGTAGGAGTAAAAAAATAGGGGAAAATTTTTTATAGTTGCGAGCCAAAGATGAGAATAAAAAATGAGTTAATTTAAGAGATGTTATTTAGGTATAAAAAGGTATTCAACCTTAATTAATAACATATTTCTTTTTTAATAAGAATCAATTGTGTATTTAATGCTTCTTAAAATATGCCCAAAGGGCAAATGTTAGACAAACCCCCCCTCTGTGTGTGTGTGTAAAGAGAGAGAGAGAGAGAGTATATATATATAGAGAGAGAAGGGGGCTTTTATAGAGGTCACTAGTTGGTCTGGTCAACCCATATTAGACCAGAACTGGCTTGAGGTCAAACCTGGCCCAGCCCGAGGAAGGAACAAAAAATATTGGGACAAACATGGGTCTAGGGTGGGGGTTGAGAAGACTGGAACTAGACTAGCCTTAAAGCCTAAAACTAGGTACAGACTATCCCAACTTGGCTGAGTTGGTTCAAGTTTACCGTTGGAAGGGGAAAAGGTGGCTATATTGATCTCAATCATTGTTTCCAAGTTAACTTTTAGTACAAAAAGAACAGTGATATTGGGGAAACGGGCGAGACTGACACCTGAGGACATTGAGATATGTGTTTGCATCTATGATTGGGGTCTTGCTGTTTTACAAACATCTTAAGAGTTCGGAGAATGAGCTATACTAAAAACTTTGTTGTGAACACAATAACTTTAAATTTATAAACCCCCAAATTCACCCCTAAATGTATTGTGTTGTGTGTAAGTGGTGAATTCAAGTATCATCTCAAGAGATTAATGTGATTCCAATTGAAATCAAGTTCTAGACACTCCACTAACTATAGCTATATTAAAATTTAACTAGTGCTAAATAAAGAATCAAACTAGTTCTAAGATAATGATGGAGAACTAGTACCATAAATGAAGAGTGAAATGCAAATGAGTAGAATACAATCTAGAACTGAATAGCTTTAACTAAGATTAAATTAACTTGAATAAGAAGACAATCTCCTCAAGATTTCACCTTTTAACTTGCTACCTAAATGAATTAAAACACAAGGATACCAATTTCTTATGTGGTGTGAGGATTCAAACTTTAAAACTCCCTTTCTCAAGACCAAATTTTGCTCACCTAAGACTAACCATGGCATTTTTTGAGCTCATTTGTTAATCTAAGATGGATTATGGCCTAACCCTAATTCAATCACCTTACAGGTTGAATGATTATCTCTAATCACCTTTACCCACCATGTTATACTTTTCATTTTAACCTCCCATATTTCTTTCTCAAGAACAAAGTTCAGATTATGAGATGTAGAAAGTGGCCAACCAACACACATGAATCAAACACAAGAGTAAGCAATACAAGAGAATCAATATCCAAAGGAAATCTCAAATCAACATTAAAATAACAAGTATCAAGAGATCCATCCTTAAGAGAAATAAAAATCTACTCCATGTCCAAACTAGGAACAAACATCATGCTAGAGTTCAAGGAAACTATGAAGAAATACAATAGAAAAAAGGGAAGAAGAAACTAATAAAAACTCTTAGAACCTTAAATCTCTTTAGCCTCCAAGCTTCTCTTTGGCACCTCCAAGTAAACTCCAAGAAAATGTCTCCAGTGGTGGCTCTCTAGAAAAGTATGTAAAACCTAGAATGAGATATGTTATTAATCTCCAAGCTAATCCCCCTTCCTTAAAAAATTGTCCCCTTGTTATTGTCTCAAGGGTTTCTTTCTCTTAAGCTCCACCAATAAAGTAGGGGTTAAGTGAAAATTGGCTCCCACTTGAAGACAAACTCAAATTTTAGCTCCAAGTCCCACCACATGGCCTTTCATTCTCGCCCAGGTAGTGCACAAGTATAGCCAGAGTGGTTCATTCACATCACGAATTTTTTGTCAGTTTTGGAATTTGTGCAAACACACAACCTGTGTAGTGCGTTCGCATTATAATCTGCTATGTTCCTCTTGGGCAAGATGCGTATGCACAAGAGGGAAGTGCGTTCACATTGCGCTTAACCTCCTTGATATTTTCCATCTCTTTTCCTCATGTCCTCCAGTGTTTCCCCCTTTCCCAATTATGTCCTCCAACTTGCATTTTCATCTTTTTTGACATCCAAATGCATGGAATACCTACAAGATAAAAATATATAGTTAAGAGCTAGCAAAATAGAACCAACTTAAACATAAATGAGGATGAAAATCTAGGTAAATCAAACGCTTAATAGAGGTGCTGGCCAAAGACGATGATTGATTTTTCTCTTTCTTTTTCTTTTTCACTTTCACTCGTAGTTTGTAATTGGTCTGACTATGTTGTCAACCACAAATCCTAGGTTTTTAATAGTTTTTTTTTTTAATGTTTTGCTAAAATTTCCTGTAAAGCATGTTTCAATTACTGTAAATACCACTAAATTTTTTAATTAATAAAATTTACACCCATGGTAGTGTTTCCCTAAACAAAAAAAAGTAATTAAATTAAATGATATTTTACTTCAATGTGCTGAGATTCTATTTATTTACTAATATACCCTCATTGGTAAGGAATTATAAGTAGTAATGTAGATGTAATTTCGTTTGGTGGATGTTTAAATGTTATTTGGTGAAAAGGGAAAAAAAATCAGTTACTAGCAAAAATATACAATTGAACTTGTTATTCTCTCATGCCGGGTATTCAATTATATCCTATGGGCCAAATCCTTACATATGGTTTCTATATGTCAAAGAATTATGAGATAATTAATGAGGGGAGAAGGAGCAAAAATTTCAATAATGTTAGGTTAATGGAGCGATTTTTATCATCAATGTTTTTTTTAATGTAAAATGGTCACTAACGTTAAATGTTAAGAATAATTTTCCAACGGGCAGTTAAAGTTGCTTGTGTTGCAAATGTTAAAAATGAAGAAGGTACAAGTTTCAATTCAAAAATTTATCTACCTTAAACCTTAGCTCTTAAGTTTTTGAATATATCATTTCCACGATCGTCTTCATCATTTTGTCCTCTTCACCAAAATTAGACTGGGTGTTTCCAATTTTCTAAGATTTCTAGGGCTGAGAATCAATAGGTGAAGTTGATGATGTTAGCACTACTTGTTTAGGTTGTGAGTGGGAGGGTTCCGACTATGAGGTTGAGGAAGACGAAGAGAATGGTGACGACAATGGTGGCAACAATGGGCATGTGAATGAAGACGAGGTTCGCAAAGAGCAGTTGGATTTGTGTGGGGCAACCCTTGGCCAGTCGAGATCATGCCCATTGGAGAAGATGGTTAAAATAATATATTCGTAACATTAGGTACCCATGGGCTAGGGACCAAATGGTTTAAAAGTTTTTTTAGTTTACCAGTCACTGAGGTAGCACTTATTAACATGTTGCAAATGTGACACATAATATCTTACTTTGGATGAAATATTCCAATTGTTAGAAGTTTGGTGGCTAAATCACTCTTTTTTTTTTATGACTTCGATGGTAAAATTACTTCCAATAAATAATATTATTGGGAATTTTACATCAAAAAAATATTAATGGTAAAATCACTCCATCGCATAACACTAATGACATTTTCACCCCCTTTCCCATTAATAAGTGTCTGTGGGGATTATGCCCTAATTGAGGGGTGCAAATTCCCTAACCAACCGTAACTTTGGATCACGATACGTTAGAAATATTGATGCACCACAAAAACAATCAACAAGGCAAATCAATGGCTAATTAGGGCGACTCGTTAACCAACCTCTCTAACTACCAAAAGTTCAGACCCGAATTAATTATTAATTAACTAACATAGGAAAAGCCAATTGCGTGGTTAATCAATTGTTTAATTAATCCTACGAGTAAAGGACGACTGAGGGGATAACGTAATATAATTAGTGGCAACATTGCAACGAAGCAGACAAGTAGTAGACCTCGTTGAAAATGGGACCAACTTTTGGCTTAATCCACAGTCGTTTTGTTTCTTTATTTTGATTTATTTATATTCTAGTTGTTTTGGACTTTTTTTTTTTTTTGGCGCACGAGGTATGTTTACTTTTTTATTTTTTTTATCTTGGATTATACAACGGCAATCACTTAACCTAGCCCTCAGATTTTTTTTTTCTTATTAATTAGAGTAGTAACTAGTAAAAGACAATAATAGGGTAACTATGCTTGCACCAAAATTTTAATAAAAAATGTTAGGATTTAGGACACAAAGGTGTAGGTTGAGAGTTCGAACCATGCTTCCACTAAAATTTTCATTAAAAATGTTAGTTATGCTGATTATGTAACCTTCTGAAGCTAGGAAAAGTAGGCATTTCAACTCATGACAATAGTTAATTAACAAATTTTTGTATGTAGAGACTCTAAAATTAGTATCCAGATAATTATTATATTTCATAAATTAATGACCGTTTAAAATGGTTTATAAAATTCATTTTTATAAAAAATATTTTTAAATTTGTAATCATGTTAATGTAACCTTGTTATGTTTGTTTAAGTAATTATAAGTTTCTTTCTAATGATAGAAAAAAAAAAAAAGGTAAAAGTAAATTTCATCCTACTGAAGTAAAAGATATATGTAACACATGCATGTACTGGAAACATGTTTTATTTATTTATTTATTTTGTGAAATCCCTTCTTCATTAGTTATAGGTCACACGTCGACATTTACGAATAAAATACAGTGTTGAATTTTATATAAACAATAGGCGAGCTCATGTTGTTCATAGCATATCGATGATACTATATTACACATAAAAATTATAGATTTTTTAAATATTTATTTATTGCTATTGCCTCCTTTCCAAGTTGTTTTCACCATTTGATTTTTTCTACTTGAATTTCACTTAAATTTATTTATGGTGCTATTTACCACAGAAAGTTTTAAGCATTATAATTAGAAGCTATAATTTTGCATTATCATTTGTATGTAAAAATATTTTATTTATATACTAAAATATCAAATAGTGAAAACAACTTGAAAGTATTTAAGAACAAGTGTAGGAGACAAGATATCTGGACGAAGATGTTATAACAAACTCAAAATTGTTTTTGGGAGTTTTTTAAATGCTTATTCTTATACTTTTGCGTTATGAGTCAATTCATATACCAGTTATATTTGGAAACGTACCATTCAATTATAGGCTCCTTGGACGCTCAAAATTGTATGATTTTTTAATTTCTTTAAGTTGTATAAACTAACAGATAAATAAATATAGAATGATTGCCTTTTGAAAATGGCCTGTTGTACCATACTAATTATACGAAGTAAAGTTCGAAAACCTACTCTTATGTATTATCTCCTCTTTTTTTAAAAAAAAAATTCAGGAGAGGAAAAACATTATTGAAATTATAAAGAGAAAAGATTAATAATTTAAAATATTTATTAACTATATAATAAAAATTAAATTTTATTGAAAAAATTTGCTGAATTGGAGTGTCAAAAATCGATGTCTGACAATATTAAAGACAAAAAAAAAAAAAAAACAAGAGATGACCGTAAATTCTCTTGGAGGTATAACTTACAAGTATAATTAGTTATGAATCTCAAGGGAAAAGTGTATAAAAGTTCTAAAAATACTTTTGAGATTAGTAAAATGTTATCAGATTTCCAATTCATGTTTGTTCATGGATTTTGAGAAAAATTTAGCTGTTAAAACTTCAAATAATATCTAAAACCAGTAAAAGTCATTTGTCGCACGGTAAATTTGAAAATATGCTAAACAATTTTTACAATCACTGATACGAATCGTTGATTGAAATAGTCAAAAAGACAAAAAAAAAAAAAACACCTTAATTGTGTCGGCATATGCTCATACACTGATATTGATTTATAGTGCTTAAGTATCTTAATGGTTTTTTATTCTTATAATAAAAAATTTCTCACTAAGCAAATTCCCTGAACCTCTCATGCATCCTCGTTTTATTTTTTCTTTTTCTTTTTTTTTTTGGGGGGGGAGGGATGATATTTGGGTAAATGTTAGAGTCTGGGCAGTAATTGGATTTTTATCATTAGTCTCGTCATTCATATTAGATGTGCAACCTATCTTTTACTTTTATATTTTTATATATTTGTATTTCAAAATTTACTTTTCATAATACAAAACAAATGTAAAAATTTGATGTATAAAGAAATGAGTTAGGGATATGTGCAAATGATATATGACATATATACAAATAAAATCACGGATATGTTATTAATGTATTTAATAGTATATACGAGCCCAACCTCCGATTAAAAAAAAGTATGAACAATAAAAATAATGTGTGACGTATCTATAAATGAGATAAAAACCTATTAGTGCATAAAAGTATTGCAATGAAATAAATAAAACCTGTTAGGGTGACTAAATTGAAAATCCAAATTCATTAATGACCACAATAAGAACTCAATAAAAGTTACAGGACTAAGTTTAAATTTTTTCATGAAATTAGGAAAATGGTTTAGTCGAAACTCGAACTTATTTTAGGGCAGTACAACAGATTGCGATCTAGCACCGTGGCTGGAGAAGTTGGGTGTGTGGTGGACATGGCTCACTGACTCTGCCTAATCATTCTTCTTCTATTTTCGTCTATCGCTGTCATCAAGCAAGGATGTGGAGAAGTTGTATACAGCAGCAACACAACTTCATCGCTCCCGAAAATTGCATTGCTCGGCAATGACAAACATCACTACAATTTGGCGCGACAACTTGAGGTGCTAGGCATGTGGCGGACATGGCTTGCCAACCCTGCCCACTCCTCATTCCACTTCAGTCCATTGCCACCATTAAGAGGGGAGGAAAAGCTGCGTAGCAAGGTAGGATATACTAGGAATTTTTTGATTTTAATGAGGGTAAAAGGGTAATTATAGGGGTAATGCATACATAAAGTAGGAAGTATATAAGACAATTCAAATATAATAGAGCTCGTTGCCATTAGTTAACTAACAGTTTAAATTGTCTATTAACTGTGAAAAATTTATGACATTGTTTGAAGATATTAAAAGAAAATTACTAACCAGTTTAAATTTATTAACTCTCACGAATAATGAATTATCTGACATTAATTTTTTAAATTATAATTTAAAATGTTTGATAAATTATTTTTTTATAAATTCAAACTATGCTATAATTTTCTAAGAGTTAATGAAGCATTTAAACTATTTTTTTTTTATGTAAATCGAGTTTTTGTGTCAATGTAGGATTAAAACCGAATGTGCAAAGAATTATAAAAGTTTGTGAGCAATTTGCAACCAAATAAAAGTTGGAACCAATTTGCAATGAAAGTAAAAAACTTGGGACCGGTTGTGATTTTTACCCCCAAGAAGTTTTATGGTCACCCCTTTACCATTATGACAAAGGATACTCTTTCTTTTGAGGTATTTCTTTCTTTCTTTTTCTTTAAGAAAACAAGCAACCCTTTTTGTTAAAAATGCTAAGAAGTTAGCTTGATCCAACCCCACAACAAAAAAGTGTTCATATTTCAAAATAAGACTGATCAAACAACTAATAATATTCAATGTTACAAAAAAATATTTGAGTATATCCTGAGTTAGGCTTCACTCACACCTGTTATTAATTAAGAAATTTATATTTCCTCCGTCCTAATTTAGATTAAACATATTCCTTTTTAAGATATCCAAAAAAAATTGAAATATTTTCTTTTTTAAAAGATTTTAAATAATCAACTTACCATTTTACTTCCATATAAACTCTCATTACATAAAACTCAATAAAGATTTTTTTTAATCTTCATTCAATCTGTTACTGCACAAAACAAATAAATTTTTTTAATCATTAATTAAACTCTCACTACACAAAATTAAAAAAAAAAATTAGTTCCATAGGTAAAATTAGAAAAATAAAGTAAATTATATATACTTTAATATCTATGCCTAGAAAAATATTTTATTTATTATGAGATAAAGGGCGTATTATATATTGTTCCGATGGATATTAATCAAGTAAATTACTACTAATACTACTTGATCCCCGCCAATAAGTAGCTTTCACATATTCATTTCTACATGACCACTCTCTGGTGAATATTCTTTTTTTTTTTTTGCCTGTTCCCTTTTGGACCTTCCTTTGAAATTGAAGCTATATGCCGGTGAACAAAGTTTTTTTTTTTTTTGCCCCTTCTTTTATGATATTCGTTTTTAGATTAGCGGTGAGAAGATCTCTCTTTTTTGTACAATTTTTGTCCTAATTTGTGCCTGATGACTAAGATTAAGACTACCGGACAAAATTTGTGATTAATCTTCAAATATGTTGGCCGCCCTCGCTCTTTCTCGGTGTGAATGAGGTCTCTCTTTTTCTTTTTCATTTTTTTCCTCAGACTTTGATTCTTCAAAAGTCACACCCCTTTTTATTTTGAGACACCCAAAAAGATTCCTGAATCCTGAGCCAGAGGGTCCCACTTAGCGGCATTCCGTAGGAAAAGTAGATAAATAAATAGTAAGTAGTACCAGTAAAATAATGTTGACACGGAAGCCCAAAAAGAATTTTCGCTTTCAAATAAGTGTTGAATTTGATAATTTTTCATGGGCGAAAGGGGCAACTTTGTTATTAAGTTATAGGACGGAGAGTAATTTTACTGTTAAAGCATTTTTAAAAAAATATTTGCTATTAACATTTTTTAAATTGGTATATATATTATTATCTTTCGTAACATGTCAAGATATACTGATACAAAGATGATGTAGCAATTTTGTATTGACATGGAGACACAGATAGAAATGGTAAAAAAAATTATTGTATAATCACTCAAGTTGTATTTCTTCCCTATTTTTCACATTAATCGTTCATCTCCAATACCAATGCCACCATCTCCACCTTATCTTCCTTCACCTGTTGGAAATGGAAGGCCACATAAATGCACCGATGAATTCTTCCACCATAATTTCCCTTTAACTCACTCATACAATTAGTAGAGTCTCAACCTCAACCACAACAACCAAAAACCCATAGATTTGCTCCACTCCAGAGGTAATAATTGCTAGGCAATTGTTGTTTTCCAGTCTTAATTGTCGGGCAATTGTTATTTGTCGTGTCCCATATGTGATCTACCGCTATTAGACAACCTTCTACTTTGTTCGCCCCTCCTAAATGTGACCATCGTCTCCAATATCAAAACTTGGTAGCAAATATATTTGTTTCGAAAATATTAATGACAAGTATGTCCATTTCGAAAACATTGATGACAAATATTCTACATATTGGCTAACATTGCCAGCAAAATATCTAACTCACCCTCATTCTAATGGAATATTCTTTGTAATAGTGGAATATTCTTACCGTTAACTATCATAGTGGCAAATTTCTTCAAAAAATACTTTAGTGCCAAAATCACTTTCTGCCCTGTACTTTAATAGCAAAATTAATCTTTTGCCAAAGATATATGCAAGAATCACAAACGATTTTAAACTCAAGTTAAACCTGTGTTCATTTACATTTGATTTTCGTTACAAATGGTGATTGACTCACTAACCTTCATTTGCTGCAAGTTAGTCTCAAACTTTTATGATTTATTATATATTAGTTCTTAATGTTAGATAATCACAGAAACTCAATTTATAGTAAAGAAAAACTGACAATTTAAATTATTCTTTAGCAATTAGAAAATTATGATGCAGTTTGAATTTAAGGGAAAATAGTTACTAAATAACTTAAATTAGAATTTAAAACATTAATGTCAGATAATTCGTATCAGTTAACGAATTCAAACTATCTAATAGTTGTCTTCTAATAAATTCAAATTAAGCTATAATTTGCTCATAGTTAATGGACAATTTAAATGATCAATTTTTTTTTTTGTAAATTGAGTTTCTATATCTGCATAGGGCTATGAACCAATATATAATGAATTATAAAGGTCTGAGACCAATTTGTAACATCATGAAGGTTATAGATTGATTTGTAATGAAAATTAAAGGTTTTAAACTATTACTGCAATTTACCCAAATCAAATCAGACTGCCTATATTATATAGGTAAAATATTTTTGCTTTCAAATTAATTCAACCCCATGCTGTTTGTTTAGAGTATTTAATTCCTATACTAAAATTAAAAGTCAATTTGCTTTAATTTAAATCAATTTAATTTAAAATTACTTATTTTTATATTTATATATTTTTTTACCTGAAGTCAATTTCATTTAAAAATTAATATTATTTAGATGTAATAATATATTTGAAAGTAAATTTTCATGATGTTATTAATTTTTATGAACTTTTTTTTTAGGGATTAAAAATGAGAAATTCATAAAAATCTAATGAAATTATAAAAATTATATTTTTAATGTATTATTACACCTATTTAATATTAGCTTTCAAATGAAATTGGTTCTAAGTAAAAAACATAAAAAATATATATTTTAAATTAAATTGACTTAAATTAAAATAAATTAGCTCTAAATATTAACAATATGCTCCCGGATCAAAGTAAATATTTTGTTGCACAACTATAGAGGCGCAAACATCATTTGTTGTTCATGTCAAAAATAAAAAAGATAGAGAAATAACCATTTTTAATTATTCATTTTGTTTCGAAATTTTTGATAAAATAATAATTTTGTATACGTTGTGCTGGACACGGTAAATAATTGAGTGGATTATACCGTCAGTAAAAATAGAAAATGAGAAACGGAAACAACCAAAAAGCAAAAAGCAAATGAGAAACCTTAACAGCACATAACAGGTGTGCTTTTAAGGTTTCTCACCCAATACATGAATGAATAGTAATAACATTCAAATAGTAGCAATTTTCTTGACCTAATAGAGATTTATTATTTGTTTTTATGAGTTCCGAAAATTCAGATTTCATGGCTAACTTTAATTATCAAAAGAGTAATGTTTTGGTCTGTTGTCAACTTGTCATGTGCTTATTAGTATTCCTTCATATTACAGAATACCCTGTGAGATCTTTTTATAGGTGTATTTTCTTTTATAAAAATTTGAACTCTTTATTTTTATGGATAAACAATTTTATAGGTCTAATTGGAATAAGGGATATCCCATAGTATAGATTGAAAGGAAAATACTTGCATTATATGGGAGAAGTGAGGGATGCACGAGTTAGACTCCTAATTTTGCATTTTCCTTGACATCCCTTAATCTAAATAATATAAACTTTTCATACGGCATACGCAACATGAGTATTTTTTTTTTTTTCCTTCATTTTTCTTTTCCCATTCCCTTACAGTACAATTGCGCATTTATTGGTTTTTTTTTTTCCTTCTGAAATGCGCATTTCTTGTTATTTCAGCTACAGTTGTGAAAAAGATAGGCACTCTGTTTTGCTTTCCGTGTTTGTCAAGTAGAGGATAAGGAATATATTTAAGTCAATGAGGAATGAGTCAATGGTTAAAAATTGAAACTTTTACATAAAAGTTACACTTGCATTTGTGTCTCCCTCGCTCGAGTGTTGGCTGTCTTGGGCTTACGAATATATTTTCGTGAATTTTGTTAGATGAACTAACTTGTACAATGTTTTAGGTGGTATGGATTAATTGGTTACAAAAAAGCTAACTGCTTTTACCTAATTTTTTAACTACCAATTAAATTGTGTCATGTGTGATTTAGTGATGTTTTAGTATAAATCTTTTTATAAATGTAGCATTGCTCATATTTTTATTGGGAAGTAATATGACACTCTAAGCCATTAACCTCACACGTTCAAACTAAAACCTTACACTGATTGAGCTTTTTATTTAGATTATAGAGTTATGGAAACCATTGATCATCACAATCGTACGTGTGTGGCTGATAATGTTGGAATTGTAGCCTTCTAAATAATGCATTCATTGTCATAGTCAATACTAATGAATTGTTACTATAATAAAACTCTTTAAAATACTAAAATAAAGATTCAAGTATTCTATATTAAAGTTTGAATAACTCAATAGTTTTAATGTGAGGATTCATAATTTGAATAGGATTCATAACGGTCTGATCGTTGTTAATTTGTCCGTTAGAAAAATAAGTTTTTTTAATAGTGAGTACTAAGTTCATTTTACTATATTTGACTATACATATTACAAATATATCCATCTACACATTTTCTGTTTGTTAATCACATGTCTAGTAGCTAATAAAATAATTTATGAAAGGGAAATTTCAAATCCCAAAGTTTACCATAACTTACAGTTGCTCTATATCATAGTTTGAGAAATATTATCACCTTCTCAGATTCTCTAAAACATACAATTACACTCATGTCATTTATTTTAGACATTAACAACCTACTAATAAGTTTCTGAGATGTCAAAAATAAAATACTGCTAACTATAAAAAGCATATACCCAAATACAAAGTACCATAAAATATAGTTATCATTAGTATATCAATCTATTCAATCACCTATATTTGGTCAATTATCAAATTTCAATCATCTATGTTTTGCTTCAACGATTTTGTTTTGGCCTAAATCACTTTATAACACCAAAATGCAGTAGTTGTAATAACAATGGATGGTGAAAATTTGTAATAGTTATAGGTGAGGAACATTATTGTCCAATATTCATTCTACTCTGCATAAGTCCCCAATTCTATGAGCAAAACAAGGTAGTATTTGTATATTACAAAATACTTTATGTTTTTCATCCAATTGCCATCCAAAAACTAGAAGTCCATATGCTATTATAATCTTTATCACTATACTATATTTTAGGAAAAAATTTCACTGTTCATCAATAGTGATTATTATTTATCTACAGTTCTGCACAGTTTTTTTTTTTTTTTGCTTTTGTGTTGGATGCGATTTTATCTTTTTTTAGTTTGATTCTCTTTTTGCAAGACAGTCACCTTTCTAAGAGACTATGTTGCAATTTTTTTGTTTCAATCTACTTCAGGTTTTGTTTTCGGTCAAAACGTGTTTTCAGTCCATAATTTTTTTTTATCCTTTTATTTTAAGTGCTGAGTTATGTCTGTGTTACTTATAACTATTTAATTATATCTTCTATTTACTCTCTTGGTCCCCAAGTTTTTGTTGTTGTTGTTTTTTATATACTATATTATAAAGTAAGACATTGGTGGCCATAATTTATTTATTTTTTAGTTAAACCATTTTTTTTATTTTTATTAAGCCAATTGTTAAATCTCAAATACCTAATTTTTTTTAATCTTGATCCTAACTCTTTTTTTTATTGATTTTCTTTATTATTAATTTCTAAAATGAAAGTTTAATCATTATAATTTACCTATTTTTAATTTAGTTTTCGTTGATTCGGCTTTAGTCAGTTTTTTTTTTTACTTTTTTTTTCTATCTTTTTTAAGTTAATGGTTAGATTGTTAATTGATTAACATATACTAAACATAGTTTTGTATTTCAGTTTTTTTATCATTATTAATGATTAAGTTTTGAAACATCAATTGTTTACTTCAAACTCTATAGTTTAGCAAAGTAATTTGGTCCATAATTGTTAAAATTGAACATAAATTTTTTTAGATAATTTTTCATCAATACTAAAAATTAGATTTTTAGTTAATAAAAGATGAAAATTTTTAGTGAATTGTTTTTAAATTAACAAAAAAAATGCATTATTTCAAAGTACATACCGTGTCTTTGTTTTATACTATTATGTTTTGATCATCTCTAATCATTTTAATGATATAAATATAACATGAATAAAGCCCAACTCAAATTTGAAACAAATAAAAATTTTAATTAATTATCATAAATTTATTGATAAGGACTATTTATTTCTTTATTATTAAAATTTATTACAAAAAATTTCTGTTATGATATGTGGGTCACCAAATCTCTCCATTTGTCCCCTTGATCTTTAATTTTTTTTCTTATTTTTTTATTTTATTATCTTCTAAAGCAAAATGTTAGTCATCATGATTTGTTTTTTTTTTTAATTTTTTAAATCAACCATAGCGATTTCATTTAACCTTTTTAAGTGATTTTTTATTATTGTTTTTTAAAACAAAACTTTAGTCATGATGAGTTAAATATTTTTTGGTATGGTTTGAGCTCAATCATTTTAGCCAAGTTTTCATTTACTTTATTTTTTCTTTTGTTAAATTGATTGTTAAGCTTTTAATTCTTGAAATATTTACATTTGCTCTCTTAGCCTGAAGATCATTTTTTGTTGTTTTTGTATTTATTAATCATTAAAGGCCACTTTTTATTACTGAAGTTCCACTTTTTATCTTATATTATTAATTTTTTCATATTATTTCTCTATTATAAAATAAAATTTTAGTCATCATAATTTATCTCTTAATACTTAGTTTTTTTTTTTTTTTGCTTTCTTAGTCCCAAAACCTTACATTGACTTTTTATCTCAATTCTTGTTTATCTTTTTTCATTTTTATGAAACTTTTTTTTCGTTAATGATTACCATTGTTTATATTCATATTTAATATTAATGTGGATTGAACCGCCATAACGCGCGTGCGTCATAAACCTTGTAATCTACTACATAGAGCAAAAAATAAACCAACTACTATGACCCAAAGTAAGTTATGAACGCAATGACATAAACCCTAAGCTCGTCCACCTTCTTTCCAACAAAACCAAACACTTGTGATGACCAATGTAGAATTTGCACTTGAGTTTCTCAACTTTCCATGTCATTCTGTTTGACTTTCAACTTCCAAATTTTAGCTTCCACCACCTCATCCCTCGCTACTAATTTGCTTATTAACCCTTTGTGTGTTTTGATTAAGAGTCATCAATCCACTCAAAATAGCATTAAGGTGTCCATTGTAACCTAGATATAAGGTTTCTTAATTAGCTCCACAACTCAGACATAAATCATACATGGGTTAGTAAAAATCTACAATTAAATTTTGATACATTGGTATTTTTGCACTTTATAAAATCTCTTGTCATGGTTATTACTGTTATGATTTGCTTTAAAAATTTGAGCTGACACTCCATCATCGTAGACAGAGATACTCCACTTGTTACACTTGCTTCCTCACCAAATACTAGAACCAGATGTAGAATCAATAGTTGACATCACCAATTAAGTCTTTTGTTATAGATTTTGAAATTTTTAGAGATTTGAATATCTACCACTAAGGTTTCAATTTTGAAAGTTTGGGGGCTTTGATCTCATGCTCAACTATCAACTACCCCAACTTCATCGTTATTTATTTCAAAAAATTTTCTTAGCCGTCAAGTCAAGTTAATGATAGATGATATAAAAAGGAAAGAAAATGTCCAAAACTGTTTAGTTGAAGGAGTAAGTCCCTTGTTCCAACATTCAGGGACAAAAATGATTGAGTCATTAAAGTTTGAGGGAAAAAACGTGATTTAGGCTTTTTTGGTTTAACAAAAAATATTTATTTTTTGGGATAATTATAATTTGTCTTCTGAGGTTTATGTGAAATTACATTTTACCTCCTCTTGTTTCAAAAATCTACATTTTATCATTTTTTCAATACAATCCAATAGTAACTTTTGAGATATTAATTTAGACATTACGGTAGTAATCTTCCAGTAATTTTAATTAGTATAATATTTTCTTTAGAATTAATCAACATTTTAAATTATCAATTTTATCTTTTTGTATTTCTTTCAGTTTTTAAAACAGTATTTTTTAAATATCAATTAGTTATAAAAAAAAGTATGATACATGCTGAAATTACTTGAAGATGACAACCGTATTGTTTAAATTAAAATTTCAGAAGTTACTGTTGGACTGTATTAAAAATATAAGGGGTAAATTGTAAATTTCTTAAACATGATGGAGCAAAGTGTAATTTCAGCTAAACCTCAGGGGGTAAATTATAATTAACCCTTATTTTTTTATGGAAAATATTTATTCTAGTATTTGGAAATGGAAAGGAAAAAATTGGAAGTGGAAAAGGTTATTTTTTAAAATAAAAAATCGGTGACAATAAAAAGGTGGAGAAGTAAGCATCTTCTCTCTTTCTCTTCAGGGTTGCCCGCCGCCTTGAAGACAAAGCGAAGAGCACAGAAGCAAAGCAAGGCCGTTGGTGGTGTTGCGAAAAGAAGCGAATATTTAGGTATCTCCATTAATAAAAACTCTGCTTTCATCTCATTCGCATTTCCAGGACTCAGCAAAGACGCGTCCTTGTTCGTACCGCCATTGTTAACAAGGTAGCTCTTGTTTTTTCTGTTCTGTTTTTCATGCATCTTTCTCATGTTTCTTATATTTGGATTACAAATCTTATCCTCCGCCTTCGGTCTCATCAAACCCAGAACAAAATGACAGTTTTTCTGTTAGAATATTTCCTGCGTTCATTGCTTAATTGCCCATTAATTTCTAGGCTGAGTTGAAGCCAAGAAAGTGCCAGAAAATGAAGTATGTCCTGGTGACTGGTGGGGTTGTGAGTGGACTCGGAAAAGGAGTCACAGCTAGTAGCATAGGGCTGCTTCTCAAAGCCTGCGGCCTTCGTGTTACCTCCATTAAAATTGGTAAATCTTTTTTCTTTTCTTTTTTTAATCTTTTTGTCTGATATCATCTCTAGATATTGAAATGCGTTCCCTCTGAGCTTAAAGCGTGAAGCTTTACCTCGGGTTTCGATTTCCAGGTTGTTTCAACGATATCTGAAACTCTGTCATCTTTTCTTTGATGGAAGTCTTTAATTTTTGTTTTTGTGCAAGCGTTTTTAACTCATGTGCCACATTTGCAGATCCCTATCTCAACTTTGATGCCGGAACAATGTCTCCCTTTGAGCATGGAGAGTGTTTTGTTCTGGACGACGGAGGCGAGGTGATTGATTTTACTTTTATGTTGGGTTCTATGTAGTCAGTTACCCCCATAGCATGTTCCTTTACTGAGGGAATGAAAAAGTTCTTTGATTTTGTTTTATTGTAAGTTTTGTTTAATGATGGTTCTGGTAGCGGACAGTTTTTTCTGTGCCTCTTGATACCGTAATAAAGTTTTATTATCAAAGATAGACGGGGAAAAAGTGAAAGATGTCATGCAGTAGCAAACAGTATGACTTTACTGGCTTTTTTGTTTTAAAGGTCGACTTGGACCTGGGGAACTATGAGCGCTTTCTGGACATCACCTTAACGCGTGACAACAATATCACTCTTGGGAAGATAATGCAGGTAAATTTGAATTTCTTTTCTGTTTGAAGTTAAATATGAAGGACCATTGACTATTCTGCTGATGAAAACTGTTGGCAGTCTGTTATGGATAGGGAGAGAAGGGGAGATTACCTTGGGAGAACTGTTCAGGTCTGTTTGAACTTCTTCTTGCGTGTTAGAAAAATAACACTACAGTGTGACACAGTGGTAGATAGCTTGTTCTAATTATACTTTTTTCAACATTGTAGCTTGTTCCACACGTTACAGATGCAATCCAAGAGTGGATAGAACGTGTTGCAGGGACACCAATTGATGGACGAGAAGGCCCACCAGATGTGTGCATCATTGAGTTAGGTGGAACCATAGGTAAATTAATATGTGGATCCAGCTCTATTATTTCTAAGTATTAGAAATTGTGTTAACGTATATGTTGCATATCAGGGGATATTGAGTCCGGGCCTTTTACAGAAGCACTTAGCCAAATGTCATACCATGCAGGTATCTGGAACTTCAGTTTATGAACTTTTCATATAAATCAATTTGTTTTCAGGTTTTTCTTAGTGTCGTTCTTTTGGTAATAGGTCCTGGGAATTTCTGCTTGGTTCATGTCAGCCTGGTGCCTGTTATTAATGTTGTTGGTGAACCGGTTAGTCCTCCATGTGCTCGTCTTATTCCAAGGAAAAGGAAAAGTTATGCTTGATTTTGTGGAACTTCCACAGGCTAGATTAATTGTCTCTTTTCTTATAATATAGTCTAATTATACTTGTATCTAATGCATAACTAACAGAAGACAAAGCCTACTCAGCACAGTGTTCAGAAACTTAGAGGGTGTGGTTTAATACCAAACATTCTCGCTTGCCGCAGTACCAAGGTTTTTCCTTATATTTAAAAACTTTTTCTTTAAATCTTTGATCCCCAACCCGTGCCTAATAATATCTCATTTTTCAATAGGCACTCGAGGGTAGTGTCAAGAACAAACTTTCCCTGTTTTGCCATGTTGCGGTAATGAAATGTACCCTCATTTTGAAGATGTTAATAATAATAATAGCTTACGTTCTAAAATGTGTGACTGTTTACAGGAAGAAAATATATTTACGTTATATGATGTTCCCAATATTTGGCACGTTCCATTGCTACTGAAGGTAGGGTGTTCACTTATCAGTTTTAACAAAGGCTCTTCATTTTCTTTTTCAAACTAGAATCTGAAAATTGTCTTCTACTTTTGTCTTATTGATCTAACCATGAATAGGATCAGAAGGCACATGAAGCAATCTTGAAAGTACTGGAACTCACGGGGTTTGTCTCCCAAGATTCCTCTTTCTACAGTTTCTTTATTTTCATGCTTCATTCACTGCATACTTGTACTATTCATCTTTCTGTCCTTCATTCATGGCTTTACAGTTGCTTCATATGTCTACATTTTTAAACCCAGGTTTGCCAGGGAGCTTGATTTGACGGAATGGATTGCTAGAACAAAAGTCTGCGACATGTTGAGAGATCCAGTGGGTTTCAAGCATCAACTTGATATGATATTGATTGAATTTCTTTCTTCTTAGTCCCAAAGCTCATCAAGTTTTTTCATGTGAATTGCAGGTTAAAATAGCTATGGTTGGTAAATACACCGGGCTTGCGGATGCTTATCTATCTGTTTTGAAGGTGAGTATTACATGGAATTACATATCTTGTCAGTAGTTCCCTCTTTTTCTCTTATCTTGGTGCATTACAATTATAGTTCTTGGACCTAGTTTATGATCCCTTTATTGTATGGTATTTTAATGAGGTTGAATACGAGCACTAATTACAGTGGATGTGTGAATTCTGTTGTGTCTTTTATTCATGCTATTTTATTTTTCAGCTGATAGAAATTTGTTGATTAATTATGTTTTATTCTTCTTTGTCAAACGTTCAAGTTATTTCTTTTCAGGTCTGTTCAAATTCTACATTTGAGTTTAACTGCTGTGGCATGCTTAAATTCTAACATGCTAGTTTATTTCTGATAGGCTCTTTTGCATGCTTCTGTTGCTTGCCGGAGGAAACTTGTTGTAGAATGGGTTGCTGCTAGTGATCTTCAAAATGATACAAAAGAAAAGGTGAGCCTTCAGTATGGTTGCTTGGTCTTGTGATTTTATGCTGCATAGGCTATATATGCATGTGCATGTGATCAAGGATGGAGCCTACATTTCATTTATCCCATTTGTTCACTTACTTAGAGGGATAAGGTTCACTGTTAACAGGAACCTGATACACATCAAGCTGCATGGGATCGTTTGAAGGTATTATCTTGGACCTTTCGTTCCTCTTAGTTGCTTCTAATTCAGTCAACATATTTGTTTAGTTGATGTTATGTTACGTCTTATCTTACTTTTCTGAAGCCTTTAACTAATTTGTAACATAGGGTGCTGATGGCATTTTAGTTCCTGGAGGGTTTGGTGATAGGGGAGTAGAAGGCAAAATACTTGCCACAAAGTATGCTCGTGAAAACAATATCCCTTTCTTAGGTATTTGCCTCGGGATGCAGATTGCTGTGATTGAATTTGCACGATCTATTCTTGGTTTGCAAGGTGCAAACAGTACAGAATTTGATCCTGACACTACAAGTCCATGTGTGATATTCATGCCAGAGGTACGGATTTTGAATTAGCTCAACTTTTTGTCATGCTGGGACTGGTTCCCCCACTTTATTGTTGGAGTTGTATTTCACAGGGTTCAAAAACTCACATGGGTGGAACCATGCGTCTGGGATCAAGGACGACATACTTCAAAGTCTTTGATTGTGTTTCTGCTAAGTTGTAAGCGCATATTACTCTTAAATGTCTCTGCGTTTTGTTTGTTCTCATTTTGGTGTTTTTATATCTATAATCCTTTCTGTCTAGATATGGTGATGCATCCTTTATTGATGAGCGGCACCGTCACAGATATGAGGTAACTTTTAAGCATAATCTATTTTCTTTTCTTTGTTTCTGGGTTCATATGGTAAGGCCAGAGTATAAGGGTTCTGAGTTCTCTTCAATCCTTTGATTCAGACTTGGACTTTGTGGATAACATTCAGAAGCTTAACCACTAAGCAAAACCTCTTGGTTACATGGTCCTTGCCTCTTGAAAATGTCTTTATGGATGACACATTTTCTACCTTTGGTGTGTATGTGTGTGTGTTTCCTTTTTTCACGGGGTGGGGGGAAGGAGAATTTAGGGGCAACTGAAAAGAAAATTTTTCTACACAAACCTCCACACTACTTCCTTTGTCCAGTTCCATGAATGCTTCACAGCTTTTATTCACTATGTTCTGAAAAGTAGAGTTTTTTATTTTTTGTAGATCAACCCTCATATGATAACAGAACTTGAAGCTGCTGGTCTATCATTTGTTGGCAGAGATCAGACCGGGCAGAGGATGGAGGTAAGTACATGGAAGACTGGTGCCATAGTTTTAAGCGGGCAGATAATGCTCAGGAAACAGAGTTTCAAATCTTGTGTGTAAGTTACGTTTGTGTGTGTGTGTGTCATCCGACTTTCATATTAATGAGCATGAATTTATATGCTGCTGCAGATTGTTGAATTACCAAGCCATCCTTACTTTATTGGTGTTCAGTTTCATCCCGAGTTCAAGTCAAAACCAGGAAAACCTTCACCTCTATTCTTAGGTATTTGTCTAGAAATTATTCTTTATCTATGGGTTTGTTTGTGTTTTGTGCTAAGGAAGCACATTGGTATTCATCAATGCGTATGCAAAATATCTGGTTTTTGACGGTCTAGCATTAGTTGATGCTATCCAATGCCGATTACCTCTTAGTCATTACTATGTGCAGACAGTACTGTCGGAATGCAAGACATTTTGCTGATATGGTTTAGAGAACTGCATATAGCATATTGCATTTGAACTTGAGTGAATTTAAGAGGCATTAGGCAAAATTTTGTCTGAGATGATAGAGAGGCAATCTAAATAACCACCATAATGTTGTGTATATGCTATAAGCTGTAGCACTCTATCTTTAGAAAGCATAGATTGACAAGCACACCGCAGCAGGCATACATGATATCAGACACATGCACATGCGGCACATCTAGTTTAAGCTGACTGTGTGCATCTCTCTGGGCAACCATGATGAGAAAAAGTGTTGCTCCTATTGTTATTTGGCCTACATTTGTACAATTGCAAGTTGGAATAAATTATTTTATCGTACCAATATTTCTAGTTTTGGGTAGTCTTACCAATGTTTAAGTGCACTCGTTAATGAGTGTATTGGTGTGAGGCAGACACGCTGATCTAAAGAAATCTTTTGCTGAAACAATTCATCATGCGTTGTAGTAGACATTTCTGGCCTTGAACTTGTAGCTCAGAATCATGGTTGATATTGCCTGCTTTCAACTTGGCAATGAGTTTTCTAACCCCTCAGCGATTTGCTTGACCAATTTAACAGGATTTATAGCAGCATCATGTGGACAGTTGGAACTACTTCTCCAGAAATCTGGCCATGTAAGCAGGGGACTGGCCAAGGGGATCAGTAATGGTAAACAAGTGATGAAGGTCACACAAAATGGTAGGATTTTGAAGTGTTCAAATGGATCAATTAACGGCGTGTATAGCAATGGCAACGGCATGCACTACTGAGTGGGCAGGAGTTGGCATAGAACAAGTTATGAAAAGTTCATGGTTTTAGTTACGTGAAGAGTTTTCAATCGAACAGTACTGCATCTGTACAGTGGCTGAGTTGCTCAATGGATAGGATTTTTGGCCGTTAAGAGTTGTTTTCCAAGGAAGAATCTGGGTTTTTTAAGTTCTCAAAGGTCATGGCCGGTCAGGGAATGGAGCACTTCTGAATTTGGAGGAGTGATAACAAAGGGGATTCCTACTCTTTTTAACTGAGGGTGTGTCCTTTGGCTTGAAGAAGAAGGCAACTAGCATGCAGGAGACAGCTAACTTCTGAAAGACCAGCACTTCGTTGCTGCTTGTATACTAGTTCATCATGGATGCGGTGAAGGACTGCATTGTGGTGCAACTCTTTTTTCTTTTTTCTTTTTTTTCTCTTTTCCCTTAAAAACAGACTGAACTGAACTCTTGTTGGAAATGTGTTGAAACTTGTCTTAGTGTATGGATTTTGTTTTTTAAGGTCCTTTGGAGGCTCCTTTTTTTTTTTTTTTGTACATGCACTGTTTTCTGGAGTTGTTTTGGCATGAGTTTTGGTGGGGGGGCTTCAAATTCACATATTACTGTGCTACATGTTTATGTAATGAGGGTTGGGTACTGAATGATGTATCCATTCTCAATTTTGCTATAAAAAACTATGCTTTGTGGTGAGTTACTCTGGTTTTTGTAGTTAAAGCCAGATGAATGATTCACCGACCAAACATCTAACCACTTTAGTGTCCTACTTAGGAGCCAAGGCTTCTTGATTTTTCTGAATTTCTGGAGTGAAGTATAAAATATAGGGAGAGAAGTGATTTTGTTGTTCCTTTCTACGCAAGCCACCGATGAAAAAGAGACAGCAGGTGCACGATTTTTGCTGCATTTGTGTGAGATGTTGGAGCCAAGAAACTTCCATTAATGAGCAGACAGAGAGAGGGAAGTGATGAGAAAGGTAAAGAGGATAAGGCATTCCCATTTAATATTCATGGATGGGCGCGTTGCAAGCTCCTGTTGGTGACAGACAACTAACTGAATTATCGTTTACATAGATAACGAAACGAAACGATGAAATTGACATCTCCCCTCACTCCCACTCCCACTTGGCAGGCATACCCACGGTATCTGGAACTGAATCAATTGGCCAATCATTAAATCAATCGTCTAATCACCCGAACTTTTTTTACCAGTAAATTTCACAATAGGTCTTGAACTTAAATTTGTGTAATTCTATTTTGTCCTAGCAAGTAAGGATGACAAAATTTGATATGACCCGACTCACTCGAACTTAACCTGATCTAATAGGAAAAGTTAACAATCTAAATCCAATTGAAGTGAAACCATAAAAAAACCCGATCCTGAACCCAACTTAACCTAAATCTAAAATGACTCAATGACTAAATTCGATAAGACCCGATTTTAACTTAAGTCTACATAAAATATATGGTCTGCAAAGATTTTAAAAAAATTATGATTTAATATATGTGGATGAGTTTCTTCTATTCTATTGATCTGTTTTGTGTTGTTGAACGAGCGAGTGAGTGTTATGAGAAACAATTACTGAAATCGTGATAGAGAGATAGAAGTAATTAAGTTTTAGAAATTATAACACTTATTCTATCCCATATTTTTTTGAAATATTTGACTTTTTTTAATAGTTTAAATTGAATTTATTCATATTACTACCTCTGTTTTAATTTTTTTGCACCATTCATATTTTAACAATTAATTTATATTTTTTTTGTTTTTGACATTTTATTATATAAATATCTAATTTTTATACATGAATGATAAATCAAGACCTATAATCTTTAAAAATATTTTTTAAATTTTTTAATAAACAATAATATAAATAAATTCAATTCAAATTAGTAAGAAAAGTTAAATGGAACAAAGAAAATGGGACGAAGGGAGATTATTTGTTAGAAAAAATTTTAAAAAGCATATAGTTAGAAATTATAGGTATTTATTTATTATTTAATTAATCATTTTTCATTTATATACTAAAATGTTGAAAATAAAAAAACATAGATTAATTGTTAAATAGTGAATGTTATAAATAACTTGGCACAGAGAGAGTATTTTAATAAAAAAATTATATATTAATATATCTTCATAAATTTGACATTATTTTTTTATGTCTAGTTAAATTAAATTTTAATCAAAATTAAACAAAAAAAAATTGAATCGATTCAGCCATTTCGGCTTTTGCATTAGTAAACCGAGTAAACCCGACAATCAAATTGTCATCCTTACCAGTAAGGTCCTTTAAGTCATGTTATTCATCCTTTCGAGGTCTTTACTGTCATTCAAGCTGTTAACTTTAACGGAATCTTGATAAAAAATTACAACTCTAGTTCCTAAATTTTTTTCATCATGCTCTCAATAGCCTAAAACTTGTAAATCTAATATGTCAATCATCATCTTCACCTCATTCACTCTAAATCTGCCCAAATTCAATCAAAGATTCTAATCCAATAAAGAAAATCCCTAAAACAAATCAGTAAATTGAATTAAAAAAAAATGAATCCAATACAATCTCTTGTCCTTTTTCCTTTGCTGGGTTTATGGAGAAGTCGATGGTGGAGTGGAGAGGAATCGGCGGTGTAGTGGTGTGGGTGAGCAAAAAAAAATCATGGTGAAAGAAAATCGTGAATGGGATTTGGATTGGTTTCTTCATGCAATCTAACAACTTGTACTCGTACTTCACCTCCCATCTGTACTACTAGATCGTTGTGGCCTCTACTATCAATATAACATCCTGAGGAGCGATAAACAAATAGAGACCAGCAAAAAAGATAACCAATCTCCTGAAGCTAAAACTACTCATCAAATGTAGATTGTAAATAATTGGCGATGGAGTAGTAAAGGGGGGATTTGAAATGGTTTTTGATTATTTGTGATGTAATTTGTGAAAAGGGAGAGAGAAAATTGTGTTTGATGAAGACAATGGTTGAAGTGTCAAATGTAGAAGTTTTCAAATGTACTAAGTATGATGAAGAAAATCTTATGATTAAACTAGGCACTTCCATTAAAGTTCTGTTAAAATTGACAGTGAGAGTGATGGAAAGGATAAAGATGGTGCACTATATGAGATAAAGGAGGGGAAAAAATAAAAATAAGTTAAGAGACCTATGGTAAATTTTACTCCTTATTTGACTTTAAAAATGAAAATAAATAATCCCAACACTTTAATATAATGATTAAGGGCTTAGGGGAATATGAGGGATTCACAGTTCGAATTTTGACCTCTGTACTTCCTACAGCATGTCATACAAAGAGTTGGTTCAATTGTAATTGTAGTCTCAAAAAAGATAACATTCTCTTTTTCCTAATTGTTATAATAGTATATTGCTCTCTATAAACTTATATGATACTTTTTGACTACAAGAAAGTAAAAATAAATAAATGTTTCATTATATTATAGAAATCTTATTAAGTGAAAGATTCTATATCTAGAATATTTAACATTTAGATGACATATTTTTTTTAATGAAAAAAATGAAAAAGTATTGAACTAATCATAAACAAAATGAAATTACCCAACAGCTTCCATCAGATACGAGAAGTTGGTAGTAGGAGCATTCAGAGGACATAATCGTTGGCGCTCTATCAATAACTTATTGGCCATTAACCTCCTATGAGTGCATCCAAAGTTGGTTCAATTGCCATTTTAGTCCCGAAAAAGATAACATGCCTTTTTTCGTGATTACTATAATAGTATTTTACTCTCTATAAATTTATATGATACTTCTGAATACAAAAAATAAAAATAAATAAATATTTAATTATATTATAAAAAATATGATTTAGTGGATTATTATATCTATAATATTTAACATTTAGATGACATAAGTTTTTTTCAAGAAAAAATGTAAAAGTATTGGACTAATCATAAACAAAGTGAAATTATCCCAATAGCTTTCATAAAATGCAAGAAGTTGGCAGTAGGAGCATTTAGAGGATGTATCCGTTGGTACTCTGTTAATAACTTATTGGTCATTAACCTCCTACGAGTGCATCCAAAGCTGATTCGGTTGTCATTCTTGTCCTGAAAAAGATAGCATGCCATTTCTTCTAATTACTATAACAATACATTACTCCCTATAAATTTGTATAATACTTCCAAATACAAAAAATAAAAGTAAATAAATATCTAATCACTATATTATAAAAAAAATCTTATTTAGTGGATTATTATATATCTATAATATCTATCATTCATATGACATAAGTTTTTTTTCAAGAAAAAACATAAAAGTATTGAACTAATCATAAACAAAGTGAAATTATCCCAATAGCTTTTATCAGATGCGAGAACTTGGCAATAGGAGCATTCAGAGAACGCAATCATTGATGTTCTGTCAATAACTTGTTGGTCATTAACCTCTTATGAGTACATCCAAAGCTGTTCTTTGGAAAATTTTGGTAGTATGATGGTGCTTTTTCACCTATTTGAATTTCTGTTGGTTTTTTTTAAACATATTAAAACATAATTTGACCAAATTTAGATCGAATTCATTTTAAATGTAATTTGGATGAATCAAACTTAAGTGTAAGCGAATTAAATCTTAAGTCGGTGAAGAAATCTTGCCAACCTATACCATATACAGTCCATGAGAAGACGTCTTTACATGACCCCGAACCTTGACAACGCTTGAACCAATTAATTTAAACTTTCAACTGAATAGGTTTGGGCATGATTCATGTAATTGTGAGGTTAAGCTTGGTCCGGCCCTTCACGCAAGCCCATGGATTTTATAAATTTGGGCTGATTTCTGGGCCTCAGTCAAACATTACCAAGCCTATGTGCCTGAATGTATAACAGATCTCTGCGAGCTGTCTCTAGCTCTCGCTCACTCTAAACCCTAGTTTCATAAACCCCAATTCCCCTTCCCTTTTCTCCGTCCATCTCCAGCATCTGCGTCAATGACAGAGGTCGCCGCAGCGTCGCCGGCGAGGGTCAATTTCAAGACGGTGGAGAAAGCGCTGAGGGCTCTCCTCAAATGGCGAGAGTCAAAGTCTATGACCCAGAAGCCGCAGCTTCTGGAGCAGGACGAGTTCGTCTATCTCATTCTCACCCTCAAGAAAATTCCTGTGAAATCCCGGACGAATCCCTACAAAATCCCTCTTCCCCACCCTCTTATCGATCCCGTTCGGGACCAAGCCGAGCTTTGTTTAATCGTCGACGATCGTTCCAGTTCTGGCCTCACGAAGGACGACGTCACCAAGAAAATCCAGTCGGAGAATATTCCTGTATCGAAGGTAATCAAGCTGTCGAAGCTGAAGACGAACTATAGGCCGTTCGAAGCGAAGAGGAAGTTGTGCGATTCGTATGATATGTTTTTGGCTGATAGGCGGGTGATTCCCCTGCTCCCAAAGCTTTTGGGAAAACAGTTTTTCAAGAAGAAAAAGATTCCGGTGCCGGTGGACTTAAAGCACAGGAATTGGAAGGAGCAGATTGAGAAGGCTAGCGGGTCGGCAATGTTGTTCCTGAGGACGGGCACTTGCAGCGTGGTGAAGGTGGCGAAGGTTTCGATGGGAGCAGAGGAAATTCTGGAGAATGTGATGGCTTCCATTAATGGGATTGCTGACATTGTTCCCAGGAAGTGGGGGAACATAAGGTCCTTGCATTTGAAGTTGCTCGACAGCTTGGCACTGCCAGTGTACCAGACTGTTCCGGATTTGAAGTTGAAGATTGAGGGTGCGAAGGAGAAGGGGGATGAAGAGAAGGAAGAAAGCTTTAAGAGTGGTGGCGAAAAGGGTGATTCTGCAGCTAATGAGAAGAGGAAGAGGAAAAAGGGGAGGATACATGAAGTTCGATATATGGATAGCAATGTGAGTGAGAGGCTAGATGAGGATGAAATGAATGTGGAAGAAGGTGGGGATGGTGAGAATGAGGATATTGGTGTCAAGCAAAAGAAGCAGGTTGGTGAAGATGGTACGAAGAGAAAGAAGCAGAAGAAAGGAGATGTTTCTGTTGGAGAGGAAGTGAAAAGGAGGAAGAAGAAGACTGCTGTTGAGAAGATAAAGAGCAGAGAAACAAAAGGAACAGGTAAGAAGAACAGCAAGCCCCTAGTTGTTTGAATTTAGCTGATCAGTATATGATGGGATAGAGGATTGCTGGACTTCGATTAATGTCAATGTTATTGCTTGTTCCCCAAGGCAGCAATTTTGCATAGTTTGGTTTCTGGAATTGTTCAATTCTTGTCCTTTTATGTTGTTCAATGAATATTTAAGAAAATCAGAATTGGCGGATCGCTTGCTTGATCAGGAAGAAGCTGTATAAGGTTATGACGTGCTGCAGTGGCTTAGATATCGTAAGAATTTTGAGGCTGAGATGTTATGCGGTCTGTCCTGTGAGGGCTATCCTTATTCCTTAATATGTTAAAGCAGTAAATGGGTATTTAGATAAGAAACTTTGGAGTGCCTTTTGGTTCACTTTCAGATCTCATTTGCTCCTTAATCTCAATTATGTTGGGCTTAGTGGCATAAAATTCATAGTGTTAATTAGCTTTTATATGTATTTAACACTATAAGTTGATAGTGCATTAGATGGTCATTGCAAGTAATTGTACTCGATTTTTGGTTATTGTCAAGGTTACCATCACACCTTAATACCACCTCTTCCGAGGGAATGCAGAGATTAGATGACGCCCCATCGTAAGAATTGTTCACCACGGTACACGACCAAATGGTAATTGTAGTGGGCGTCTTTCTAATTTGTTTAAAAGCCCCCTCTTTCTCTCTCTCGTGGCGCTGCAACTTCTGTTAAGTGATAGAAACATCTGGATTATTGTTCTACTAAAGTCGTTGGAATCCTCGGTTTAATAATCTGTGATGGAGCATTCTGATCAAGGGTCTAAGCTCTGTATTCGTGCCATGATGTATTTTGTCTCTTTGTAGAGATATGGTGTTGAGTTCCATGTAGTTTAGTTTTAGACAGCTTGAGCAGTCCCGTCTTAAAAATAAAAAGTTGGCTTCCGTCTTCATCTTACCTGCCCGAGCTTCTCAACAAATTGTGCTGCGTTCTAAGTTTTTTTTACTTCAATTTATTTTTGGTGGGGGGCCACATATCATATCAATACCAACATCTGCAAAACGGCTCCAGATTCGTTTCTGACGAATCTTATTCGAAATACTAAGTGTACTAGAAGATACGTATAAAAATTATGTTCCCAAATTCCATGTGACAATGCGGCAAAGAGAGATTTGTTGTTAACTAGGGCTATAGAGGTCTATACGAGGCATCATGGCAAGAAAAGAAGAGAAGGAAGATGAGGGACTAGTTGTCTACTCCATAGATCTCATTTCCTTTTTGGACAGCTTTGCTAAATGATCCACACAAGCATTGGCCAAGTAAGGAACATACGGGAACTAACAGAAGGAAAAACATCTGCATACCTACTTGATGTTTGCAACGAGTGGCTAGACCCTCCAGTCTGTGCTACCCTCCTTTAGTAGCCTCAGCAACAATCTTAAAATCAGACTCCATCACAAGCTTCTCAATCCTCAGCTTCATGGCTTTCATTTGCCTTCCCTTATGACCATGGCTTCAGTAGTCATGGCACAAGGGATGGTGCAGTATTGCCCTCCTCCTATAAATAAAGTCCGTCAAAACCATTCCAAAACCACCACACATTATTACAGAATCCTATGCCCCATTAGTATTTAACTTGAAACACAGCCATCTAGAGGCTTAACTAGGGGCCCTTTTAGCCACCTAATCTGTAGTCACTCGAGCATCCCCTTCTATTACATATTCAGTCACGACTTTCTTAACTTTGTGAATGATTATAACAAGATCCAAAGTCTTCTTCTGGAAAACTGTCTCATTCTTGGAAGAGTAGTTGAGTAGGTGAAATTTGTGATCCGTAGATATTTGTCCATGATGAATGGGTAAACAGACAAAAATATCAATTATGGGGTAGACATGGGTAACAAATTATACCCGTCTAGTGAGTATGGGTGGCTATAGGGTAGAGGGTATTCATCACGGGTAAATCTACTCTACTTACCAATGAAATATGTCAGTGTAAATTTCCTATTTATTAATTATAATAGGATGCAACACCTACACTTAATTAATATTTTATACCAATTCTCATTGAATATTTTTTTTGTATGTATACTATGATTTTGCTCTATTATATGTGGACAACGACTTTTTATGTTTATTTTATTTTTTATTTTTATAAAATTAAAAAAACACAGTTTAAATCGTGGGTATAGATCACACGTCAGTTGTAGGCATGAGCAAGATTTTTCACTCGTTTGCAAATACCCATGAAGTTGTGGGTACAAAAAGACAAATGCGGGCATAGATGATGGGTAGAGTATCCATGTACAATCCGCCCCATTGGTATCTTTACTCATTCTTGCACTTCCATATGTACCAACACATATGCCCCACCTTGGTAGGAATAAGTCCATTATGTGCCCTTTAGTGTGATTGATAATGGCCATCAACCAAGCAAGGAAAGTTATGTCGAACTGGGAGTCCAGAGCACCAGACAATAAGTGGTAATGTTCAATCACAAAACAAGATAACTTGTTCATTTGTTGCTGGTGGGAGTAAGATGATTGAGCTTCAGTTGAAGTTGCACTAAGAAATGGTGTATGGCTTAGGACATTAGATTAGATTAAAGCCTAGTAAACGGCTGTATTCTGTTTTGGGTTGTAAAGGCATATTTGGGCTGTAAGGGTTGGGCTTGTCATATGCGGGCTGTAAAGATTGCTATTGATAAAAGAATAAAATGAAATTGCAAGGTTTCGTACGTATTGGGCTGGGATAATCTGTTATGTCTGATATCCATTCCAATAGTTCCAATGGTGTTACGGGGTAATGAACTTGGAGAGAATACGATAGTTGAAATCATTACTGTGGAAGTAAGGATTGGCAAAGGATGGAGACAATTCATGAATAATTGCCACTTGAGGCATGCAGTACAATATAATCGAGTTGAGTCAACCGGACATGGGATTCTGTTTGCTTGCCCTCGATCCAATCCCTTTCCCCTTGTTGAAATTCTCAGCCCCCGATTCGCACCTGATCAATAAAATTATATCTTACATATTCCTTATGGATAAAAGAAGAAAATCGAATTCCGATTAAGTAATTGCTCGTTTTAGGTTGATGCTAGCTATCTTTCATTTTGTGTGGCCAAATTTCAACCAATTGATCAACCGAATTTATTCCCTGTACGTATAATATGTTCACCTTTTCTCCGATTCTAATTCATCTTACTCTTCTTCTTACTTCTTCCTTCCTCTTCTATAAATACCATTCCTACATTCCAGCAATCCTCACAGCAAAATTAAACTCAGAAATATGTACATCACAAATTTATAATATATATATATAGTACATGACTTTTATTCTGAGCAACTTTCATGAAAGAAGGATGAGAGTTGGTAAGAGCCAAGAATGACTTGCCAGCCACAGACTACTCCCAGTGTTATTTTTATGCCGGCAAGTCATTCTTGGTCTCTACTTCTCTCGTTCTTCCTCAATGTTAGTTTCTTGAAATCATTTGTATTTAATTAACATGTGTACATGTTGTATATGATATTTACAAATTTGTAGATAATATACACACACTCGCACATATACGTACACATGTACATTTACTTTTATTTTTGAGCTACTTAATTCTTCAATGGTTGAATCGTACGTAACTAAGAGCTAACTAGCAGCTTGTAAGCTAAGAGCCAAGAGAATGGCTTGTATGCCGGCAAGCTGCGGCCGCCATCTTTATTATCTAATTAATTTGTCCTGGCAAATCATTCTTGGTTCTACGTGCGTACTTCTCTCCATCGCTCTTCCCGCATGTAATTAGACATCATGCACATATACAAAGTCATGTATGTATTTACTTGTGATTTACATTCCAACTTTTTACGTACGTACGTCGTACTTCCACATGATCATCGATCTACTTGTTTGTTGTGATATACATACGGATGATATCATTATATATAATATACAGATTGTATATTTCTCATGTTTCTTGTGATATCATTATAATATATGCATGGGATATGTTTGTTGCTAAGTTCGTGATACACACACACACACATATGCCACCTAGCAATAATTGAATTGATATACATACACGCAAGTAATTAACTGTGGATAATATATATATATATACGTAGAAAACAAAAAACAAGTTAATTAAAATCTTAATTATAATGATATAATGAAGTTTTTGTCTGCCTCCACCTTTTTATGGGACAACAAAAGTGATAGCTTGCAAATATCTAAAATTTCTAGTTTACTTGGAGAATTTCAGGAGGTCCGGTTCACAGCCAAGATACTGTCCGAAAGGGAACTTCTGATGATGTCCCACCGCACCACCGGCCTCATGATCGCTAACATGGTGGAACAATGACGGGTTGAACTTACTCTGTTGGCAGACCGCGCTGCCATGGGACGCCAGGAGCTTGTCCAGGAACGACCAGTCACCACCATGGAACCTCGCAGCAGGGGCTGGCTGCTGCATGAGGGCAGCCGCCGAACTGCCTGATGTGAGCCTGAGGAGGCTCTGGGAGCACTCTAAGTCCATGGAATTCAAGGAGAGGGGACAGATGAAGGAAGGCGGAGGTGGAGGCGGGGCTGCCACAGCCGCGGACTCTGGACTAAAGAGATGCGGGAGTTGCATGGAGCCGTCGAAGGTATTGTTGTAACTGTTACTGTCGTATAAGCCTTGCAAATGATGAGTTTGGTGAGAGGAATTAGTCTTGGTGTGGGGGGTGAAAGTTTGTTCTTCTTGCTCATGATCGATGTCTACCTGGAAACACCTTGTGTGGTTCTTCTTCTTGAACACCCTACACACCACCCAACCGTCTTCCTGCTCCAACAATAATAGTTTTCAGGAACTAAACGACAACTTAAACATTTAAAGCTTACCACAAGAACGTCATATATATGTACCTGGACCTGGGAATCGTCGTCGTCCAAGCGATATTCATGCATGATCCAGTCGGTCTTCAAGCCGTGAGGAGCTCGCCCGGTGTAGAAGACGAGGGTTTTCCTCATCCCAATCCTCTTGGAGTTAGTGAGATGGATGGCCTTGTCCCTCCCGGTTGCCTTCCAGAATCCGGCGGTGGTGGCCCTGTTGGTTCGTGTTCCGGTGGGGTATTTCTTGTCCTTGTGGCTGAAGAAGTACCACTCGCTCTGAGGACCCGACCCGATTCTGCATTTATCTGCATCCACAAACATACCATACATACAGATATATATGGTCACACTAAATACAAAGATCTGAAGCAATTCATACTGCTAATTAAGGTCTGACATATATATGTAGACAGATATATACTTAGTAATTACCTTTGAGGTCCCAGGGCTCGAGCTTGTTGAGGTCGATTTCTCTGATGACATCAAGATCTATAGCTTCATACGAGACTTTTTTCCTGAGGTAGTAATAGAGAAGCTCCTCATCTGTGGGATGGAACCTGAAACCTGGAGGAACGCTCAACTGTCCATTTCCTGGCATCATCCTATTCCGGCTCCCAGCTATATGTGCACTTGTCCTAACGACCATAATCAGAATTAGTGAGAGAGCAGTTTCATCATTTAATTTACTTAATTCATGATAAGTTTACATATATCGGTATATTTGGTTTTCGATGACTTTTAGGGTTTCGATTCCCTAGCTCACACTGCTAAAAAGCAGCCATTTTCCGGCACCGGAGGACGTGAGTTTCATTATGCTACATATCATATATCATATATATTCAACCCTCCTTTAAATTAAGCTTCATGTAAAGGTTCTTTTGGTTATATAGTTTCTTAATATCCTTATACAAATCGACCTAAAATGGGGGTCGGAAAAGAACAGGAAAGAAGTCCTTAGATTTTCATGCATAAAAACTTAATTAAGCAGAGCTAGCGTAACGTATGGTCCAAAATGAAAACTAACAGAAACTATGAATCAAACATATATAAGGGAGAAGAGAAAAGGAGGGGACATATGTTACCTTTAATTAGCTAGAGCAGCTGGAGAACCTTTTGCTGTGGAGGACAAAAGAAAGAAGACAACCCAGACCGAAGAGGAAGCAGGACCGCGAAAGTGGGTAATATTTTGGCTTCAAGGGCACGATGTTTGTAGGGTTTTTAGAGAGAGAAAGAAGGGTGGAGCTAGGGAGAGAGGGATGTGTGGATCAGAGCCAAGATTAAGGACTCTGACACCCAGGAAAGGTACAGAAATATAGATGAAACATTGACTAATTAATTATTTAATCATATGGGGATATGCATATGATTATGATGATGATCGATGGTAAGTCCTGCCAACTCCAGGGTTACATTATTGAGTTCTAAATTTCACTACTGATCCCTACTTTCTTTGCTTTTTTCATGTTGTCACCTAACCTGTAGCTTGTCAGTTTGTCTCCCATAATTCCATGCCTTGTTATGAGTAGAGCAAGTTACAGAAAGCACTCAAGTTTGATTGAAATTGCAGTTTGCTCCTTGTATTTTGAAAATAACCTCCCTCACATTCAAACTCTTTTTTTTTTTTTTGTACTACTACGAGGTGTCATAATCGATCTCCAAGGGCCAGATTAATTATCTTTGCTCACGATTCATGATTGTTTCTTGCCTGGGAGTATTTTGTAAAATCAAAAGCTGCAGGGGACTTTGAAACCCTGACCTCAATGTCCCAATTGAAACCTTATACTAGTTGAGCTATCATGCATGCTAGAGGTTGATTCTGAACACTTTTTTAACCATATATTGCCAACATAAATTTTTAATTTCCAGTCTTAATTAAATTGTCTAGTACCTATTTTATAGCTCTTTAAACTATATCTAAAAATAGCTTAATATATAGTTAATTATTGAATAATTTTTTTATTTATAACTTATGTAAAACATTTTTAATTCTCTTTATAGGTGCAAAGACAGTACATATTTATGGGGCAAAGTATATGTTTTGAAATAGGGAGGGGGAAAGTTGATTTTTCTCCCAAACTTTGAGGGGCTTTTCGAAAACTCCCTGTATATATTGAGACTTTTGAGTTATGTAGACGAAGTAATAAATATGGAGGAGCACACGGATGTAATAAGAGCTGGGGGGGCTTTTAATTTGTGGATATTTTGTGAATGGGTATGAAAAAGGCATTTGGTAAATGTTGGTTGAACGGGAGACCCCAGTCCTGAAAATCGCCTTAATATTAGAAGAATGAAGGAAATCTATCTCCTTGCATAACTGTCAATTAGCAGGGCCTAATTACTTAATTAAAGGCTTTGAACACCATTAATTAGTTAATTTGTGCCTTTTTTATCTTTCTCTGCATCTATATGTAAGCTGTCTCCAATTATCTGATGGTCAAAGTCAGAGGAATGAACGAATTTTCGTTTCTGTTTCCGTTTTTATTCTACGCCGACCAAATTAATTAAACTTAAGTACTAGCTTGCTACCAAAGCAGCTCTGCCTTGTTTTCTTTCATGCAAAACTCGACTTTTGCCTGTGTCGTTTGTATCATCTTCGGTCCGTATATATATATATATATACCACTTCCGGTGCTGCAAGATTTTGGGTTTTACTTTCCCACATTTGCGTGCCAAAGTCTATTTTAATTCATGGAAAATTGGTGTCCATTAATTCAATATTTTTGTAATTGAGAATACATAAATATCTATAACGTCTCGTACAACAACCTGACCCATTAAATCCAAATTTCATTATCTTTTTGTTACTATAAATTTTCGCACACATAATAGATTGTTTAACTGAAGCCAGCTCATGTGTCTTTAATTGAGTAAATTACATAAATGGTTCCCAACTTTTTATTATTATTTTCTTTTAGTCCCAAACATATTGAGTATTCTATTTTGGTCCTAAAACTATTAAAATTGTTTTATTTTGGTCTCTTACCAAATGAAATTTATTAACTTAGAATAATTATCTAACAGAAATTTTTAAAATTTTAATTTAAATATTCAGTAACTATCTTCCAGTAAATTTAAACAGTTTAATATTTTTTTATAGTAAATAGATAATTTAAATTAATATTTTTTCTTCTCTAAATGAAATAAATTCAATTTATAGAGAAAAAAAAAATTTAAATTTTTCATTAATTATAAAAAATTATTATATAGATTAAATTTTTTTATAAAATAGTTACTGAATTGTTTAAATTATGATATAAAAAGTTACTATCAGACAAATACTTTGAGTTAACGAATTTCATCAAATTATGATCAAAATGAAATGTTTTTAATAAATTTAGGATTAAAATGAAATGTTTTTAATAGGTTTATGACTAAAACAGAACATTCAATAGGTTAGGGACAAAAGGAAACATTGATTAAATGTTAGAGATCGTATCATTAATGAAATTTACTCATCTTTAATTTGTAACTAGCAGCTTAATTAGCCCGGTTATGATCCATGTAAAAGTAATTTAAACCCACAGATAGAATAATTATATATAGTGGGTGTGAGAGATTACAACAACACTCATATATTGTACCGCTGGAATTGCTGCAGCATCCTTCAAATTGAGTGGGCTCGTCACATTTTGTAATATTTTATATACTCACCTGTATTCCTATAAACAATTTATTATTTCTATTGAAGTATTGAATACAATTATCCATCGTTAGGTATACTAAATCATGTAAATTGCATGTGTATTACATGGTGTACTGTGTCCGTGCATCATATTATTACTGGTTTTGTAAAAAAAAAAAATATTAGAATATTTTTTAAGATAACACACAATAAAAATAAGTTTTTGCATAATTTTATATGTATTTTAATTATTTTCATCATAATTTTGCCACTATAAATAACCTACATGTGAAAGTCAATATTTTTATATGAAATACATAAAAAAGAAATATATAGAACAAAATAAAAATTATTTAGGAAAAAATAATTTATTGATGCATCAAAAAAAAGAAATATCATTTTAATTAAAATTTTGATTGTAAGTAAAAAATAATAATATCTATGTTAAAATATGTGATTTCATTACATTTTGTTATTTTAGATATCTATGTATGGTATTTTAATTCAGAATATATATAAAAATATTAGCTCATTCATGTCCCGTGATACATGCACCGTATGCTATATTGTGGTAAATTGACAAAATTACGTGAGAATTTATCAGTATATAAAATATCATAAAATAATGCAATATATCATGCAAAAAATTACAACATACAAAAACTTTTATGCCATGTGCCGTATGCGGGTGGTATTTCACGGCTCGAAATTGAACACTACTTACACCTTTATATGAGTTTCATTTCTTACCCCTTGTTTGGCTGATGATCCCTCTTTGCGGCCGTCTTAATTATTGTGTTTAGGCTCACTAATTAATTAGTAGAGGCCTACTTATTGGATCCGGAATATAGGAGGCGGAGAAGAGCTTAAAAGCAATTCCAGGAGGAACACTTTAGCATAACGCAATTCCACTGGCATTTCTACTTATCTGTGGGATATGAGATAGTATAAATGTACATGTAGAAACTTATTATTGGATTGTAGCTTGACCAAGATCATGCTTATTAAAATTCTTAAACACAGAGGCAAGGCAAGTGTTTGGGCATGCACAAAAAAGGGGAGCAAAAAATTAGAGGTGATGGGAGTATTAGGTTATGGGCAGGTGAGAAGGGGCTGGGCAAGACGCCTGAAAGTGTGGAGGCAGTGCATGTGCTTTGCCAACACAATTTCACAAACCAAGGCCTCGTTTGACTACATGCAGCTGGGGATCAGGGACTGTGCACACCCCCTCCTCTCTCTATTTCACAACTCGCCCAATAAGCCAAACAGATTCTTACGCAATCTCCTTCTCCCTCTCTCTCACTAGAAATTCCTGGTCAAACACGGTGACTCATCAATAAATTAAATTAAATCATATATCCACTTAATTATGACATAATTGGGTTTTAATTCTTAGATTCAATCTCTCAAATATCCTTCTAAAAGTTGATGTTCTTGTCAATTAAGCCCCCAACTTTTATGTGATCGAGCCCATACCCATGTTCTAAACCGACAAAACATCTTCATGCGATTAAGGGGTTTGTCTTTGACTGACATTGTCATGCATATGGAAAGCAGATATACATGATCACTGATATCTCTACATGCAATGCGAATGACAATGGGAGAATTCCAAGTTTTTACGCTTGAGTGATCGAAACAACAAAGTTTGATGGCTTATCGCATATTTAAAACTTTTCCTTGTATAACTTAATCATGAGCCTGCATGCCCTCCGATAGATCTGTGTGTGTTTGGGCGTGCCGTTACCTTCACGATTACTACAGAAATTTATGAAGAGAATCCGATGATTAAATGAACACCAACTGACTTAACAATTTAACCCCTCACAATAATTGTTTTCTATTTTCTTTTGATTTCTGAGCCTTTTTCAATTGGGTCCGCTCTGACAGATTCTTCTATTCCTCTTCTATTCATTCTTCATGTCAATCCCAAAAAGCTTCGCCCTTACAAAAAAAGGTCCTAAAATCAGAGTCTTCCATTAATTGATTTCACCAACTATAATTAACCTCAATTGCTCCTTCAATTAAAAAACATTTACACAAAATTTGAGGTAAATCCATGGAGCTGGGTTATTTTATGTGCAAATGTACGGTGTAGTGCTAGTAATCTACTAGCCACTGACCGTTTATTCTTTTCCCCTTTTTCTTGTAAGGCAAGAAAAAAAAAATTAGTGACATGGTTTGACATGAACGTATTGTACATTTAAAGTGTACATGCATCTGGGCTAATCAACCTAGGTCCGGCCCAGCTCGTCAATACATGAGACTTAAAACATAGGCCCAGGAACATCCACAACAAATCTGGGTTAGATTAGGTTGGGCTTTATCCAAGGTTAGATTGTTTATTTTATTTAATTAAAGTGTCAAGGTAACCATTAAATTGGTATAAAATCATTTTCTTTTCTTCTGGTAGATTTAACTTATTACTACTATATTCTAAATATCAACATTGGTGTTGGATGAAGTGTAACTCAGTTTTGGGCTATGGTTTAGCAATTTTTTTTTTTTTTGCTTTTTTTAGGATACGATTTGTTCTTTTTTAAGTTTATCTCATTTCATAAGGAGTTTGCCTTTATGAGGGCCTAGTTTGTAATTTTTCTAGTTTTTGTCTATCTAACATTTTTTTAAGTTAAAATGCGATTTCATTCCCTAACTTTGTAATTTTTTTTCTTTTTTGGACCTGAGTTACGTTTGTGTTACATTTTAGTCCCTAAATTTTATAACTATTTAATTAAATCTACTATTTGTTCTCTCGGTCCCCAAGTTTTTTTTTTATTTTTTTTTATGTACTATCTTCTAAAGTAAAACATTGGTGACCATAATTTGTTTATTTTTTAGTTAAAATTTATTTATTTTTTAGTTAAACCATTTTTTTATCTTCATTAAGTCAATTATTAAATCCTTAATGCCTAAATTTTTTCTTTTTTTTTTGTCTTGATCCTAACTATTTTTTATTGATTTTCTTTATTGTTGTTTTCTAAAATGAAGCTTTAATCAATATTTCTATCATTATTCTTTCATTATTGATTATTATAATTTGTAGCATCAATTATTTATTTCAAACTCTATAGTTTAATAAAGCAATTTTGTCCATAATTGTTAAATTTGAGGGTAAATTTTTCTAGATAAAATTTTCATTGATATTAAAAATTAGATTTTGTGTTAATAGGAGATGAAAATTTTATTGAATTGATTTTAATTAACAGACCAAATATGCATTGTTTCGAAACATGTAACCTATTTTGTGTTGCATTGTTATTATTAAAATTTATTACAAAAAAATATCCACTACAATGTATGTGTCACCAAACCTCTCTATTTGTTTTTTTGGACTCTAATTTTTTTTATTGTCCTCTAAAGCAAAATATTAGTAATCATGATTTATTTTTCTTATGTTTCTAGTAGTAGTATTTTTCACTCCAGCCTCCATCTAGCAAAGTATGAACAATATTTTGTTCCAAAATTACAAGTGCTGAAACTTGAAAGCATATTTTTTTGTTATATAAAATCTCTACATCTTTTCACAAATTTATGCAATGATCATATCAACCACCGCAACTCACAATCTCCATACACATTGTTTCATATTCTAGAGTGGCAAGCAGGAAGGGGAAAAAGAAGAAACATATTAAAGTATTTCCGAATAGATTCAGTTGTGACCTTAAGTTCCTAATCCAAATCCATCTCATACATCAAGTTGCCGGGCTTGAGCATAACCATGGCTTACCATAATCTAGGCCAGTCTGGGTTCCAAATCCTACTCATCAATCTTAAGCTATCTATTAGCTATGATATTGTAGGATTTGGGTTTGCGCAGTGGGTAGGGCAATACAGTCTTAGCGGGGAGAAGAAAGAGGCTCAGGTGGCAAGACAACAAATGGACGGTGAATTGGTTTTGTGTTTCGCTTCATGCAAGTCGGCTTGGTGCAATTTAATGCATTAATGCATTCTTGTACACCCAAAACGAACTGAGATAGATAGGGGAGATGTTCACCCTTTTGCCATAGTTAAGCAAATATTTTCTTTTGCACCAACGAATAAGCAAATGTTTTCCTTTTTTTCTTTTTCTTTTAGAACGTCATTTAAAGCAATATTCTTTCCCCACCAAAAAATGTAAATGTGACATGAAATATTTATATTCATGGGAGAATTAAGCACATTTTTTTTTTGGAACTTATAAAAATCACCAACTAATCTATATTTTTCCTTTTTTTTTCTTTCCAAAAATCTAGAACCAACTAGATATTAGAGATATGAGTAAGACTATCCATGAAAATAAAAAGTCTACCTATAAAATATAAAAAAATAAAGACTAACTTTGTTCTATATAATCACCTTCATATATATTGCAAAGCGTCGAGGTACCTTGATATAGCAGAGATTTCGTTAAACCAAAAAAAGAAAAACTAGATCTATCGCCTCCTACCTCCAATTGAAGATCTACCTATAAGAGTTTCGAATTCTTATTGAACAACAAAATTTCAAATAGATTGTATCCACCATAAAATTTGATAAATAATATATGAAATAATGTCAGTTAAGTAATAAAAATACTAAAAGAGAACCAGACAAATCTAAACTAAAGTCCATATTTGACCGAAAACAGTAGATAATGATGGAGAAGACGAAAGAATGAAGGAGAAGGTAAAAATGCCACTAAGATATATTTTTAAGATTGACAAATAAAGGGTGTTAACCATAAAGAATTTTTCATTCTGGTGTAGGTTGACCTTGTACATGTTTAACTTGGTTCCAATTTTCCTTGGTTTAACTCAAATTTTGAATAAATTTAAAATTAAAGTCTACCAAACATTTTCAAAAATGAAAGACTTAATTCACTACTAAAAAAGGGTCATTTTCCAACTGTTATTTCCAATGGCCTGCAGTTGGAAATTGACAAGTTTCCAACTGTCAGCCGTTGGTAATCAGTGCGTTGGAAGTTCTGCTTCCAACGGCCTAGATATCATCCGTTGGAACTTCCAACAGTCAGCCGTTGGAAATTTCCAACGGCTGTAATTAATTAATTTTTTTTAGTGTTCCAACTGCCCAGGTAGTTGGAAATTTTTCCAACTGTTTAACTGGTAAGGCAGTTGAAAATTTTTCCAACTGCCTAGGCCGTTGGAAAATTATTTCTAAAAAATAAAATAAATAAATGATTAAATATTATATATTTGTTACTTTAAATTTAACAAATTTATATTTTACATTAATTAAAAAAATTAAAATTATTATTACTAAAATTATATTTACATTATTACAAAAAAGGTTAAAAATCACAAAAATACAAAATCTAACATAACTAACCCAAATAAAAAATACAAACAGATTTAACCAAAATAAAAAATAAAAAATAAAAAACTCAAAACAAATCTGAACTAAAAATCAATTACCCAAACAGATCTAACCAAAATCAAAAATAAAAAATTATAACAAAATTGAACACAAATAAAAAAATCAAAACAGGTCTATATATACAAAATCAAAAACAGATCTGAACCCATCTCGGTCTCAGCCACTGAGGACAGTGTGGAGGCCGTGCCGGCGAGGAGGACGTGGAAGAGATCGAGACGGTGGAAGAGCGCCAGAGACAGAGACAGCGAAGCAGATGAAGATGGCGACGGCGAGGCGGAAGGGCTGGCGACGCCGATGAGCACGTCGGCTGTGGAGGCCGAACCGTGCAAAAAGGAGGCGAGGTACGAGGCTGATGAGCACGGCGAAGAAGAGAGACGACGACGACAGTGATGCGGAAGAGCGCCAGAGACAGCGAAATGGCTGAAGATGGCGACGGCAAGGCGGAAAGCACCAGATACAGAGAGAGGACAACGGCGACGACGAGGCGCAAAACAGGCGGAGACGTACAGCGCGAGAGGAGGGGGAGAGGCTGAGACCGAGGGAGAGGGAGAGACGGAGACGAGGAGGGCGAGGGGAGGCAGAGACGGAGAGCGCGAGAGGAGGGGGAGAGGAGGTAGAGACGGAGAGTGCGAGAGGAGGGGAAGAGGCTGAGCCGGAGACGAGGGAGAGTGAGAGGGCGAGGAGGCAGAGACGGAGAAAAGGTTTAGGGAGGTGGGAGGTAAGTGGTAGTATTTATAGTTAGGATTAGTTAGGGTTGGGTTTGGGCTTTTTTGGCCCAGTAGATCATTTTTTTTTTGCTGAAAAAAATTATATAAATATAAATATCATAATATAAATTTATGTTTATTGATTAAAATTTTATTTTATCTTAATTTTGAGTTAAGATTTTTGAATGTTATGTTCTTATCATTAAAACCATCAATTATGATCAAAACATAAAACTGTGAAACATAATATTGTACATTATTTAAAATGATAAATATTTTTTTGGTGATTAAAGAATAACTGACTAAAAATTTTTTATCTCTTTATCAATTTAAATTTCAATTTTTAATATAGATGAAAAGTTTATTTAAAAAAATTTACTTTTAATTTTAGGAATTATTGACCAAATCACTTCATTAAACCATAGAGCTTTTTCTTTTTACCTTTACTACGTTAATGGTAACCAATGTTTTACTTTAGAAAATAACACATCATAAAAAAAATATAAAATTGTGTTGAATTTATGTTAATCAATGAATGGTTTAACCATTAATAATAATAATAATAATAATAATAATAATAATAATAAATAATAATAATATGTATGGCATATAGATCATATATCATATACTATATATAAATATAATAATAATAATGTGTAAGATATATATACGTATTAATATATATGTATTATGGTAAATATATATAAATATCAATATCAATGCAATATAAATATGCATACATATAAATGTGTGTGTATTTTCCAACAGCCTAGGCAGTTGGAAAAGTAAAATATATAAATGTGTGTGTATTTTCCAATGGCCTAGGAAGTTGGAAAAATAAAAAAATTTCCAATTGCCTAGGCAGTTGGAAAAATAAAATATATAAATGTGTGTGTATTTTTCAACGACTTAGGCAGTTGGAAAAATAAAAAAAATTTCCAACTGCCTAGTAAAATATGTAAATGTGTGTGTATTTTTTAATGGCCTAGGTAGTTGGAAAAGTAAAATATATAAATGTGTGTTTATTTTCCAACGGCTTAGGTAGTTGGAAAAATAAAAAAAATTCCAACTACCTAGGCAGTTGGAAAAGTAAAATATAAATGTGTGTGTATTTTCCAACGGCCTAGGCAGTTGGAAAATAAAAATAGTAGGCCGTTGGAAACAATAAATATTGATATGCACAATTAACTTACATATTTTCCAACAGTTTAGGCTGTTGGAAAGGTGTCCGTTGGAAATTTTTCAACACTTCCAACAACCAAGCAGTTGGAGAATTTTTTTTCTCAACGATCAATTTTTTTTTGCAGTTTCCAACGGCCAAACAGTTGGAAAATTACCTGTTGATAAATAGGATTTTTTTTAGTAATGTAAGCCTTAATCAATTGTTTTTAGCAAACAATTACAGTAAAAGATAATCAAGTCTTTTGCTCATCATGTATAGTTGATTAAAACACACAAAACTTGTAACATTACATCTTCAATGATGGCTTATTTTCCCATAATATCAAAACCCCCCTGAGATTTGGGGTAACCACCTGTTGTGTCCCCCATTTTTCGAAAATATAAACTTACCCCCTTAGCAAAAGTAACTCCGTTAAGGACCATTGCCATAAAAAAGGAAAAACGACCAGCTTAACCCCTCTGACCTTCGTACATAAAAACTTTGCCCCCAACTTTTATATCTAACGATTTACCCCGTCTTTAAAAAAAACACCTAAGCCAGCCCATGCACGCCGCCTGCCGGAGCATGCCCGCCTCTGTCACCCGTCTTCTCCTCTCTGCCTCAGTCTCCTTCCTCTCCTCTCCACCTCCATCTCCCTCCTCTCCTGCCGCAAACCCCGCCTTCCTCCATCTTCCTCCTCTCCGCCGCCAACCCTGCCTTCCTCCGTCTCCCTCCTCTCCCGTCGCCAACCCCGCTGCTCCTGTTCGGGATTCCTCCGATGCTTGCACGATTCACATTGGTTGGCGGCCTTTCGCAATTACTAGGTGGCGTGGTCCTACCTCCCGCCTCACCTCCGTTTCTTAATCCTTCCTCCCTCTTTGCCTCCGTTTTTTGTCTGTCTCTCCGTTTTCTCGGTCCGTCTCGCTGGAGAAAGCCACAAATTTCCAAAATTTCCCAAATCATCATAGAGCTGGAACCTTGACTTCAATCCCACACCGCCTGCCATTGATCGATTTCCATAATCGAAACCCCAATTTTCTCGCTTTGTTGAATGATGCTTCTATCAACCGTCTCGATCCCGTTTGTTGCAATTCCATCCATTGCAATCCCCACATGTGAAATTGCAGCTCGTCAAAACCTCTTTGTCTTGCGTGAACCCTGGCCACTCATCAAAACCTCTCTGGCTTCTTGCTCGAAACTCTTCCGACGCTCTCGATCCCTTTTCTCAGATGGAATCCGAGAATCGTGCTTGGGAACCTTTTGAATCGCGCTTGGGAACCTTTTGAATCGCGCCTAGGAATCACGAATGAAACCAGAGAATAGCTCAAATATGTCCCTGGGCATTGCCCAGCCACTCGCGAACTTATGTATTCGACTGCTGCGAGACGACGGACGTGCCTAGGCTCACACTTCCGGAACACTCAATTCCGGCAATCGATTAAGGACTGGGAGTTTCAAGATTAAAAAATTAATTCGCATTTGGGTTAATCTGTTCATTTGTTTGGCTGAAGGAACTACAGAAACTCGTATTGGGTTAAAGGAGATGAGGCAGGGGAGGGGAAAGGTGAGGAGGAGGAGCGAATTGACTTATTTTTACTTTTCCTGAAATCAATTTCATTTAAAAGTTAAATTATGTATATATAATAATTTATTTAAAAGTAAAATTTATAATATTATTAATTTTTTATAATTTTTTTTAATACCTAAAATTAGAAAAAAAATTATACAAATTTAGTAATATTATAAATTTTTAATGAATTATTGCACCTACATAATATTGAATTTTAATTAAAATTAGTTTCCAATAAAAAAATATAAAAATACAAATAAGTCATTTTAGATTTAGGGTCAGTTCGTTTTGTTTTAACTCAACCTAGTTAACACGTTATTGGCATCTGGGTCAAATACATCATTGACCCAAATATTTTTCACCCCCGATGTTCATAATAATAACAACATGCCATCATGATCTTCTCTCAAGTATCTGGCGGCCGATTGACCCTCATCTCTCTTCTACCCATATTTTGTGGTAGCCTAGCCCTCATTCATGCTTACCTACAGAGTAACATACCCTAATAGAGCTTCGATTCATCTATTCCATGAGAATATGGGCAATCCCGTGGCGTTGCCACCGCCGTCAGCCTACCCTTTTCTCTTTCAACTTCATTCCCGAAGGGCTCCATTGACCAACACCGACGCCCTGATAACTTGTGGAATTTGCATGGGGGCTTGCCAATAGCGAGAGATTCTTTTTTAGAGTGACCCAACTTGACCTCGTTTTCGGGGTTTCTGTTGTTCGAATGGAAGAGTTTGTCGAGGAGATCAAAGATCGGAGGACTTTGGCAAGCTAGTGCCCGCAATTGGAGGAGATCGGAGATGGGGGGATTTTGGCGAGTTGGTGCTCGTAGCCGGAGGAAATTAGAGACGGGCGATTTTGTCGATTAGAGACCAGGGGATTTTTTCTTCTCTAAGCTAAAATTGGTGTGGAACAGGGCAACTACGGTAATGGATACAGCAATCATGGAGGTTACAACTGGAGATGGGGAGGACCCACTGGAGGTTATGATGGTGGTGGGCTACAATTGTTGTTGTTGTTGCTGCTGCTGTGAGAGGGGTTGCAGGTGCCAAAGGAGATGAGATTGAGAGGCTGTTGAGAGAGTTGATGACAAATGATAGTAAGGGTATTAAATGTCAAGATCAGTATAATTATATGCCCCTTACAACTTTTCCCTAAAGCCTGTTAGAAAACCACGTTAACTCGGTCAAGTTAAAACAAAACGAACTGCCTATCAATTGATTTAAATTAAAATAAACTGACATTTTTGTTTATGACTTAAGCCCCGGGACTTATTTTTTGTTCAGGAATTTTGTTTTTCCTAACTTAGGGTGTAAAGGTTCTATAAATGCAGTTTAAGAGGGCTAAGTTAGGTGTTTTTCCTTTTCTATATTAAAGGAGTTAATTTTTGAAGAGGTAAGTGTAGGTTTTCAAAAAATGGAGGATACAACTCTAGGTTACACAAAACCTCAAGGGTTTTGGTAATTGTCCCAAAAAATTGATATGTGTGGTAAGAAGATGGTGGCCATTTGTCTTCATTTGTCTTCATGTGATCCTTTACCGCTTACGTACAAAAAAACAGGGTTAGAGAAAAAACCGACCCGTGTTGAGTAACCAGGCGGAAGCCGAGGACGACAAGTCGACAAGTCGAAAGACTCGAAAGAGGCCAAGGCGGGACGCGAACAACACAAAAATACAAGGGTTACTGTCTTTAAACCCTCCTTGTTAGGGTTTAGTGAAATGGGTATTGGACTGGCCGGCGTCGAAGTTCCGATTGCCGCCACTGATTCTGTTCAATGGATCGACGTTTCGGTTCCAACGACCCTCAATGCCGGCGTCGATGGCCCCTCAGCGCCGCCGACGGAGGACTGTGGCTCCTGCTTCTTTGTTGGCCTCCCCAAAGTCTGTATTGTTTGGTACTTACTCTACTTCTGAACTTTCATTTTTTGGTTGAACTCGCTTGACTGGGCTGTGCCTGGTTTTCTGCCTCGGAACTCCTCATTGTGTTATTTGTTCCATTGCATTTCCCAGCGATTCTGGTACTTCAATTATTATTTTTCTTTTGATTGATCAACTCCCTTGCAAAACGGGTTATGTTGGGATTTCTTTATTGAGAAGCTTGTTGCGTTCTCTTTGTGAGCTCTCAAAACACCCATTCCCCGTAAAACTTCAGACCTCCATCGAAACAAGAATGTCAGTCTTTCACCTTTTATGGAGATTCAGGTTGATGTGCAGCCTAACTACATGCAGTTTTACATTCCTGTCCTCCCTACATCCCTTGTCTGTCTTACCTACATCAGTTGAATGGTATTCTCAAGTGAAAACTGTAAGTATGGTATACATTTTATAGGTATGGCATTTATTTTGGGACTAAAAAACCTTAAAAAGCAGATTCAATATAGGTCAGAGTGAATACAATATTTTCACACACACACACATATTCGCAGTTATGGCCAAGTGGACTTGAATCCCATGTCTGTCCTGCAATATCCATACCATTTTATTCACCTTCAAGTTGGGATTTTTTGGCTTCTCAGCACCTATATTTCTGGTGGAACTTTTAGCACATTCCTGGGGAGCGGGGAAGCACTTTCCTTACCCTAGAAAAGCAATAGTGCAAAACTCAATTATTATTCTTTCATTTGTTGAAGTGTTATGATGTTTTGGTTGCTTGCGGCTGACTTTGTAAATGCTTGTTCTTAAGCCACATAATCATCCCTCTTCTTTTGATTTTTTCTTTTTTCTTTGCATAATAGGCTCTGCAGGTTTTCGCCGCTTTTAATGCTTCTTGATACTTTCTCACACTTTTTTGAAACATGCATCTACATATATATTCACACATAAAAAGAAAAAGAAATAGGCCAAGGATCAATAAATGCACTTTTTGAAACAAGCCCAAAGATCCACTTACTACAGTATAAGAGTTAGTAATTCTCACACCCTTCAATATCTTCATAGAGAATTAATTTTATTTTGCCGACTGTTTGGATTTTAGAATTTGTTCATGTAGATCATATGTCAATTTTTAGTTTATTTGGAAATCTCTTAACATTTTCATATAACAATGACATTGTTATTCCCAAGTCTCAAAGGTTTAAATTTGATAGAAGTTCCAATAACTTACAAATTTAATGGAATTAAAAGTTTTCATGCATGATATCTGTGATTGGAAATTCAATCTAACATGTTGATCAATTGTATTTAAAGTAAATAAAGATTTGTAAAATGGTATAAGAATAAAAAATCCCTACACTAGTGTAAGTGGATCCATGATCTTTAGTGTGTGTGTGTGTGTGTGTGTGTGTGTGCATGTATTTATGAGTGAGCTTACGAGAGTCCACACTGTGGTCATATGTTAGTCAACTTTTTGCTTTTTTTAGGTCTAGTTGTCTTGCTGATTGGGTTTTGTGGGATGTTTAGTAATGTACAAACACTTAGTAAACTTACTAAGATTTTCTTACATTTTTCTTAAAGCTAGTAGTATTTTTTTTTTTCAAAAGTTGAATATCCCTTTATTTTACCTTGGCTCATTGTGCTTTTTTGAGATTGTTGAATCCACTTGCAAGTTGGGTTGTTGTATTTTCAAGCTTATAATGCTCGGCAGTTGGGTTCTTAAAATTTTTTGAGTTCTTATTCTTCTTGGACTTTTAGATTTTCAATTGTTCTGATTTATTTACAGGCGAATTCAGAAGAATCAACCTCACATTCTTGAGTTATTTCACCTCTCTCCACTTCAGGATTCCCGAATTGTTGGGCTGCGGCTTGCTTTCTCTCAGCCGCTGTCACCATTTGCTTTTATTTGCTCAACTCGACAGGTTTATGCTGTCTAAACCAAATTGTTTTCTGTGTTTTTATTTTCGGTCAACTTTTCTTGACAACCTTGCTGTACCTTGTTTTACTTTGCAGATTGCGAGCACACCTAGTAATTCAGTTCTGCTTTATGCTTTAACAGTCTCGGGAGTTGCCTACATGCTTAAAATTTCTGATGATTTATCTGCTTATTCTTCCTCTTCGGTATTCCCTCATGATGAGCTAGTTGAGATTGATGTTAGAGCTTATTCTGCCAATGAGTCTATCACTTCTGTAGCAGCAACCCCTGGATGTCTTTTGCTTGGGAGAAATGATGGGTCCACTAGCTGCTTCCAACTTGGTCTGCTCAATCAAAATGCTCCGGGTGTGCAGAATATAGCTCCCTGGAAATCTTTTTTCCATGCTTTATGTGGTTAGTTACAATTCTCAAAGTTTAATGACTATAACTTTGTCCTGCAGGTTTCATGCATGAGCTTCAGGATGATTCAGGACTTGGTCGTTTGTGGGGTCTCATGTCCAGGTATTGTCTGTTGACATTTTTTCAAGTTATGCATAACTTGGTCGTTTGTGGAAGGTGGCCTTGGTGCCGTGGTCAAGGTGGGGTTGCTTCGGTAATGAGTGGGCTCGCATCTTTGACTGTTAATAATTTACATTTTTGGCTCTTGATGCAAAACTAAATTTTCCCTGTCGAAAAACTTGGGGTACTGCTGTACGTTTTACTGTTATAATTTTTTAGAATCAACATCGTATATCAATTTATTATGTTAAGTTTGTATTTGGTCATCCTCTGCTGTCAGTGGAAAGGGAGTTTTATAGTGTGCAATTGGAAAATTCCATTCCTGATCTTGGTAGTGGACTTAAAATTTACTGACTCCACAGCTTCACATTTTGTAATGCCAACTTATGTTTTGTTGATGTTATAAAAAAAAAATGATTTTGTTCGTTTTGTTTATTGGTTGTACTGTTTTATCTCTTGATGAAAAAATATTTTGTTCTCTGAGCTTTTGAATTTACACATAGTTATCTTTTTCTTTACTGTTGCTTAGTTTGGCTTAGGGTAATAGACTGTTTAGATTTTGTTAGGTCCTCATAAGAGGGATTAAGGTGTAGTATGATGATGATGATGATGATGTAACAGAGTGTTTAAATTTTTGTCCAGCACTGGCAGTCATTTGCAAATTAGAAAAATGCCATTATGCAGTAAATTCACTGTTAACATGTTTCAGGGGTAAAATCGTGGGGGCAGTGAGGAATCTTGCCTTGTTGGAGGTTCATGATAGAAGGCTTTTGTTTGTTCTTCACAGTGACGAGATTGTTCGTGCTTGGGATCTCTCTTCTTATAGCAGACTCTTTAGCCATGCTATGTTTGTTCCAACAGCAGAAGGTAGTCTCTCACTTCTTGACATCTTCATTCTATGATTGGCCTCAATGTTCTTTTCATTATGCTAGTAATGAATGTTCCAAGAAACGAACGGTTGGGAATCAATTTCCAAAAGAATCTTAACTAGATCGAGTATCTATGGAACTAGGTCCTAAATGTTGCTTTTTAAATGTATATCATGGCCGAAGTTGATGTGTTGGTTCAAGTGTTGCAACATTTCTCTTTCTGTTATTTTCTCTTTTTTCCCCCACCTAAATGTTTGTTCTAGTGGTTTCCTTCCAGGATCTAAATCGTCAAAGTTATGGGTTGGTCAGCCTGCTCATGGTTCCAGCACTGTTCCTCTGGCAATCTTGTATAAGACTGCTGCGGTATGTAGCTTAGAGATAATTGATTGGTACTTTTTTTCAGTAAAAGATCTCTGTCTCCCTCTCCCTGCACTCCCTTCTATCTGGCTCATTTTCCAAAAGAAAAAAAAAAAAGATAAAAAAGAACTCAACATAAGAAAACCCTCAACACCATCAAAGTCATAGCAATTTATGTGTCACAGCACCCTTAGTGCATCCTAGCTTCATTTCAATTCTTAATTTATGCCAGCTTCCAAGTAATTGTGGTTTCTTCTCAGTGGTTACTATTTACTATCTGAATCAGAAAAGGGGGCGGGGGCTGCAGAAATCCCTTCCCTTTCCCATTTTACTTTATTTTTCCCCTTGATTTCCATGGTGTAATATGGTTGCCATATTTTTTTGGTACAAATGGAAATGGTTTCTAGTATGAATAGAATTTTGAAGAGTTAGTTATCAGCTAAAAAAGAAAAAAGTTTGAAGTTTTTGGTCAGACACTGAGGTTGTTTATTAGTATGTTTTCTGTAAATTTGCTGCCGTCACTCGTAGAATTATCCTTCAAAATCTTGGTATAGTTACTTGTAGCGGCTTCATTTTCCCTAAATTTGCCAATCTACATACATGCCTTACAGATTCAGGTTATAGTTGCTGACTCTTTGGTTTAATGATGTATGCTGAGAATCAGTCATCTTGAGTTGGATGTGCCTTTATATTTTACTGAGGCATCATGAAGTTTGATTAGAAGAGTTAGAATTGACAGTGCATGTTTGGCTATTTTAAGGTTAAAAGGGCTTTATAATGCTGTAATGGAATTTATTTTCATTTATCATGATTTCTTTTTGCCTGGTTATTAAAGAAACCATGTCCTTAGAAGTGCAAAGACTACATATACAAACTGCAAGCATGGAGGTGGTCAAATGCATCAAATCAATCAACTATGCCTCAATTCTCATTCACTTGAGTTTAATAAATGATCCCAAGTCTTCATTTCATCTGGTTGGAAACAAATGCCTTGATAAGCTCTGAAAGTGCCAAAATCCTTTTTCACTAATTCTTATGCCCATTTGAGGTTAGGTCAACCTTGCCTCATTTCTTACCTGTAAATTCTAGCCTATTAGTTTTATACATATGTGAATTAATTGGCCTAAGTTGGATATGCCTAAACCATGTAAGGTGAGCCTCCCAAAATTGATGCTATTTTTATCTTGTCTCTATATTCTCATTTCTATTTCTATACTTTAGTGTATGTCCACTCATATATGCTGCACATTCTCATCTATGTTAGTCCTTGAATTAATTAGCTTTTCTTCAACATGTTTATGCACATTCTCATCCTTTATGTTATTTTTGTGTTTCCCCACATTTAGTATGATCTGGAGAATAATAGGTCATATGACTGTTCTTTAGTTATTTTTCTTCAACTTATGTGGCATAAGCTTAATTAATAGAACCCGTGCTGCAGTTTTCTATTTTATCAGTCCTATTTAATCTGGTGGTTGACATCTCATTGACTTTCCCTATTCCAATGGATCATGACGCCTAAATATTTAAAGGACTTACTTTGGCAAAGCTCTTGTCCTTCAAGCCTAACATCATTATACTCCTAGTTTGACTGAACGTACACTCCACACTCTGTCCTAGATCTAGTTGGTCAATGTAACACCTCTAGATTCTATATTTCCCCCCACATTGCTAGTTTAATTTGCGACACTCCTAGTCTCATCAAGTATGACTACATCTTCTACAAACAGCATACACTATGTCAAGAAAATAAAATACTATTGGCAGAAAATAAAGGGAGGGAGTGAGGAAGAAACAGAGGAGAATTAGGACTACATTTTGTTCTTATATGATATTATAACTTTGAGTACAGGGGCTTTTATACTTGGGAAACGTAGATAGAAAAGGCAAGCTAATCTCTATATGGGTAAATTGCTAGAATGGAAGAGTGATAGAAAAATCATAGTGATCATCCTCATCACTATGATATCACTCAATTCCTCCAATCACGCTACCCCTTGATTTACACTCTCAGCCACCAATCACTCCCTCATCATAGTCTCAACAATTGCAAGTTTCCGTAAAACACTATGGAACTCCATCTTGGATATATCTATTAAGCTTGTCTACTACTAAGTTCAGGGCTTGAAGCAGAGCCTTGCTGCAGACTGATAGAAACTGCTCCTCATACATGTCCAGAATAATAAACACATATATATACCAGAAACTTGTTTACTGAGGTGCATCTATATGTGCATTATAATTTATCATGTCTGGCTCCATGTGTAACAAAAGCATAGTCTCTATGTTAAAAGTTGTCATACATAACTATATACTGATTGTTAGTTAATTTCTGCAGGAAGTAAGTACAGAGATATTATGTATTTATAGGTTTCACTTTGTAGTGAGTCAACGAATGATGTTAACATTGGACTCAGTAGTTCAGAATATTCCTTTAGAGGAGGTAATGTGTTCTGTAATGCCAATGATTATTACTATTGTGTTGGTGCAGGATCTTTGTTGGTGATTATGTTGTACAAAAAATGGAAGTATTCATGTGATACTTATTTAATGTCCTCAGGGGGGTTGCATTGATGTGAAACTTACGTCAGATAAGATCTGGATACTAAAGGACAGTGGATTAGTATATCATTCATTGTCCTCGCCTGATTCTACTGTGTAAGTTCTCTGGGGCCCACTTTTGTTTTCCTATTTGCAACATGCCTGTTTTCTGAATGAATTCCTAGGAAAATTTACTATTTTGCATGCATTCTGCTAGGTTATTTTTCATCTGTCGGAAGAGTGTTGTGGCTTGTTTATAAATAAGCTAATGCAAACAAGTCTTCTTTTATGAATTATTCAGGTGTTTATTTCTTTGCAGTACTACGTCTGGGAATTAACTGGACACATTTGGCATTTCAGATGAATTTAATGTTAACTTCTTTGCTTGCAATTAAGTGCTACAAATGTTTTTCAATTTAGCTTCTTCATTGAATACGAATGCAAACTTTTATTTTCAACCTTAATACCAGGGAAGAAGTACGCTGCTATGCCTCCCAAGAAGAATTTGTTGCTGACCAGTTATGTCAAAGTGCAGAGCATTCGTTAGATGACCTTATTTCTATGACTCAGTCTATATTTTCATCTACGAAGGTTCTGTTCGTTACTTCACTTATAGACTGTTACTGATTTTATGGTAGTTGTTTATTTTCTGATTCTTGTAATGTACTGCCACAGTGCCACTAATCTTTAAGCTTTTCAAAGATTATTTTTAGGTGAATCCAGTTGTCTGGTTGCTGTATCTTTCTCTTATTTATTCTCCTTTAGTTTTTGGTCTTCATCAAGCTGTATGAATGGTAAATATATACATGAAATTTTGTTGATGAAAAGAGGGAGAATATTTTCTCCTTTCCTTTAGGGGACCTTTCTTAGTTTGAACTAACTACCTAGCCGGGAAAGGTGTGATTTTTCCTGTGCAGGTTTTTGTTGCAACCTGGAAATTTATTTACACATATCCCAGCACTTGCTTATTCCAGATTGGTTGTGAATTTTGGTTGTGCATGTCTTTGTGGAACAGAACTTGCAGAGTGTAATGCGGGCTGTTGCTTTTTCCTGAAAAGAACTTTTTTTTTTTGAAGATCTAGAAACACCAATTATATTAAACCATGAAGGACCTATATTGTCATTGCAATTCAGCGTTCTCCATAAAATTTGTTGCTCTGAACTCACTAAACCCTCTTGAACTGATGTTAAGTTAAAAGGAATATGGAAAAGAGTGGAGAATGTTTTGGAAGGTTGAACTTTTTTGTTCTCACCTAGAATTTTTTTGGGGGAGGGGGTTGTTTTGAAGATGAATATGAGAGCATATGGACCCATAACTTAATATGAGTGTGCAGTTGATGCCATACACATGTTCAGACTTGCCAGGTGCTATGCTTTTTTTGTGTCTTTGGACAGAAAAAGAAGAAAGAATATTTATTTGGAGAAGTACAAATAAAGGTTAGAATGTTTGGGAAGGTTGAACTTTCTTTTTCTCACCTGGAATCTTTTTGGGGGAGGGGGTTGTTTTGAAGATGAATTTGAGAGCATATGGACCCATAACTTAATATGAGTGTGCAGTCGATGCCATACATATTTTCAGACTTGCCAGGTGCTATGCTTTTTTTGTGTGTCTTTTGACAGAAAAAGAAGAAAGAATATTTACTTGTATAAGTACAAATAAAAGTTAAGAAGATAGGTTATATTGTTGATCCCACAGTATTTCTTCATCCCATAGGAAACAAAGGTTAGCTTATATTGTTGATGCCATTGTATTTCTTCATTCCATGTAATTGAAAGTTTATGTTTTGTATTCTGATCAATTACTCTCTCTGTCCTGTAAATACTGACACTTCTGACATATTTCTACCTAATGTTGACTTAGTGAATAATTGAATGATGCAGAAATATATTAATTTAGATGCATATGATAGATCAAATCTTGTAGTTTGAAATATTATTTTCCAAAATCATTTTAGTGAGCACTACTATGAAAAATTGTGTCACGTGCTGGCTAAGATAGTCAAAAAGTGTCAATTTTGTGGGATGGTGGGGGTATATTTTTGTTCCATTTCATATTCATTTTTGACTTTAATCATAATCATGTTTCACTTTCGCAATTTTTTTTTTCATAAGATTAGCTTTTGTAAATAACATATACTATTGTTTTTGATAAGCAAAGATATGTTAATTATGGCACCAAACAGCTGCCTGCCCCATACATAAGTATGGACAAAAGTCTTTCTCCAAATAATCTATAAACTCTCTCGCTTTAGATTGGGGTTTTCTATTGCATAGAGTCTAAGATAATCTAGCCGTTCCATGCTCTCCCTCTAACATAGCCAAAATATTGCAAGAGGGATCATAAATATTGCCATTTTGCCCAGGCTTCCTTCTGAATTGATGTTGCTAGAATGCTGTATCCAACAAGTCAAGAGCCCAACTGCAGAAGAGCAGGGGATGGTTTAGCTGATTCCACTGGTTTAACCACTAATAATTAATGTCGCCAAAGTTAATAGCTGTCATTAGAAAGTTCTGTGAGACGGAATCACTATAACCTTTGTTATAGTTGGCAACCACTTCCTAATGTTGGTCGTCTTACATTACTTGTTACTTTCCTTGTACTTGATATTGTTCTATTATATTTTCTTATTGAATTTTCAGTAAGCCAAATATGTTCAAAATTTATGCAGGATCGCGTAGTGCCGCTGGTCTCATCCATACTCATGCGTAGGTTCCTCCATTCTGGAGTTCTCAATAATATTGTTCTACGTTCAACTTTTCTAGGTTTTAACAAGCATTGGACTGATTCTGAGTTTCGGTCCTTGACTGCTGATGGATTGAAGAAGGAAATTATCTTGCTAGTTGAACAAGAGGTCTGTTGAAATTTCTGTTTTCATGCAAGTGCTTGTTTGGACACTAAATATGCAAGTTCAAGGGATAGGACTAGACAAAGATTTCTAAATTCATATCAAGGAAGCGGGTTGGATATTAATACTATTTGTTCATTCTTACAGAGTATTCCTGAAAGTACAGTGTCAAGTTTGCATGGCTGGAGAAGTTTTTGTAGCCAATATTTCCACAACTGGTGCAGGAACAATGGGCCTTGTGGTTTGTTTGTACATTCCTCAACAGGCCTTATTGGCTTAGTCAGAAAGAGTTCAGTATCATTATATCGTGGTTTAGAAAACGTTGAGGTGCTTATTGATGGTATGCCATAATTTACATCATCACGTGAATATTCAAATAATGTTTGCGCATTCTGGTTTGCAGCAAAGATTTTATATACTTGATTTTAACTGTGAAAATTTATATTTTACTAGGCGCTTTAGAGGAACTCAGCAATCTACCAACCTCTGGATTGGATATATATGATGATTCTGAACGTGAGGTTTTATTTGAGGTGTTGAGGTGTGTGTTTAGCATCAATCAACAACTGGGGAGAAGTGCATCTACTATTTTTTATGAATCTTTTGTTGGCAAGCTAGTGGTCTCATCTGAAGAAATTATTTCACATTTGCTCAAGATTTTAGAAACTGGATATGGTTCATCTATAGGAGCACCTGAGGCCTATAACTTTGGATCTGATGTTGCTTGCGGGAAGCGAGCAGATCATAAAATTCGAAGGAAATTTTCTGTTGACATGTTGTTATCCATTCATGCTTTGATAAAGAAGGCTGTATCCTGGGACAAGGTCCTCAGTGTGATAGAGAACTATCTTCAAGTTCTTGTCCCTCAAAAGGTCACACAGAATACTGGTCAAACATGTTATAGCTGTAAGGCAAATGGTTCTGTCCTGGTCCAGGCTTCTGGTCAGATTGCAAAGATCAAGCTTGAGTCTGCATTGGATATTCTGCTCTTTATAAGCTATTTGGTAAAAATTAGTGCACAGGTCTGTTTCTTTTCTGCTCATCTTCTTTTATAGTGTCTGTTTTTTTTTTCTTGGAAGAGTGCATAGATTTCTGGAGCATATTTTTGTCTTGATTTATTTACTTATTTATTTTTTTGCACGAGCTGCACTCCCTTGGTGCTCTTTTGCATATACTATTTATGTCCTGAACAAGCTGGTTAGCATTATGTTGCTAACCTTTTTTTGCATTAAAGAACTTGTGTTCTATTGAATGATAGTCCACATGGTTGGAGGAGCTCAATTAATGTTAAGTCTTAAATGTCTATATCACTGTCATGATTCAGCATCAAAGATTTTTTTTTTTAAATAGTGTTTTGTTGTCTTTTGTTATAAAAATTTTCTTATTCATGTAGAGCATGTATTTGGTGCTTGAGTTGTCTCTGTTGAAGGCAAGCAGTTTTTAATAGCTTGACTTTCTGCTTAAGATGAGATCTGTTAAACCTAGTCTAATGTTCTTTTGAATATTTTATTTTGTTCTTCTGAACTCAGATCGGCTTGTCACTGGATAATATATCTAGGGTACAACTTGATCTGGTCCCTATGATTCAAGAGATTGTTTCGGAGTGGCTTCTTATTCTTTTTCTTGCGACAACACCATCAGAACTAGCAACCTTAGAAGACTTCAATTCTCAACTTTCATCTCTACGTATTGGTGGGTTATTTTTATGTTTTTATATTCTGGAGCAGGTTTCCATGACCAATCATACAATTGTTGCATACTCCTACACATTAAGTGCATGCACAAATATGCCCATTCGCACACAGATATACACATGATACAAAGAAAAAGAAGACTAAGTATGCTATTATACAGCTATGGAGTAATTTTTGTACGGTTTTCAAGAAAGGGGGAATTTTCTGATAAATGGACATGGTAAGCATCTGCATCCCAGTTGCCAGGCACTTGTTTCAGTGGATCCTTCCGGCCCTTTTCTTTGCTGGTTCTTAATTCTCTAGAACTAGAAGTAGTTTTCTAGCTTCGAAAGTTTGCAAACTAGGAGTCAGATTGACTGTAACGTGCTAAAGTTGGAAGAGAGAAAGGAAAGAGAAAAGATAAGCGATCCAAATGGAAGAACATTTGGAACATATTTCAGCACATCTGTTTTTTCCTTTCCATATTTTTGCATTCTACTGTTTATGATGCACTTAAATGGTGCCGTCAGGTCTGAGGTTGCCTAAAGGGTTGAAGAGTCAAACTAATATTATATTTATGCTGATGAATGGTATAAAGAAAAATCAAACTAGCGCATACTACAGAGAATTGCATTGAAGTTTGATCTGAGAAAAGAAATAGTTAATAAATGGAAAGAACAGTTACTTTGCGGGGAAAAGAAAGGATGTGTTGACACTTAAATGGAGTGCTTGTATTTGTAGATGGAACATGACTTCTAATTATTGGTGCATGAAAAGCCTTGAATCATGTGCATTTCAATATTATATGCGCATCAGTGTTGTCTGCATAACTTGTGCCAATTAGCAATTATTCATTTTCACATGAAATACAAGAATTTCATCAATTGCTGCTTCTGCATTCTTGGAATCTTTGTGCTTGTACTATTTTATTCAAGCAGCAGAAATTCCAGACTGCTCCTTTTTGTTTTCTGCTCTTCCCTGCTGGCGTTATATTTTCCATCAGTTTCTTATGTGTTTACTGCTTTTAAGTTGCTAAGAGTATATTGTGTATTTCAAGATACCTAGCAAATGCCTGTTTTCCTTTGAATATTCAGATGGCAATATCGACAGAAGATCACAGAATGAGAAGTTTGGGAAATGCGATTTTCCTTTGGCATCTGTACTTCTGTTAAATGCTGAAAGTGCTTTTGTGGATGACAAGACTCTCTCTTCAGGATCAATGCCTAACCCCCAAGAAGTTGTTGCTCTAGTACGGATATTGATCAGCTGGATTATATGGGGTAAAACTGGAGAGGAGTCTTCTTCTTTCTTGAGGCGTTCAGCTGACCTTGCAATAATGCTTCTCAGCCATGGCCAATACAGTGCTGTTGAGGTTTCTTTCTTTCTTTCTTTTTTCTCCCTCAACTTAGCACAGAAATGTGATTTTTCTTTTTTCAATCACAGTATGTACATGTTTCTGAAGCAGAGTTCTGAAGTTCTGTGTCTCTGTTTTTTTTTGGGCTCTTTAAAAAAAGAAAAATTCATTTTGCTCTACCCATGTGCAGTGCTTGTTGGATATTGTGGAGTCAAATTCTCAGAGAGAGAGGATATTCAGAAGCATCCAGGAAACAAGTGGTGATTGGTGCTTAGTTCAACATCTTCTTGGATGTTGTCTTCTCGCTCAAACACAACATGGACTACATAAAACAGCAAAAGAAAGGAAAGCATGTGAGGCTATACAGTGTTTCTTCAGGTAGTTTGAATCAACATTCACTTTCACTTTTTCCCAAAGTAGTTTGTCTGGATACAGGAATTCACTAATCAACACTTAGGAGTGACATTATTTTCTAGAAGACTTTGGAATTCTAATCCTTTCGAAGTGATGTAAATGTTATTTCACTTTTGTTTCCCTTTCATAATGTATCTTTTTTTTTGCCGGTATGAGAAATGGTAAAACAGAATAACTATACTTTTAACAGTTTCTTCATTCTCAGAAATAATCGATCTTTTCTGTGAATGATTGTACATGGATTTGCACCTAGTTGGTGTTACACACTGATACACGTGGATGCAAAACAAATTTAAAGCTTCCTAAAAACAGCGACTTCAAGTTTCCATTCTTGTTTCTTTCCACATTTTTCAGATTTGGACCATGCCTAATGGTTGGATACAGCTATATTTTGTAGCTCTTTATGGACATGGGTGTTATGGACTCTAGTAGAGTGTGTTACTCAGATCAAGCCTTTTTTTTGTATTATTATATACTTTTATGAGTGAACAAATCAGCATTGAGAAAAGCACTGAGGTGCAACTGACAGTTAAAAAGATGCTCTACAGTAGACATCCTGTTTTGCTTAAGAAGGTTTCTGCAACTCATAATCCTTTTGGAAGTTTTTTATTTCTCTTCCTCCAAATGCTCAAAAGAGGTGCTAGAGTAGAGGGTAATGGAAATACTGTTTTTCGTATCCCTAAGAATGCTAGATCCTGTCCCCTCCTATTGTACTTTATCCATTGTAAGAACTCCTTGGTCCAACAACAGAATGAACACAAGTGTTTTTCTGTGCCCATGTACCATTTTTCACCCTCATGATATCTATTCCTCTAGACTATCTAATAGGTGTTTTACCTGATGGTTTGTAGCTAACAAGAAACTACTTCCAATTGTGCATCTGTCTTCCAAATTGATTTCCTTGGAAGTAGAGCTGTACCTTCTGCAATGTCCTAACAAATATTTATCTTTTATCGTCTTCCATTCGTTAAAGGCTTGCTTAAACTTTGTGATCCTTGCTGCACATGCTGAAATATAATGTAGTGGGACATTTGCAGACACACATTTGCAATGTTGGCAGGGTTCCATAGGTAGTTTTTCAATTTGCATGTAGCCTTCTTTTCTATTAACTCAAGTTCATTTCTGTGACATTTAGCGTCCTAAAGACAGATTCTCCTTCAACGCATTGCTACTGAACATTTTGTGGTCTCTATTCTTCTGGACCAGATAATTTGCTACCAATGTTGCCTGGTTAGTTACTATTCCATGATGTGATTGTTTTTCCAGAGCTTCATCAGGAGAGGAAGCTCCAAAGGCACTGCAGAGTTTGTCCGTGGAAGCTGGATTGCCATATCTTGGTTTTGGTGAGTGTGCAAAGACTATTAGTAGTTATTAAACAAAAAACAGGAGAATGTTCTTTTTGGTGTATACCTGACTTCTGTTAACATGCTTCAGACATTAATGTTTCTTCTGCTGCATGGAAGCTTCATTACTATCAGTGGGTGATGCGATTATTTGAGAAATACAGTATCAGTGAAGGGGCCTGTCAATTTGCCCTTTGTGCATTGGAACAAGTTGACGAGGCTCTTGCCCATCAAGGTGACCTGCAAGGTAGAGATCCATTCGATGAATCAGCTATTACCATCAAAGGGCGACTTTGGGGGGATGTCTTCAAGTTCACTTTAGATCTCAACCTCTTAAGTGATGCATACTGTGCAATAATATCAAATCCTGATGAAGAAAGCAAATATCTCTGCTTGAGGCGGTTTGTCAGAGTTCTTTGTGAGCGCGGTGCAATAAAGGTCTTTATTATTATTATTATTATTATTTACATTCAGATTTTATCTCTTTTTAGCTTGCCCTGTCTTGTTATTTCCATGACATAGCTGGGTGCAATTCACAAATCACTTAATTTTCAGTGGATTGTGTAGCTGAATGCTGATCTGATTTATAAAACTGAGAAACAGAGAAAGTAGATAGCATTTCTATTTGCCTAATGCTGTCTAAATATTTCCAATACAATATCAGTGTTTTGGGCAATCTACTTATGATGTGGAGTTTTGTGCTATCTGTTGGGCCTTTTGGGCCAGTGGAATGTAGTTAAAATTTCTATTTGCTGAATACTGTCTAGATATTTCCAATACAATATCACTGTTTTCGGCAATCTACTTAAGATGTGGAGTTTTGTGCTTTCTCTTGGGCCTTTCTGGTCAGCAGAATGTAGTTCAAATTTCTTCCACCTGTGGAATGTGGAATCACTGCCAGTTTGGCTACTTTATGAATCAATAAAAATTTGAACTCACTTTTTGGGGCTTCGTATTTATGTTTTTTTGCTCAATAGGGAAGTGAATGGTTGTTGAATAAAAAAGGAAAGAACTTAGTGTTTGGTATCTTTGATCTACTGTAACCTAGAGTTGTGATGAGTGCGGTACTTTTGAAAAGAAGAAAATGTCTCTCCTGCCAAATTCCTGTCACAAGGAAAAGAATAAGGAAACAAATAATAACTCATTGTGCTTATCTTGGTGGTTCTTACCATGTTGCAGATTCTTTGCGGTGGTCTCCTGCCCTTTGTTGGCTTAACAGAAAAGATTGAGCAAGAGCTTTCCTGGAAGGTTCCTTCCTGTTGTGAGAAAGCTTGATATCTGTATTCTCTTCTGAAAATATATATTGAAGTTTGTTTTATGCTTAAATTGGTAGGCGGAGCATTCCAGTATCTTGGCAAAGCCAAATCTGTACAAGTTACTCTATGCATTTGAAATGAACCAACATAACTGGCGGAGCGCGGCAAGATACATTTATCTTTACTCTGCTCGCCTGAGAACAGAATCTGTTTTAAAAGATCAGCAGCATGTATCACTTTCACTGCAGGAGAGGCTAAATGGTCTTTCAGCTGCTATTAATGCATTGAATCTTGTTCACCCTGCACATGCTTGGATTAGCATTGTTTCTGATGGGAACTTACTTGAGCATGATCAGTATCCAAGTAAAAAGGCTAAAACAATGACCAAAGATCATTGTAAGTAATGCGTTGAATCTTTTTTTTTTTTCCCCATAAATGAGTAGCTTATTTAGGTATTATCATTCATCGTCACTTGCACATTCTAATTATTAGTGCTGTGTAGTCATGCGTTTTACATGAATTTAGTGCTAATAATGTGTTATTGCTTTGCTGTAGCAGGTACAGATGGTGCACCGACTCAAAGATATCATCATATTGGTACAGATGAACTTGAACGTGAGCATTTGCTGACAACAGCAGAATATTTTCTTTCACTGGCAAATGTTAGATGGACTTATCCTGGTAATGTCAGCTCCCAGATCTCTCTTTTAAAGTTAAACTTTGTTGCATCTGTTCATGCCAATAGTTTTTTATGGTTGCTGGAAAAGATGCTTGAAACTAGATGGAGTAAAACCATACTCATCCTATGTGGGCAGATGCAGGAAATCATTACTGTCACGAGCTAAGCTAATGTGGACAGGACAAAATTTGTGAACTTTGGTTTCATTTTACTGCTATTGAAATATTTCAACACACATCAGACAGTCAGGGGCAGCTTCTTATAGCTTGCTTTTGTAATCCATTAAAATGGTTTCATGTGTGAGGAGAGAGTTTACTCTACAATGAAATGTTTAAAAAAGAAGCCGTGATTTCTAATAGTCTTTTGCATGACTTAATTTTAACAATGAATGCTGCAAATCCTATCTTGTTTTCCTTTTTTTTTTATTTTTCCTTTACCAATTTCTGTTTGCTGTCTAGAAACATGTTTTAAACATAATTGTTGGCTGACAGATGTTCAGTGGTGCCACTGAAATTCATCATTTCTATTCAGTTCTTTTTCAGTTACATCTTGTCCATTGATTCTGGCATCTTATTCCTACGTTCCCTCCCCCAAAAAGGTCTGTATTTTCTTAAACAGTGTAGGTGTTCTTGTTGTACTGAAAAATGAACTTGTCTCTCAGGCACCCAAAAAGCCCCATCAGATGTGGTTGCCCTCCTGGTCCAGATGAAGTTGTATGATTTGGCATTTACTGTTCTTTTGAAATTTTGGAAGGGCACTGGATTGCAAAGGTTGCTTTCTTTTACTCTTTGGTTTGGTAATTATTAGATTTTAGGTTCTGTATATGCTCCTTCCAGCATTCTTATTAATAAAATTAGGCCTTTATTTCGTTAGTGAATTGGAGAAAGTATTTTCTGCTATGTCATTGAACTGCTGCTCAGGCACAATAGGCGCTTCCTTGTCCGGGTAAAGTAATTCATTTCTGTGGTCTCAGTTAGCTATACACCAAGACTTCCTATTTGGTAGGATGATTCAACTAACAAACAATGCATGCAGGAAACATGGCCTTCTGTTGACATCATCAAAGGATGAAGTTGCTCTTCATGGTTCACCTGAGATAGGCCGGAGTGCTCTAAAATCCAACCCAAAGAATAGTCATTGGGAAACTCTTGAGCTGTATCTTGTCTGTATCTTCTACATGCTGGAATGACTTCGTTTTGAATTTTATCTCTTGTTTCAGTTGAGGAGTATATCAAGAACAGAATTAATTCATTCCATACCTAAGATTTGAAAATAGTAATCAAATGTTGATGCCATCGTTTAGGTGAAAAGGAGGAAACTAGGTAACACTAAGATAAGAAAGCCATTTTATTTAAACAGAAACTCTTTACAGTAGATTTTTATGCTAGGAGTGATTGACTAAATGCTGGGGAAAAAGCGGCAAGGCAGATGTGAATGTAAGTAGAAATAGCGATAAATGTTCCTTCTTGTTTAGAGTTTATAGAGGAACTTGTCTCTAGCCAAAAGTTATGGAGACTCACAACTCATGTGATTTGGCGCAATCAGTTGGATTGAGGTTTTGATGATATATTGATTGATTTGGTTGTTTAAAGAAAAGAAAGATCGAGTACACCCTCATGGCCAGGACATTAGTTGAACAAATCTATCTAAATAATTAAGTGTATGTAAATGGAGAAAATAATGAAATTGTTAGGTTTATTTACTTTTTATTTGAACTTCGATTTCTTTCTTTATGTCATACCTAGTGCTTGACTTGTTTCTTAAAAACATCTACCTATAAGCTTTCAGTGAGTTCTAATAGCTAAAAGATTCCCAAACCCTTCAAAAAGTCAATTTCGTAGATCAAGAAATTTTGTGTTGGTTGAGTGATCAGGTGTGTCTACTGTGCCAACATTTGAGTGTGTCCAAGTTCATATGATGATTCTTCCCCAGGAAAATGTGCTCTTGACCTTTTGGTTCAATGAAAGAAGTACCCTTTGAGGTGTCTTTTGAAAAGAAAATGTACTCTTATCCTTAGTTGCTCTGTTATCTATTTCTAGCATGTTAGGTCCTTCAATGGAATTTTGTCATGAAATATTTGTTAAATTGCAGGGGAAGTACAAAACTTTTCACTCCAGATTGCCTGTTGTTGTTGCTGAAACCATTCTTCATATGGATCCTCAGATTGAATTGCCGCTATGGCTTGTGGATATGTTCAAGGTAATTTTTATTTTGATAAAATGCTAATAATCATTGGTTTATTTTACGTTACATTGAGCATATCCTTTTCTCAATTGAATGCAATTGTTATAGGATTGTCATATGCATGTTGGCACCTTTTGTTGGACAAAAGAATATGTATTCGTGCAAACAATGGTGTGCCAATCCCTTAACTAAACAGTCGTTTGACGTGTAAACAGTTATGTAAATTTTGCTTTAACGGTGAAAAAGGATATGCAAAAGCTAACAATTTTTTCATTATGAGCAAGTAAATATCTGCAATAAGAGATTCATATTTCAACGATCATGGGTATGTATAGTAGAATGTTGGTACGCATGACTTATTGGTAATTTACATGTTGATCATAATGAAAACACACTAAATGATTAGGGTAAATTTCACAAACAGTCCTCAATCTTTAATTATCGTTCTGTTTTAGTCGCTAACCTATTAATTGTTTTGTTTTTGTCCTAAACCTATTAAAATTGTTTCTTTTTGGTCCTTTACCAGATGGAATCCATGAACTCATACTAACTATCTTACACAAACCTTTGAAATTTTAATTTAAAATATTTAGTTACTGTTTTTAGTAAATTTTGACTTTTTAAAAGTCGTTAGACAACTTATATTAGTAGTTTTTTCTTCCTAAATGAAATAAGTCTCATTTACAAAGAGGAAAACTTGGTGATTTGAAGTGTCTCTTGGATATAAAAAAAATTATTATACAGATTAAATTTACTGGAAGATTGTTTCTGAATAGTTGAAATTATAATATAAAGTTTCTATCAGACGGTTACTATGATTTAACATATTCCATCCATTGATGACCAAACCAGAAAGTGGATAGGTTATAAATTAAAACATAACGATAATTAAAGGTTAGAGATTATCCACACAATTTACCTGATAGGATTATAAACACGTCAAAAGCAAAAGGTGTTTTCTTTTCTTATAAAAACTTTCAAAAGAACAAGGTAAAATAACAACTAAGGAAAAATTTGGGGAAAGGTGGTATTAGATGGTTTGCGCATATCCAATGTAGACAAACTGATACATTAGTCTGTAAGAGTGTTGCGTGAAAAATTGGACATTAAAAAAAAAAAAAAAAAGGTATAGGCCTAAGGCTCACTTGGGTCGAACTAGAAAAAAAGATCTTGTTCTTTAAGAGTGATTGCAGGAACTTGGCTGGAATCAAATCAAATGGAGATGGACATTGTGCAACTCATCTCCACTAGTTGAGATTAGTTGACTGATTGATGGGGCATAACAAAAAAAGATTTGATTAAATTCTAATAAATCAGAATAAAGTGATGGAAGATATTAAAGTCTTACCCGTGGAAATAACATTTGAGTTATAGTTGTAGGCGTACTTCTCTATTAGTAGTAGTGGTAATGCTTATCTAGAGTGTTGATTAAACTATTTCACAGCTAACACAATTCAAAACATCAGAAGCATGGTAAAATGGCCCCAATTGAGGATAAATTTAGGGAGGCTCACCTTAGATGGTTTGGGCATATTCAAAGGAGACCAACAGATGCACTAGTATGTAGGAATGATAGGGTAGATCTCAGCTGGGGAAAGCAAAGGTAAGGGTAGGCTTAAACTTGGGCTTACTTAGTACAAGAAGATATTGACTTGGTAGGGACTGTCATAGGAGCTTGCTACCAACCAAGCTGAATGAGGACACAAGATTCATGTAGCTGACCCCAACTAGTTGGGATTAAAGCTCAGTTGATTGATTGTACTTGTAATAGTACTTCCCTAGTTATATATTTTTCTCCTCTTATCAAGAGAATAGTACTTCTCTAGTAAAGATTAACTATTCCATTGGATGTAGAAAGAAAGGAAAATAAAACAAACACTTGGTTGAATCTTGAACAGTAAGGTATGTATCGGCTTTGCCTTTCTGTGCAACTTGGGAATAGTCACCGAAGCACATCACAAATCCTACTGAAAACTGCACGTTTATAGTTTTGTGGTCCTTATTTTTACATCAAATTTTTAATTGCTGTCACTGCCTTATGAACTTATGGTTAACCAAAAAGTTAGTTGAAGTAAAGAGTGCGTAAAAATAATAGGTAAATAAATGAAAGAGATTTCACTTGTCCAGGAGAGCATGTTTCTTATTCAAGTGTTTATTACAAACAAACTTACCTACGTTGATTTATGCAATACAGTTTAGGTTTCAAATATTTTTGGTCAGGAAAAGAGAACACTTGAGTCTGCAAAGTGCTGTACATCCGGTTATATTAGTTGTTGACTTCAGCAATCATCTCTGTTTATCAGCGAATCAATATTTTCCGTAACTGAATAATATCCATTGGAGTTTATTTTAGTGCTTTGTGATCTTTGGCTTGTATTGTACTGTTACACTCTGTAAATACATTTAATACCTTGAGTCACTGCAATGCACTTACAGTTCTTTGGTCTGACAGAATGTTCAAGGAGACTGCGGAATGGCTGGACTCGAACCCAGCCCTGCATCATTGTTTCAACTATATGTAGATTATGGTAAATATGTGGAAGCTGCTTATTTGTTCCTCGAGTACGTGGAAGCATATGCATCTATGGTAAGTTGCAAAGGTTTAGTACAATCTTAGTTCACCCTTGTAATTTTTGGGGTGACAGTTATCTGGAATCTATATAGAATGGATTATGGAAGCAGTATAGTTGCTTGGATGAATGCTGTTTTTCTTGTCTTCACATTCTAGTTGAAAGAAGCTACTTTGCCCTTTTTTTTCGTCTTCACAAGGTTGCTGTATATCCAAGTTCAGTTATCTTCTAAAAAAATTTGCACTTGAAGAGTTTTAAGGGGGAATGAATGAAATGGTTAAGTTTTGCTCTTCTATGGACGGAGTTCAACAGAACGGTAGTACTGTAAAAAACTGAGGAACTTAGGTTTGATTGGATCTTTTATTTATGTTATTTAACTGGCATTATCTCCTTAATGCATTTTCTGTTCATGCTTGCTTGTTCTTAGAACTGTTAAGTAATTTGCGTTTTAAATCTTCTGGTTATGTTGTGATAGATAACATATGCCTCAACCGTATGCAGAGGCCCATTAAACGGAAAAAACCATTTGCTGTTTGGTTCCCATACACTACCTTGGAACGTATGTGGTGTCAGCTAGAGGGTTCAATCAATTCAGGTCACATGGGTGAGCAGTACGAAAAGGTCAGAAAGCGGCTTCATGCGGCTTTGCTGAATCATCTCAAGCTGGTAGATGCTATATTCCTGCTTACTCTGTTTTCCGCTTTACAGCTGAATTCCAATTTTTTGTTTCTTAAACATTTAATAGGATTATTAACTAATAGATGTGTTAATTCCCAGCTGAAGATAGACTCGGATGATGCTGTAGCTTCTGCCATTCGCTGAGGCAGGCGTGGAGTGGGAAGCAAAAAACTTAGGTACCGTAACATAGAAAGCGAAGTCAGAAAATATGAAATCACAGAGATCGACCATTGCGTTGTGCATCTGTTGGATTCTGGCGAGGTAGGAAGGATGATCAATTATGGAGGGATGCCATTTAGAGCTCTCTTGATCAGGCGAATGATGTTTCTCTGTTTTGAGGGATGTGATAGAAGATGTGGCCTTGGTTCATTTTTCATCAGTGTAATGTAAAAACGTATGGTTCAAAATGTATGGTTATGTTATGGAGGAACAATTATACTAGTCATTTAGTTCTTACATAAAAATAAAAGCATTGTTGTTGGGTATATAGTATGGAAGCATTCACACGCGTGCGCGAACATATAAAACTGACTTTAGAAAAAGGTTTGTATTATCAATCTGTGTGATGTGTGGGTGACTGTGGATGTGCATGGTGATTGCAACTGTGATTATTGAATATGTGGAACAGTTCTTATGTTTAATTTGGGATCTTCGCCTGTTGCCATTACATAAACGATTTTGCTAAACATTTCTGCCCAAATTTTCATATAAAGATATTTTTTTTAAAAAAAAAGAAAAGAAAAGAAAATAATTTGTATGGTATCTTTGTTCTTTGAGGCATTATCTAACATTTTCAGAATATTCCGACAGATGTTGATTTCAACTTCTTCACGGTGTGATAGTACCCTGTTCCTGGTGAGAGGAAGAGCGATCTGCCCCCCGTCCTGAAACTTTTGTTTTATTTAATTTTTTTAAGTATTTTAACTTAAATTTATTTATATTATTGTTTGTTAGAAAAAATTAAAAAATATATATTTAAAATTATATGTCTTGATTTATCATATATATATATATATTAAAAATAAAATAATTCTAGATTAATTGTTGAAAATATATGCTTGGCATCAATCAGAATGATAGGGCATTGTTCAAAACTAACCACTCCTCCAACTTACTACTAGTAATTTTGTTATCAATTTGATAACTATTATTATTAAGAATATTATTGGTATGTCGAAATACTTGTCAAACAATGAGTCCCTTAACAAAAAAAAAAAAATTCTCAAATCAGATAAATTAATTTGGATTAATTAACTTGATTGGACTTTTGTCTGGTCAGCAGCTAAGCTCTCGCAGGTAAACTTCACCACAAAACAGGTAAAGGAAACGTGGAGGTGAGGTGCGTGGGGCCCAGATGTAAGCCCAAAGCAAAGAAGCTTCTCCCGTTGCGATTAAAAAAAGGGTAGTCGTATTAAGGAAAGCCAGTAAGAGAATAATAAAAAAACTGAAAAAAGCAACCGAAAAATAAAAATCAACTTCATTTTTCAAATTTGTTCTTCGCACTTTGCAACAGCCTTTAATTCAATTTTGAACGACTTCTCATTAGCCCACCAGCAAAGAAGAAGAAGACAAGCAAAGGAAAATCCGTTCAGCGTTTCTATTCTTCCCAAGAAACCAGCCGCCGGACTTTCTCGGCGGCGCCACCACTTCCGCCGGAACCACCGCTTTCCGCTGTAGAAGAGGTAACACCTCGATGATCACTCATCTAGACTTATTCTTGGCTTAGCTAGCACTTCACGTTCTATTCCTGTATTATATCGGAGCTAACACCACTTCGTTATGATAGCTCAGCATCTTAAATTCCATCAATTTGTGACCCGTTGTTTACCTTCTTTTTTTGAAATTTAAGAACGTTTCTTGCTTCTCCTTGATTTTTAGAAAATGAATCCGTTTGAGCTGTCAAATAATGATAGGATTTGTGCTTGATCGAGCCTAAATGGTAACTGTTTCAATCTGATGCCATAACGCCCCCACCCTCTCCTCTCTGTCTCTCACTTGATACGGATGTGTTACTTCCCAACATGATGTTATTCTGGTTGACCTAGAATTTTAAACTTCAAACTGCTGTTGTTATGCAATACAAATTCAATATTCTGAAGAGTAAATCTTTACTGCTTCCATTAGTGGTGAGCTTCTGATTAGAATAATTTACTCCTCCTAACTGTCTTGACACCCGCTCATAGCTTCGTGAATGTATTTCTTTGGCAGAAAGTTTATATTTGACGCACTTGATGTAATCAGATTGATAGAATTGGAGGATGCAAAAGAATTCTCTGTTGTTTGGTCTGAATTTTTCAGCTGTTTAATTGTTAGACCTACTGGTTTTCTTACATTGTCGATGCATCTATTGAATACCTGACCTGTACAATGTCTTGAATAGTGCCCTTGGCTTTTCTGTCCAGATGCCAGCCCCATCTGGGGAGCTAGGGAAAGATGGTGCTAATGCTGGTCATCAAGCAAGAGATGATAGTGAATATGTTAGATTAGTTATATCTGATGAACCTCAAGCAGCGAACTTGGAGGTTATACGGCCTCAAGAGGAGGCAATGCATAGAACTCCTATCTGGTGGTTCAAGGCCTTCACGTATTTTCTGATTTTTGTCATATGCCTCCTCATCTTCTTCAAATGGGGGGTGCCGTTCCTTGTTGAGAAGGTTCTCTCTCTCTCTCTCTCTCTCTCTCTCATTATACCAACATAGGCTGTCTGTGGATTGTAATTATTTGTCATATTTATTCATGTTTCTTCATGGCCTGAATATTACTGAAGTTGAGTGCTAGAAAAATGCTTAGCTCGCAAAACTTAATTAGTAATGCATTTGAATTTGTGAACATTACAAATTGCTTTAGAATAAAAGTAAAAGAAATGGACTGGCCAGTTAGCAAATTCATTTTCTATAAAATGGTTACTTAAAAGGGAGAAAAGAGAGGAAGAAAAAAATTGACATCACTCTGGAGGAACAATTTCTTGATTCATTTTGAAGTATGTATGTGTCTCTCATTTGTTTTAGAGGAAGTAAGGTTTTTTGGCTAGTAGTCATATATAGCATCTTGCTTGATCTGCTACATCAATTATATGTTTTTCGATGATACTACTTTTCTAATTCCAAAATTTAATATTTTACCACAGGTTCTTTTCCCAATCATGCAGTGGGAGGCAACGGCTTTTGGTCGCCCTGTTCTTGCTGTGGTGCTTGTGGCTTCCCTGGCTTTATTTCCTGTGTTGTTAATACCTTCTGGCCCTTCCATGTGGCTGGCTGGAATGATCTTCGGTTATGGTTATGGATTCATTATAATAATGGTTGGAACAACAATAGGAATGGTCCTTCCTTTTATGATTGGACTACTATTCCGTGATCGTATCCACGTAAGTCTTCTACTATCAGTCCTTTGATTACCTCTTGAGCAAGTGTTTTGTGAAATGGGGGCATTTGGTTTTTTAAAACTTAGTAAAATGTATCGAAAGGTGCGAAGAGGGTACTGATCCATCAACAACTGCACAAGTTTTGTATAAGCTAAAATGACCTAGCCATCTTAAACGTGCCTAAAGCAAGGGACTGGAAGACAACCTAAAGCAGTACCCAGCTCATCAACAAAGGCCACAAAAATGAATACACCCTGCCCAGACATCGCATTACCCTGGAAAGATATCTAATCCGACCTCAACAACTCTCACTTTAGCTTGATCCTCTGTGCCTTTGAAAGTCATCCCTGATAAACTGCATGCCAAGGTCATCGTTTCAAATGAATCCACTGATTTCTGCTGCTTCCGTTATTACTGCTGGTAGCTTGAGGATCTTCATTTGAAAATCTTGTTGAGTCTTTGTTGAGCCATTGGCATGGTATCTTTCCTAATATTCCCTTACTGGCAGGTTTTTATATGACTTGTTACTGTAATCAATTTTTTTAGGGCATTTGACTCTTGTTATCAGCCTCATCATTTGTCCCTCTGGAGTTGACTCTTTTTCTGTGTGCAGCAATGGTTAAAAAGATGGCCCAAAAAAGCTGCTATGCTTAGGTTGGCTGGGGAAGGAAGCTGGTTCTATCAATTTAAGGTGGTTGCTCTCTTCAGGGTTTCACCATTTCCCTACACAATTTTCAACTATGCTATAGTGGTAACAAAGATGAGGTTTTGGCCATATCTATGGGGATCTATTGCTGGAATGGTTCCAGAAGCTTTCATATACATCTACAGGTTTGTACTTTTTGTGCTTTTATTCTCATGCTTACCAGTCCGGGAGCTATGGTTCTAATATAAATGAAAATTATGTAGGAAGTGACAAATCATTATCATTTAGCTTATAATAATAAGTTTCCATCGTAACTGTTTCTTTTGCTAGAAGCAGCTATTTTGAAATTAGATCCATTTCCCCGAGTACCTCTGGTTGTTATCTGATACACACTGTCTCATCTCTTTGCAGTGGAAGATTAATAAGGACATTTGCCGATGTCCAGTATGGAAACCATAGATTGACTCCAGTGGAGATTATATACAATCTTATCTCCTTCATTATAGCTGTTGTTACAACAATTGCTTTTACAGTTTATGCAAAAAGAGCACTGAAAGATCTCGAGGAAGATGACGAGTCCAAGGAACACAAGAAATCAGCCACCGAAAGGCCTGGCTTTGAGATGGGAAAGCTTCCACTTTCATGATAACCAAAGACGTAATGCAGAAGGTTAGCGTTGTAAGACATATTTCACTGCATGGTAGAAGCCTTCATACTTTTTCTTATGGGAAAAATAAGACAGAAGAAAATGCCCCCATCAGATTATTTCTTCTTCTTTCTTCGTCTCTTTTTTAGGTCATTTGTATATGCAAACTTAGGATTAGGAGGGGGACAGCTTATTCCACTTTTGTTGACCTCTTTATACAGAAATTGAAGTTGAGTTAAATAACTAGATTCCTGCTGTCACCGTTCTACCGATCAATGATAGAACTTAGAATACACGCGTATGTACATGTTTGTCAGTTCCCAGATGCTGCAGAAGATGTACCAGTTAGTGATCTCGAAGTCCCGTTAATTGCAGTCATTTCTTTCTCAATGATCTCAAGAGTTTCATATGATTCTGTGTCCAATTTATTCATCCATGTTCCTGCTGGGCCAGAGGTACCATCACCTCTGCTCCGGGCGTCTGCTAACAAATCGGTGATTGATGATTGTACATCATGTCCAAAAATGGCTGGCTTGAATCGGCTTCCCATCTGTTTACATGTAAAATAGAACGAACGACTCAACTCGAGCTCCGAGAAAAGATGGGAACAATTTTCAGCAAGTAAGATAAAAGAAACAAACACATCAAGAGACATCAACCTGTGTGACAAGAACGTAGAGAGGCAGGGTGCTGTAACTGCAAAGAACTTGAACCAATACACTGCCAAAAAGGAACAAAGAAGTAAGTATCATGAATCTAAAAGAAGAAATGGAAAAGTATATGCGAACCAGGAGTCGAATTTTACCCCATGATAAGCCTTACAGTGATGAAGCCCAGTCTTTCGATGATGCATGAACGGTAGCCGTACGTGCACTACACAGCAAAACGAGTGTGAGCATAACACTGTTCTCTGCGGACTTATAATGAACAGATAGCTGGTGTTAAATGTCTGGACTTACCAGGATCCAGAAGAAGAAGGCAATCTCAAACGAGTTCTGGAAGAGAATGAAGTGAATCAAGTGAAGAACGAGGATTGGACTATGAAACCAGAAGTGTTCATCAGAAGGATCAACTCTTTCTCCTTCTTTGTCTGGCACCTTCACGCTGACCTCCTGAGCTAAACGCGCAATTATATGCTCTAACTTCGCACCCACAAGAAGTAGAAGCTGCCAATCCATCCAACTCAATCTTGTCAGGCTCTTCCAATTCCAAAACAATTCTATGGAATTGAAATCAAACCTGTTTACTTACTACTAAAGGGAGAAATGACAGCCAAAAGAAAGTGTTCCATCCTGTGTTTCGCAGTACATGTGCAGAAGTTTCAGCCGTATTCTTGCAGAAAGATAAGTAGCTTGAACTAGACTGACTTGAAAGACGTAACATTACCTTCGATGTTCAGCAGCAAAAACAGCACCACAAATAGCCACAGGTACCAGCTATTGTTGGATGTCAGTGGACAATTATCATAGATATAAAGAAAACAGTCAACAAACACATGAAACTTTGATATGTTCTAAAAGCTTTACCTGATGCTAACTACTTTTTTGAAGTCCGATTCGAGTGTTCGCATCATGTACTTGTGAAAATCAAATGTACGGTTGGAAGGACAATGTTTCTGCATTGCGGGGAAAGTCAGTTTGTAACAATTCTTGTTGTAATTGCCCAGACATAGACTAGGAAGAAAGCATCAACTCCAAGCAGTTCTTAGTATGTGAACTTTACCATGATGAACCCTTCCCGAAGAGCTACATAGTCTGACTTTGTAACAGAACCATAAAACTGTTTGAAGAATGATATCTGCAGAGATGCATATGCAAGATTTTTTTTTACAGAGAATCAACACTACTGCAGTTAAATTTTGCTGCGTTTTATGCAGATGGCTGAGGAACTTACCATCCAGCCTATAACAGCAGAACGCCTCCAATATCCACCAGCATGTTGCACGAAGAACTCATGGTGATGAGGATGCATAGACATTGCCGAACCTACAGATGATTAAAAGCAACAGAACATTGAGACGCTTTGATTTCTAGAATCACAACAGATGGACTTCAGGAATTACCATGAATCACTACTACCTCGTCCTTGTTTCAGTTGTTCCTTAACCCAATCCTCCCAACGCTTCCATTGGCGTATCTGCAAAATGAGGACATAGCTACGGATTATACTTAGTTGACAAGCAAATAATGGCAGTTTTATCAGACAGTATCATCAATGTAGTAACTTAAGAGGCACAGCACAAGTACCCTTAACCCTCCAAGAACCATTGTGGTTACACAGAATATCACATGAACAACTGCTAGCACAAAGATGAAGATGTGCAGATGATCCAACGCTTCCATCGATATTAATGGGACCAACCCCTAAGAAGAGAAGACAAAGAAGGCAAAGAGAATGAGATCAGACTGAAGAAAGAAACCACAGCAATTTATTTATGACCCATCTTTTGTTATACCGGCTGTCATTTCACATATTTAACAGCAAGCTTTCTGAGAACTGCACTGAAACTGGAGTCCAGAAAGCAAATTGACACTTTCTGAAAGAAAGATGAATGTCTAATACCTTGCTAGTGCAATGGTCTGAACTGGCTTCTGTAGAGAAAAGCCGTCTTCTATTAATGATAAATTGAGGAGAATGCATTTCTCGAGATGTTTCACCATGACTCTTGCAGGGAAGCATCGCAGAAGTGATTGAAGGAGGGACACATATTAGCCTTATTGCATTTTGAGAGACAGTCAATAGGAGGGAAATGAACCCCAATAGCATCAGCTCTGTCAGTGCAGACAAGAAATCCAAAATAAGGGTTACTCTAAAAAATTATACATTTTGAGACTTTGTGGATTTAAGGCTAGATATCAGATAAATAGCAAAACTATTTGCATGGTTGATCTACATAAAACAAAACAGTTCATGGAGGAAGAGTGTAGAAGCACACCTTCCTTCAACTTCTGTAGAGCTTGAAATAACGCTTCCAGCTTCCTGTGCTTCAGGGTCTGAATCACCAAAAAACAGAGAAAAGGCATAATTTGTTTTTCCCCTGAATGACTTGTTATATTCATAGAGTTGGCAACTATATTCTCAATAATTAAGCGTCTGCAGTAACTAGGCAAGTTTGAGTTGCATCAGCATCAAAAGAAGGTAGGTGTCCAGCAATCAACAACAAAAATTAAAAGAAAGATGGTTATAGTACCTTCCCAAGGCGATGAAGGCCACGTTCAGCCATGAGAGAGAGCAGAACAATGACAAAACAGACAGCTGCAACCACCCAGGTTGGTGTATACTCCAGACTGTTGGACGACTCTGCCATGTCTTTGTCTGTTTTTGTTTTGTTTCTCCTGTTTCCGGGTCTTGAGAATGTTGAGAGATCATGAATATAAGGCAGAGGAAGCAACAGCAGAGCTGAGAAGGAAGAAGAGTTGGGAAAGAATCCAACAGTTCGCCAATGAAGAGGGGAAGGTATTTACTTGTTTACAGAGACAAAGCACAAAAGAAATAGTAGCATAATATTTGATCATGCATTACTCATGATCTCGTTCGGGAAATCAGCTTTAAAGGTTGGGGAAGTTTCTCCTGAAATTGGCTTCCGGGGTCAAAGATTGAAGATTTTATATCCATTGTTCATGAATTGTCAGAAACCTGACACCAAACACGAATTATGTGACCAAACAAAACACATAAAAATTGGTTGAGACGCTGATAGAATTGGTTCTGGCTTCGAACAACCTTGTTGTGAGTCGAGCCAAAATGAACAAAAATAATTACCAGCATTTGATTTCATTCCGAAAGTTCCAAACTTGTATGAAAACAGCCAACTATTGGATATTGAAGGCAAGTTTATTTTCCACAAGTTTCAGACATGAATGAGATTCATTTGTTTCAGTTGAAAGAATACATGAACAGTATATCATACATATACATTATGTTTCACATAAAAAAGCCAAACGATGAGATATTTTCAGTTTCCAATCACCAGTTCTGAATGTTAACTTCGCAGATCAGGTATAGGCGGACCATCCTCGAAAACTTTGCTTGTTGCTTGTTCCACTTTCTTCCCCTAAATTCATCTTCTCTGTTCCGTGCATACCTTATCTTTAAGGCCACCAGGTACTACAGAAGCAAAATTATCTGACTGCATGTCACACAAAACAGTCGGAAGCAAATGATGATCATCCTCTTATGGCTTCCATGGAGCTGGAGGTGGTGGTGGAGTCGGAAACATAGGTGGAACCGCAGAGAAAATGGTATTTTTGTCGATAACAGTGGATTTGTCCCCAGACAATGCAACAAGAGCAGCGACCAACCCTGCATTGCCTGCAAGAGTCGGTTCTGTGTAGTTGTAGTTCATGCGAACATCATGGAAACCATCATGCTTGTCAGGGCCAGCTACCATGGCCCCAACAATAGTATTTGCGTTGTTTCTTTTGCTGTCCCTCCAATGCCACCCTCCTTTGCAGGTATACTTGACCTTGTTCTTAGGGATGGATGCACCTCTATGGTGAACTTGCCTAGGGTAATGGTTACCAAAACCAGCAATGTAGCTCATCTTCCGAGGGTTTTTGCCAAGTATGTAATCAATCTGCCAGAAAAAAAAAATAAAATCAGAGAGCAAAGTTACAGGTATCCACACTAAGATGATCATTTCCACCAATTAACCAAATTGAGAACTCATGGGAAGACATACCTGTGTTTTGGCAAAGTTACGCAAGACATCAGTTGAATAGAAATTGGGTCCACAATACCACCCAGGTGTATCAGCAGCATCAAGATAATCACTATAAACGGCAGCTAAGAAGGCTGCATTAACGACATACTGAAGAGGCTGAGGCCTTCCGTGGTTTAATTGGATCAATCCACCTGTGGGATTCCAGAGGATAACGCCAGTGAGATCCCCATAGTTAACCATAATCCATGCACTCAACTTTTAATAACAAACGAACAATAATATACCTTTTGTTCTATTGAAGCTTGTGAAAACAGGAAGGTATGAGCACATAACAATGCCAGTTTGATTGTGGAATGTCCGCAATATCTCCTCATATGGATACCCAGGACTCAAAAACAATCTCAACCTGCTCAGAAGAACCTATAAACACACAGAATTTGAATTATTTGTGATAGATACATTCATAATTCTTGATATGCATGTAGTGCCACACAAAAGCCAGCATGTGTCTGGTTCTAACAACCTAAAAAATAAGAGATGTGAATGCTTGCTATTAACATGTAATGGTGCATACATAAGCAAACATATTGCTTGACGAACTTAACCAAATTTCATCATGTCCAAATACATGCAATTGCAAGCTCCTGAATTGTTAAACAGCCCCAAAAGAGCAGGGCGCCACAGCTGTAAAGATGAAACCTGGGAGTCCATGTAGATTTACCTGAGCACCAGTGAGTTTGTTGTCCCAGCTAAGAACACCATAATCAGGACCTCCCCAGAAAGCACCGGCATGTTTGGCCAGTTTTGGATTTGTAGCAAGCTGAAGATAGCTCGAGTTACCAGTAGCATAGTACAACCAGGCTCCACCCCAGACAAACTCATCCCAGTAACTGGAGGAATTGTAGAAAAGTGCAGCATCGGTACCGCCAGGACTGTATCTGCTTCTCTGAGTCCTTGCAAACTGGAACAGGGTACGGGCACCATGGACAAGCTTCTGAGAATATGCCTTGTTATCTTTGAAAACAATTGAAGCAGAAGCCAAAGAAGCAGCCATTTCTGCAGCCAGATCTGAGCAGCTGTGACATTCATACACTGGTCGTTTGTAATCAATGTCTTCAGGCCGCATCCAACAATAATGATCATTAGGATTCGTATTCCCTCCTGATGTGTCTCCAACCCCAACCTGTGAACCGCCATCTCACAGATCAGTTCACCAGATTAAAAAAAAAAAAAAGCAGTACCTTTTCCTAATTCAGCACATAAATTAAAGAATAAACAATGAAAAAACCACGGGCAGACCTGCGCAACGACTCTGTCAATAATATCGGCCGAATTGTTGAAAGTCTTGAGAAAGTAATCATTTCCCCACTTGATAATTTCTTTAACATGGTTGAGCTCCCCGGCAGCTTCATACTTGGCACTGTACTCGATCACGCTCCAGCTCAACATGGTCATGGCGAAAGATGCCGGAAAATTGAACTTGATAGCATCTCCGGCATCATAAAATCCACCCACCAAATCTTTCATCAAAGTCGACGAATCAGACTTGCCATCTTCCATGCAAGAGTTGCCTCTCCAGGAGACATTATTATGTTTGGGAAGCTTCCCAGCTGCCATCCCCATCAACGAACAAATAAATAACCAGCCAATATTGTCCAATCAAGTAAACTTACTACCATATCAGCTGCTCTATAATTTTCAGTTTGTTTACAGATCCAATCTGAGAAGCGCCCATTTCATTTTATTTCATTTCCTTATAGGGTATTGCCAGATCAGGCAGAGAGGATCTAACTATTAAAATTTGAGACAAATAAATTCAAGACCAGAGACACTTACATCGCTGAGCGTTAAAGAACATGAGAGCTTTGTGGAGAGCGAGAGTGTAGTTATCAGCCTGGCCGTGAGAGTGGTGGTGGCGCGGGACGGTCTTGACAATGAGCGTGATGAAACCGGCGAGGAAGCCAGAAACAAGAAGCGTGCCGACGGTCCAGACAAAGATCTTGCGGCTGACGATGATGCAACCCAAATCGACGTACTTCTTCTTCTTCTGCTCCCCAGGACCCAGCAGCCAGCTCTGCTGGGTCTCATCCAATGGACGGGAAAGCGCGGCCCGGTCCAAGTCGCGGCTGCGGTCGTCGTCGGTGGCGGAATCCGCAGCGTTAATCTCCAGGGGGCCACCCCATGGATCTCTGCCGTACATGCTCATTGTGGTCCGATCTCCACAACCCAATCAGCCCGTATCCCAAGAACTGCAGGCCACCGACAAGAGAAGCTGGGGGGGGAAGAGATGCTTGCAGAGGAACGCGTAGGAGTAGGAGTAGGAGTGGGAGGAATGAAAAGCGAGAGAGAGTGAAGCTTGGGTTCAACGGGTGGGGTTGAGCTGTGCTTTAAGTTAAGATCGTAGAAATCGTCGGTGGTGGGTCAATACTGAAGCATCAAACATGTGGGTTGGAGTGGGGGAGCTTTATTTATCTTTTCTCTTTTCTTCCAAAGACTAATCTTTGAGCTTCCATGAATTTTTAGTAGTAGTAGTAGTAGTTTTATATTATTCTCAAGGATTATTTTTTTTATTTGGGGGGGAGGAGGTTGTGGTGGTGGTGGTTTAGGTGGATGACACAGACCAGTCCACTAACGGACAAGGACAGTCTGTCTGTCGCTCTTTCCTCCGATCTCAAGCGTTCGCGTTTGGTCTCGACTCGATGGCCATGTCCATTGTAATCCGGGTAAAATTCGTTTTTAGTCCCCAAACTTTAATTTTTATCTTAAAATAATCCCTCATCTCATCTTGTGTCATTATAGATCCCTAAAATTATATGTTTGTATCAATTTTAGCCTGAAGTTTTTCTATTCTTTTTGTGTACTCATTTGTTGCTATGAAAGAGAAGGCCATGTGGCGTATTGGACTGCCACATCAACTAAGAACACACCAGATCAATAAGTTCCGTCATATATAGGGGACCAATTTAGGATAAGCATTAAAGTTATAGGGACAATGAATGGATTTTTATCCATTGTTATCTTATTTTTATTTTGGATAAAATTCATTTATCATTTCTAATTTTTTTGTGCTATTCTAAACAAGTCTCTAACCTTCATTTTGTTTTCTTAAAGTTCTAATGTGCTAGATTGTGTCCCGATTATCATCCTTTCATCACTTTCATGGTTAAATTCAACAAAATCTCTATGAAAAATGCCAACTTCGGTCCTTATATTTTCTTCCTCCAACTCAAAGCACATTCAAGCTTGTGGATTTAACACTTCAGCCATTATCTCCCTTTATTTCTTTCTTCATATGCATCCAAAAAACTTTTCTTCCATGCTACCTCATTTTCCATTAACCCATCAACCTCATCAACTTCCTTCCTTCCATCTTGATGAAAACAAATGATAATGAAATGAACTAGCTAAAATTGATGACTTTCATTGGAATCAAAAGAATTGTTCCATTAGAAACATATTTTGGGCTATGCTCTAATCCTCTATTCTCTTTCCTTATCACCATCTACCTTATAATTCTCCTCTATTTCTCTCAGTATTGCTCAATATTCTAGGTTTTGACCCTTTGGGTAGTTCCAAGTCAAGGGAGGGGGAGAGATGATGAGGTTTAACGGCATGTTTTATTAGCTACCTTGGAGGCTCACAAATCAACAATGAACACACTAATGTTGAACAATGATGGGCATCATTTTTCTTCAATGGCAAAGATCAGATGCTCATGATGTCTAAAAAGGGAGACAATTGAGGTAAGGTAGGGTTCGCAATAGAACTAGTTGGTCATAGAGGGCTATACTTTGCTTGATTCGTATGAAGGATTTGATGGTCAATGGATCAGTTGATCAGACGGTGATCCTTTTGGCTGTATGGATGGGACCAACGGGTGTTTTGAATAAGTGAAGAAAGATGATGAGCTATACTTCATTGCCACCACTGGGTTGTTGGAGTGCAAGCAAAATGTGGAGGTGAATGGAATTAAGAACTTGAATCTGATTGAGGTTAGACAAGGGTTGTGGATCCTGATTAAAACTGGGATTGCTGGTTGGAGGGTTAAAAAAGAAATAAAGGAGAATTAGAATAGGAAGGGGGAGAAATAGAGATGATGGTGACATGATGGTGGTGATGAAGGATGTGAGGAAAGAGAAATGGGAGATGGTAGTTGGCAGGGCCGAAATTAGGGAGGGACTAATAGAGGCCTCACTCCCCTCCCTTTATGTTCAAGAAATATGTATAATAGTTGTCTTAACCTTTAGAAAGATGTAAGAGAATTTTATCTGTGAGTCATCCTAAGTAATTTTGTACGTTTAGCTTCATTAATTTCTACTTTTCTTTCTTATGCCAAGTGCTTGTTGTTAACCAAGACTAGTTCTTTCAATTTAAGTTATTATATTAAATGCTATTTAGAATAAACAATTCATAAAAATGAATTTAGGTTTGCTTTTTTTATCTCTTAACTCATAAAGTCTACAACCCTAACCTTTTTTACCTTTTTCACAAAAGTCAGAAGTTGGTCATCTAACTCAATTTGAGTGGTAGCACCACTACAATTTTGATATTCAACAAAGAGCTTCAAGTTGAAAGAAACAAAAAAAAAATTCCAACTCCACTGAGAACACTCACAGATTTTGCATCAATCTAACTTTTATTTATGATTTCTTCATCCGATCTTGGAATTTTTAGCTTTGTTTGACTAGGTAAAATAAATCAAGCCTTTTCTACTATAAACATTGTAAAGGGTTGAATTTGTAATAAGATAGATATCGATTTTTTTTGGTATTTTTTATTAATGTATACAAAAAAGGAGCTTATTGCAACAATTGTTACCGATGTAATTATGAATGAATTTAGTTTCATACAGGAATGATGAGTACAATTTAAATAAGTTATGACTATATTTTAAATTTTTTAATTCTATTAAAATATTTTTTTATCCACTAACAAAAATTTCCGGGTCCACCCCTAATAGTTGGAGTATTAAATCTACTAGCTTGATGGTGTTTCAAATGAGAGGAAGAAAATATATAGGCCAGTTTGTTTTGTGTAAATAGGAAACCATTAATGCAGTAAATACAATTGAGTGGGGTCCACTATCAAATCCACTTGCTAGCTGCATTTCGAATGCCCTTTAAGTTTGCCTTATTCACCAGTTGACCTAGTCAAAATCCTCCCATATTTCTCCAGTTGTAAAGTCCAGAGATTATGTTTTGTGGCCCTAAACGCCTATGGCCCATTAAGTGCAGTCATCTGCTTCCACTCCAAGTGGCAATCAAGAAGATCAATCCCGATTTTCATTTATTGATATGAAAATCGCCACTACCATTTTTTTTATTAAGAAGATTCGGTTATGAATCTATCGAGGAAGACATATAAAAAATATTGAAATTAATCAAACATGGTTATTAGATAGTTTAATTTAGGATTTTAGAAGTTGTTAACATACACTATAAATGAAGTAGGGGGTAAATGTAAGTTTTTAAAAATAGAGAAGCAAAGTATAAGTTACATCAAACCACGGGGAGGGCTTTTGTCATTTATCCTTTTTAGAAACATAAAGTTTGCTTGGTTTGTACACCATGGATCCATGCTTCTGCTGTTCTGCTTTTCTCTCCGTGGTAGGAAGTAAGCATCAAATACAAACAAACGGAGGCACTAGTTGGTTGGAATTTACCCATTTTTATTAATCTTTATTACTTTTTCAATTTCTGGTTTTCATTTTTCTATGTGTACGTAGGTACTTGCCCGCTGTAGCTGTAGGTACTTAACTTTTGGTCGAAAATCGCCTTACAAGCAATTCCCAAATTTTGGATTTTACTCCTTTTCCGTGTATTTGTAGTAGAGTATATGTTACTTTGATGTTGGAAGATTAACATCAGAGCCAGCCAGATGATTTTTTTTTTAATATTTATTCAGCTGAATCAACTCTGATTTTATTTTGTTAGGGAATTTCAGTTTTAGCACAAGAAAATTTTTACTCTTATAATATTTGTATGGTGTTGTTTCTCTCTTCACCAATGTTAATGCTAATTACAAATGTGCAATGCAGGTGCAGCCACTTTCTTTCTTTCTCACCTAACGGAACCAACCATTAGCTCCCGACGCCGACGGAACATAAATCATTATCTCTCTTTCACTTCATTTTCTTATGTACCCTTCCATAAATAAATAAATAAATAAATAAAAATGACAACACTTTTTCATAAATAAAATAGAAAAAAATAGATCATTTCGCTGGAGTTGGAAGGACCTCTCAGTCCACGTAACGGAGTCACGGACACGACATGAGTCTTCACTTCAATCTCCAGCCGATTCCCTCTTCTTCTTCTTCTTCTTCTTCTTCTTCTTTTCCCCTAAACACATTTCCTAAATCACATAAAGCGTTCCTAAAGTTGAGAATAGGAAGTGGAAATGAAAGTAAAAAATTATTACTTTTTAAAATTTAAATAAATAAAAACATTATAAAAATAAAAATAAAAACAACAATTTAGGGCAGAAGCGACGACCCCACAATAGAAAAGTTATGTGACTTAGTACAATTCCCTCTCTCTCTGTCTCTTTTTATTTTTTTAACCTTTTCCCCCACCAAAACAAGGAAGTAACAGCTTATGTATTTTATTGTTTATTTAAAACTGATAAAAATACTTAATAAATAAAAAATGGTTGGCCCAAAAATGCTAAAACAGCCTTCGAACTTGTCCTAGTTGGCCAGTTAAGCCCCAGCTTTAATTTTTATGAGAAAGCCCCTAAACTCTACCTCAAACCATTCAAGTTCAACCTCTCAAACTTTTATAGTATCAAACCAAGTCAGCATCGGTGCCCAAAGTGTAAAATTTTTAAAGTGTCTCCAACAAAATTCTCAAATGAACATCAAAATGCTCTATCTTATGCAGTGATAAAAATGTGTTGCCTGTACCCCTCCCCTCCCCTCCGCCATCCCCAACCCTTAACCCTTGCCCAATCCAACCTTAATCACGTGTTTAAGCCCTGGATTGTAGTAATTATTAGGGATAGATAGAGTTTTTTTAAGTCCTGAAATGGTTTTGGGTTTCAATTTTTCGCCCTGATAAAGCTTGGGGATTTTGTTTGAGGATTAAGCTTTTTGTTCCGCTGAAAATTGACGTTTTCCTACACCGACAGAGAGAACAAGCAATCGGAGAACCAATCATTTCCAAAAATTGTTTGGGATTTTTGGAGAAAATTCTTCCAAACACGTGTCTAAACTTTATTGGATATACAAGCATTAGCTTCTTTTGCCTATAATCATCACAGCTGGCACGTTCGTTGAAACAAGGCTATTAATGAATGAAATATATTTTGACTTAGAAGACTACAAGGTGTGATGTACAAATACAATAATAGACCACAAAGGCGGATATTTCATTTATATTTTCTAGCATATATTTTCAGCAATCCATACATTTTTATGTTATAATTAGAGACTACATCTTCTAGCTTTACATGTAAGATCACTATTATTAATCATTAAGAAAGAAACTAACTCATGATCTAGTGGTTACAAACCTTGATCTCACACGAAAGCTAAGCTCACCTTAGTATCTACAACCACGTAAAATTGCTCGATAACTTTAACCCAAATAGAAAATTAATAACCAAATCTTCAACATACACTAAAACAGATAACAGTATTCTACACCAAACTTATATGTATATGGCTCATCAAACATCAACATTATTCCTAGCATCTATGTCATGCTTATCAACTCTAAAAATAGATAACAGTTTTCTAGCACCAAGCTTATATGTATGTGGCTCATCAAACAACATTATTCCTACCATCTATGCCATACTTACGACTTTACATCTCTCTCTAGGATTTTAGAGATCAAAACTATGGCTATTGAAATGGAAAATGGGATCATGGACTTGTCTTCTTAGATTGTGTGACCTGATTTCTCTGGCAACACTTGTTTGCAGCGTGGGAGGTCCACAAACCATCACACCCACATCCACACGCCCCCATTTCTTGCTTGTTAATCCAAATATTTCTGCACAACATTCGGCAACAGTGACATGAAATAAGTAACCAAAATCAGAAATACAAGATCTCACTAAGCTCTCTCTGCTCCACCAACCTACGCTTGTGTCTCTATGGTATTCACTAGTCAGTTCTAAACCCGAATCAATAGCAATAAATTTACAACCTATGCAGATGCAGGACCTTACAATCAAAATGTGTCAAAATGGAGTACCTTTGAAGTCTGGTCTTGAACCATAGTGAAGGACTGTTGAAGCATCATGTGTTCTCTGACTGACATCTTTATCTGCCACAGATCCATTACTCTGATCCAAATCCAAGTTTGCACTGTCTTGTTGCCCTTTATCATCAGCAGAAACTTTTCTCTCCCAAATGTGCCATAAACCGATTACAATGCCTCCGAATGTCACAACACTTGCAACCATACACGCAATGAAGATAAGCCCTTTTAACCACCATTTGTACACGCCATAAGGATTTATGTAGAAAATGTTCAGCAGAGCCATTAAAATGATGAAGCCAACTGTTGAGAAAACAACATAGAGACCAGACCACATATTATCACCAGTACCAACAAGAACTGACAATCCATGTCTTGAAATAGGGCAGACGGAGGAAACCTGAGCCTCTTGGACCTGGCCTTCTTCCTGCAGAAGTAATTAACTTTCAAATTTTGAGAAAACACATGCCACGAAAAGCAAACGACACTTCAAGGAGATCTGGAGACATACCAGTGAAGGTGCTGACTCACGTGTAATATAGATGTTAGTCTCAACAGATAGCTTATGAGAAAAGGATGGACAAATTGACTCCATGTCAAAAGATTGAAGAAGAGGCAGCTCATTTGATTTTTTTATGGCCCAAACTATCATAATTTTTCTTGGTAAGCAAGGTTTCCCATCCCTCAAACGATGGAGGACATCACTTAAGATAGCCAGGAAGGGTGAAATTCCGATACCACCAGCCACTAAAACCAGGTTCTGATACCTGCAAAATGAAATGAGTCGATTCAGTTCCTTATATATTAGACAGAGTAAACAAAATCAACTTAAACTCAGTCAAGGTTATCAAAGTTCTGGCTCAAATATATGCAATAATGATAAGGGCTCTGCTGCAAGTTCAGCTACGACAGGATCAAATGACAATTTTCAGGATCCTGGACAGGAGAGTTGCAGGTTTTAGAAAGCAACCTGGTAACTAAGCAAACAGTGTTGACTCCAGTTACATGCTATGAATTAACTGGAAAAATTTAGATAAAATCACCCCTTAACTAGTGTGTCGAAGATGCCAAGGAATTAGAGTACATACATCAAGTGGTATGGTGATTCATGTCCATATGGTCCCTCAACAGAAGCAGTTATTCCTGCTTGAGACCGAGGAAAAGACTCATTCCCAGGTTGTGCCGTAGACATGCTCAAGATATTATCCCTTAGCTTTGCTGTCCAGCCCCCAAGAACCTTTATGAGAACTGATATATGATATTTGCCATCTAGAGGACTGGATGAAACACTGAAGGGATGCCATTGAAGCCAAGATAACTCCCGAACTTGAACAAAAATGAAACTGAGTGCATTGTATCTCAAACCTAGAACGATTAAAGAGGAAAGAGTCACAAATAATCATCACACATACAGTATAAGAAGAGGGAAAATTCTGTGAAGACTGTATTACTTGCTGGTTTCGAAAAGACCATTTCAACAGTTCCACAGGGAAGGCATTTTGCTGAAAGTACATTGACAGTTCTTCGCGATTGGCAGAACCTCAGAAAGCGGTCAAGAATGAAAAGAAATATTCCTCCAGCAACAATACTGAAAAGGAAATCCCCAACATGCAACGCCAAGAAAACAACAAAGACTATGTATAGTTGATGAGTGTAGAAGAATAGCTCGAAGAAATGCTTCCTCACAGGATGAAGTGATGTAACCCACATCAATAAACCAGCTGAGAGGCTTATAACTCCAGCAAGGTTTGCAACACCAATATCCTTCCATTGCAATAACTGTAGAAAACAATTGGAAATAGAAAATAAATGAAATAGGTAGCTTCACATTCTTGATCTTTGCTTAATTACCTCTTATGAATAGAATGTCATTGAACACTACTGACGACTCTATATAGCACTTTGACAAAGCGCCTTTGTCATGATAGTGGATTCTTTTGTTGATGGATGAATTATAATCTTGCTCACATGGTTTGCAAGTTAGAAGAGTGAGTCCTAGACAACAGAATCAATTGTACCATTTTGAGTTCCTAAAGAACCATTTGCTTATTCAAGGTGGCATGGGTTGCCTGAGGTCATAAAAATTATTCACGACTCCCATATCATTCAAAACCCGCATTTAGTCCGTTTTTGCAGAAAGAGTAGTACTTTAAGCATAGAAAAGGATATTATTTCAGATGGCCTGCCAAGTGCCCAATGTGTAGTCAAAAGGGGAGAATGTGAAACATGCAACTAGAAAACAAGTACGCAGAACTCACTTCAGATACGAGATTGCCTCTAGCTGCCCATGCAATTATATAGAAGAGTCCATGGAAAGTAAACATTGCCATGGTCAGATGTCCCAACCATACATGGTACTTTGTGGCATGCTCGAAAGGGATATCTATAAGGCGCAGGAGAACCGAACCCCTCGAAATTGGAAGGAACAGAAATGCTAAGCAAAGCTGTCCAATCATACCCATGCGGAGTCCAGTTAATTCCATCATGAATATGCTGAAACATTCGTAGGAAGATTAATCACGTTGTTGGCCAAGGCTATAGGTTACCCAGTTTTTCTTTCATTTCCAAAAAAATAAAAAGATTATTCATGTTATTGGTCATTTATGGCTGGCAGAGAAGTAGGAAACTCCAGTAACCAGACAGACAGAACAGTATGACAAAAATTTGAACAAATTTTTTTCTTTTCTGACAGCTGCATTCTGCATCATACTGACAAGATATCAGTTGAAAAATACAGTAAAAGAAATTCTCTGCATGCACTTCAAAATTTATAAATTGGTCAAAACGCCGTGTAACATTATCTTCAGGAGCAAGCCATGAGGAGGCCAAACATGCCAAATGGCGTCAACTTGAGCATAAATAGTTCTCAATTAAAGTAATCTAACACAGACAGAAACAGGTTTGGTAACTTACGTGCTATGCTAAAAGCTAGCCAACAGTTCGTCTTGGATGTTATCTCCATGAATAATTTATAAATGGTGGCTATTCAAATTTTAATGACAACAACAGTCAGCAGAAATTGAGTTTCATCAAACCTATCAGTCTCCCATTGTTTCACTAGTTGGGAACAACAACTCCACCATGAAATTGAGTTCTCTGTCGGAAGTCATTAAGCTTTAAGAACCAAATTCAAGATAAAGCACAACCGTATTATCTCCTGCAACTAATTTTTAGTAATATAGTTACAAATGCTAAAGGAGGCATAAGATAACCTACCCTCTTTCACTTGAAGGAATGTCAAAGGCATCCAAAAGGGCAAGGTTCCGCATGGCATAAGCATATACAGCCCATACGATGAACACAATGAAGAGGAAAATCCCAATGAACTCAGTAGCAGAAACAACACCAAATGGTCCGTCCACGAGAACAGGGAATGTCCATAATCGAAAACAGGGATTTTTTGAGGTCTTTGTCCTGTATTTAAGCCAAAATTCAGGTCAATAAACATCTCACTAGCAAACTTCAGAGATGAAACCAATATGAGTACCAAGAGACATACTTCTCAAAAACCGCTTCTCCAGAGATGATAAGATGTGCAATTGCCAAAAATGCAATAACAATGATAGGACCGCTGAATATCATGAACAAGCTCCCTGTAGTGCAGGGGGAAAAAAATCACATGGCAAACTGTTACTGTGAAGATCTTCACAAAAAAAAAGAAAAAGAAAATGTTAGAATTGGGTACCTGTAATCCCAAAAGCTGTCCCTTCTGAGGCTTGTTCCCATTTCTGCACAATGTTACTGCCAAATTCTCCTGGAAACAGAAAGATGACAGCAATCCAAGCAATGAAAACAACCCACATCAGTGTTTTCAGTATCCTTCTTGCCCACAGCACAAAAAGGGATGGCTTTTGGGTATAACGGTCTGGCTCAACCTCTCCATTCAAAAGCAGAGGCCTTTCCACCGAGTTCTCACCCATGGCGATTTTTGTTTTTGTTCACTCATCCACAGGTGAGTAATCCATGTATATACAGAAACAGTGGGAACAAGACCAAAACTTGTGGAACCCATTTCAAGTACACAAATCAAGTTGACGAGAATAACCTGAGCCAGAAAAATAGAAAAACAGTTTCGCATTAGTATCCTGCGAACGGATTTTCCACCACAAATTTATGAAACGTTAGTATCAACAGTGATTTAAGCGGTGACAAAGTTGTGTTCTTTAGCAACTGATTAACACCAGACAAGCCACCGCGAATATGAGACCACCCACCGAGGGAGAAACTGATGAAGGATATCATGATTGTGAGTGCAAGAGTGCAACCGTGCAACGAAAACCAATATCTGCCACAAAAATTCTTACCAAAGCAATAGTAAACAATAGCTTAAAAAAAAGGATAATGAGAAAAGAAAAAAAGCAAACGTCTGTGGGGAAATGTAGGATCTTTCGGAGCATAATTGTTAAGAACCAAAGTCTTTTGGGCTTAGTAATAAGTAACAAATACAATTGTGATGAAGTGGTGAAAAAGAAAAGTTACAAATCCTAATAGAAAGAGAGAGAGAGAGAGAGAGAGAAGCATTTTCTAGAAATTTGGCGAGGGATGAGAAGTCTTGAGTGGGCCAGAATACGGGTCCCTTTCTTGAAGCTGGTACTGATAATTTTGGTGGGCAGTAATTTAGTTTTCGCGGTTACCTGACTAAAGGTGAAGGACGAGCTGGGGAGGGATGAAGCCCGAGAAGTGTCACAGATTTGCTTCTTTTTCCGGCTTCCGTATCCCGTCACAATTATACGCTCCCGGTTTGGCGGACTTGTTTCTGTTTTTTTTTAATTGAAAAAAAAGAGCAAAAGAAAGCAAATCTATGTCATTGCTCAAACTCAAATAAAAAAAAAACTTTTAAAGCTGTTGTTTTTAATTCGAAAATTTACCAAAAGAATTCATTATATTCAATTTTGAAGATTTTTGTTCAAAATCAATGTCATTTGGAAACTCACACCCTCCCTACCTATAATTACTTGAATAAAATTTTTTACAATGTAGTCAAACTTTTAAGAATTTTTCCCCGTACCCCACTTAAAAAATTAAAAAATATATTTTTTTCGAAAACATAATTTTAAAATACATTTTTAGGCTTCTTAGTTTCGAATAGCATTCAAATTAAGTAAAAAAATTAATAAAATTAAAATTAATGTGTAAATAACTCATTATTTAATTTCCCTCAAAAACAGTTTGTTAATAGGTGCCCAATTATTAATTACATTTTAGTTTCATAATGTTTATTGCATAAATTCATTTAAAATACTTGTATTAGTTTTACGCCTAAATTGCCCATATATAATTTATAACTATTGTTTTCTGTCTCATCAGCCCGGCCCGGGTGGCAAAAAGGACATTGATCTCTCGCCATGATTGGGATCAAAATCCCCACTCTCTTTCCACCCCAAATTTTTACAATGTTTTGATATTGGGTTTAGTGGTCTTGTGATCTCAAACAAGTTAATATTTTACTATCATGGTTATATCTATTTAAACTCTATACCTTATAATACTAATTCTGAATGTGAAAAAAAAAAATACAACAGCAACAACAACAGCAAGATTAATAACAACAACTACCTCGGCCACAGTACACATTAAGGAAGCTCACCATATGAAAAAGATTTTAAACCAACAAAATGTTGAAATCAAAAGACTTGGCTGAAGGTGGCAAACCGCTTAAACATCTGAAGAAATCACTTATTAATAGACTTAAAAATTAACATGCTACTGAAACTCATAAGTGAAAGATTAAAAATTGGCGAAAAAAGAGAGGAGTGGATTGAAGAATAGTTTTTATGACATTAGCTGTGGAAATGGAAAAGAAATTAAAGGTGGAACAGAAGGGGCTAATGGGAGAGAAAAACAGAATAAAAGGTGGAAGAGATGCCGTTAGTCTTATATTGGTTGCGAAAGATTTGATTGCAGTCTTGTATAAGAATAAAAATTAGAAAAACAAAGATAGTTCACATACCCTTGACGAGTGTCTTTAACTTTGGGACGCCCGTAAATATAAAGTTAGAGGAAGTATATGAGTTTAAGGATTGAATCATTATATCAAAATATAAACTCAATAGATTAGCATCCAAATAAACTAAAAGAAAGTGATTACGGTAATCACCACCCGTTTTATAGATAAATAGATGACATAACAATAAACCGTGTAAACAAAGCATGAAAATATTTTGATTGATGAGTAGGTTGATTAAATTTAGTCGGACAAAACAAACAAAAAGTATCTAAAACGAAAAAATTGAACCCCAGCTCACTAGCACTCCCCTATCCCCTATCTTTCAACTCATTTCTTTCTGTCGCCTCCTCCATCATTTTTTACCGTTTCCAATTAGATTAAGACTTTTTATTACTTTGCCGACCTTATTTGATGTTATTTATTGAATTTAATGATAAATACAATATTCTTCAAATCTTAGTATTTAAGAATGAATCAAGACTCTCTTAGGGTAGATTTTTTAATTAAAGACGGTCAACAATATATCTAGAGTTTTTCTTGGATTTATTAGAATCTCAACTCTACTGAAGTGTCCTCACACTCAGCAACAGATATAGAGGTGATTGCATAAAATAAAATTAGTATTTATTTTTTTAGGTTTTATAGGTAATCTTTTTATTTTTCTATATAGTATTGTTCAAGTCTCTGATGTCTGATTGGTTCTTACACTACTTGGTTGTTGTTGGGTTATACTGGGTTTTGTTTTATTTGTGAGTTTTGTACTCTAAATTTTTTATGACTTATTTAAAAATTTTGGCTTGATCTGATTTTTTTTCCTTCATTCAATGTCATAGAATTAAGTAGCCTTTTTGTATTTAGCTTTATGTTTCTGTTATCTTTTATAAGCTGTTTGGATTGAGGGGAATGGATAATTACATTCACTCCCTTATTTGGTTAGATAAAAAATTAAAGGAAAAGAAGAAAAAAGATCACTCTCATCCTTTTACATGTATCATTACTTTCAATATTTTAATTCTCTCAAGTTGAGGGGATTATGAGTTTTTCTCTATTTTTTACGCTTCACTCCTCTCCTTTTCCGTTAATAAAATATCAAAACAAAGTATTAGAGTTTTATATCATCGTTGGTTTAGAAAATATTGTTTGACTTACTTTTAATTAGAATAAAGCATTTTTTGTCAAAAAAATTTTAGTCAGATAAAAAAAACAAACAAAACAAATAAAAGAAAAACAAAAAAAATGTTAATTTGCTTGTTATGTATAGATATGTTTATCTATCCCTATTGACAATATTCAGTAGTAGATAATTTTCAATTTTAAGTTTAGTAGAGAATATTTCATCAATATTTCCAATTGGGGTGGAACCGAATTTCAATCATATCTTTTTCGGCCAGAAATTATAGTAACATGTTGAACTTTACTATAAACAAGGGTGAAAATGCTTTTAGCTCTTGGATTAAAATAAACTACAATGCATAAACGCTGAAACTCATCAGGCTCATCTAATTGAAAACAACTAGGAAAAAAAAAACTTATTACAAAAGTGTAACCCCTTATCACTAATGATTGTTTTTTGAGAATTAAACCTTGTGATATGTTCCTTCGAAAGAATTTTAATACCACCATAGCATCGCTAGTTGGAGAGGCAATGACTTCAACACACTTGAAAACATAATCAACTACCATAAGAATGTAAGGCTAACCATGAAATAGTGGAAATTGTCCCATGAAGTTGACTCCCTACACATCAAATATCCTTATTTCCAAAAGCTCATGATGCCCAAAGACGCTTCCTGCACTCTGACACATCTGGCAAGTTTTTACAAAAATATAGTTTTCCTTCAAAAGTGTTGGCCAATAGAAGCCTGATTGGAGCATTTCTACAACAGTTTTAGTTTATCCAAAATGTCTCCCATATGTTGAAGAATGGCAATAGTGGAGAATATGATATGCATACACTTGCAAACAACTTGATCTATACACTTCTTAAACAACAACAAATCATGCCACAAATATATTTTAACATTCGATAAAATTTCTTCCTTTGATTATGTGAGAGATCAAGAGGTAACAAACCAGAGGCTAAATAATTAACAATCTCAGCAAACCAAAGTAAAATTACCTAAACCTTAAACAAGTGCTCTTTAGGAAATGTCTCTTGAATGTGTGCCTTTTTTACTTGTTTATCTAGCTCAAACCTAGATACATGATCAAGCACCAAAATTTTGCTTCTTTTGTTATCTTTAGTTTCCACATAAAATTCTTGAGGCAAAAGAATCTACCAACGAAGTCTTGGCATGACATTGGTTCTTTCAAACAAGTACCTAATAGCTACATGATCAGTAAACGCAACAACTTTACAACCAATTATGTAAGATCTAAATTTATCAAGGGCAAGAACAACGTAAATCATCTCTTTCTAGCAATATAATTTTGTTGAGTACTACTAAGGTATGACTGGAATAATAAGTGACTCTAAATAGTTTTTCCCATCATTGTCCCAAAGATACTACTACAAAGTTACTTGCATTACACATAATCTTGAATGATAATGCTTAATATGGTGCAACCATAAGCAGAATGGTGGTCAACTTCTCTTTTATGGCCTTAAGCACCTTCAAGAACTTATTATTAAAAATAAAATTAGTGTCCTTTTCAAGCATGTTGCGCAAGGGTTTCATAATTCTGGAGAAGTCCTTAATGAAGTGACTGTAGAAATTGGCATGTTTAAGAAAACTCTTAATCCCCATGACATTGATTGACATTGGTTATATAGCAACGTATTTTTATGAGTCATTATCAATCCATTTGTACCAAGATCGATTGGACATCTTAAAATGATATAAAAGTTCAAGGGATTTGGAAGTACAGTTATACTAAAATAACATTATTCTAGAGCTAAGAAATTGGCACCTTATTTTAGTTTTAATTTTGTTTTGCTTGCTTTCAAATATCTAATAAATCATGGATTCTATCGAATTACCAAGATATGGACTCTTAAAAATTACTACTAGATTTTATTTATTTCATGCACATTCTAATGTTTTAAACCATAGATCCTATCGGACTACCCACATATAGATCCATGAATTTATTCTATTTTTATTTAATTTTCTTTTAAAGATTTTAGTTAATTATTAATCCAATCCAAACCATAAATCCTATCAGATCATTGGGATGTGGATATTAAAATTTAATTTAATTATTGTTTCTTTTAAGGATTTGAAGTAATCATCCAAACCATGGATCCTACCGGATCAGCTACATATGAATTTTGAAATTTATTTTTAATTACTATCTTAAATTCATCATAGGATTTTATTAAACTCATGTGAAATTGATTTTTTCTAAGTGTGATTTTGAGATGCATTATGTGAATTAAATGAATTTTAAACTTATATTAGTTATAAACAATTATCTATCTAACCTAAGCCTACAATCTTGCCTAACGTTAGTGACCAAACTAATCCATGGTTCTATCAAAAACAGAGAAACATAGGTACCAGAACAAATGAAAGTAAAATGCCAAGGACCTAGGTGCAAGGTTTACCAAAGGGAGGTAAACTTACTAGGTCAAATGAACCTGGTTAACCAGAATCAGGTCGGATTCATAGGTCACGATCGGGGATTGACTGCGATTCACCTCTCAACAGCAAGGCTTGGACGAACGGTGGCAACAAGGATGATCTCCGGAGGGCTGATAGCTAGGAATGACTTCGGACGGTATGCGAAAGCAAAAATGGTATTGGGCAGGGGACTGAAACGTCAGGGGTGGCGGCGGCTCAACAGGAAATTTAGGGTTTTTGGAAATGAGAGAGGTGAGACCAGAGACTGAAGTTGTAGTTTGACCTTTTCATGGCTATAGCTTAGGGTTATGAATTCCTAGCATTTTATCATTATTCGGTTAAAATCGAAAAAACTGAAAAAATTTAAAAATTCGGTTTTTTGGTTTGGTTTCGGTTGAAATCAAATAGAGAGAAGATCAGTTTTGGTTATGAGTGTCGGTTATTTTGGTAACCGAAAAAACTAATTTTTTTTTATGTCATATTTAAGGTTTTGGTGGGTCAGATGGCAGGTTTAAAAGGAGGAGGGTTTAAGTGAAAGGTAGATAGAAGATTGATGGCTTATTTTGGGGTTTTTACATCACAAGATCATCCTCCTCCGCCCATCGCTCGACTCCGTCCTTTGGCCTCGCATCCGCCCTCACCCCCGCCATCGGCCTGGCTTCCGCCCTCACCCCCGCCCCCTGCCCTCGCCCTCCACTCCCCTCCCCCCTTACCCCCACTGTTTGACCTCGTCTCCGCCTTAGCCCCCAGCATATGCCCTTGCCCTTCACTCCCTGGTGCCCTTATACCCCCCCCCCCCCCCCCCCCCCCCCCCCCCCCCCCCCGCCCCCCCCGCGGTTGGACCTCGCTTTCGTCCTCACCCTCGCCATCAGCCCTTTTCTCGACGTCAACATCATCAACCGCGACAACGCATACTGTACCCAAACGAGCCAAACTTAACAGTCTTCTGGAATCTTCTTTATTTCAGAAAACATCACAAAACCCACCATCGACACAACAGCTATTTGCAATCTTGTTCCCAACTCGTTTGCTTCCTCTATAATTTGATGCCAGAATGACCTTTAAAGGCGCTTCAGCAGTTTGTCCTCTCTCTTGTCTTGCTTTTCGTTGTTGTTGTTATGGATAATTTGTTTTCCGGTTGAATAGATTGATGATGAATAGTTGCAGGGAGTTAGAGATGTACCGGCCAATGAGTGATAAGGTAAGGATTCCAGAACTGATGAAATCGCAGTTGAAGATTTGCAAATAAAGAGCAACTCTTGGCTAAATCCCAAATTGATCATCTATTTCTTTTTAAATAGTCTAACAAGGTACACAAATACTAAAGTTTACATTTTATTCACTAGAGTAGAAAATCAGAGTTAGTATTTCGGTTATTTAGGGTTGAAACCGAATCGAACTAAAAAATTCGGTTCGGTTTTACTTCAGTTCCATCCATTCTATTCGGTTAATTCGGTTTGTTACAATAAAAAACCGAAAATTGAAAAAACCAAAAATTTCGGCTCGGTTTTAACAAAAAAAAAAAACAGAATGATCACCCCTAATGGTAACCCATATTTATACTATGAAAGACATAAACATGATTAATAAGGTTTTGAGAGATTAGACCTCATCCAAATTCAATTTAAAGAGGTTTATATGTGTTAGGATTTAATTTGGCCAGAATATTAGTCCAAGTCCACAAAAACTGTTAAGTTGCTAAATTAGCCCAAATTTTTGGTGAAATTTCAATTCAACCCAAATCTTTCAAGATTTGTCAAATTGGCTCAAAACTTTGAAAAATTCTCAAATTTTCCCTAATCTTTGTAAATTTTCCAGATTTGTCTAAAATTCTCTAAAGTTGACAGATTTACCTTAAAATTTCCAATTCTGTCTAGAACCTTATAAATACCTCTAATTCACAATCAAACTCTTAGTTTTTACCTAAACTTAAAACCAAAAGACCTTTAGGACGCCAAATTAGTACATAATTTAATTTCTGTTTCTACCCTAGATGACCATTCTAAATTCTTAAAAATTTATAACATGAAATGATAACATAATCTAAATGCATTTATTCTACCAATGTCATAAGTTATAAAATGACCAAAAAAACCGAATTGACTCCCTAAAAACAAAAATATTCCATAAACTAAATTTTCTTATCTAAAACTAAATAAAAATTAGAGCTCAGAAAAAACTGGGTGTCAATAGGATGGCGGGTGACAATCTCCCAATCAAGACAATTTTTGCTTGGTTCATCTTAATGCCATTGGCAGAAATCTTGTGCCTCAAAATAATGCCTATCTTAGCATAAAATGATGTGTCTCCTAATTGAGAAAGTTTCTTGACATCCTGAGAACCAAAGAAAGATTATGAAGGCAACGATCAAAAGACGAACCAAGCACAAAAAAAGAAAATCATTCACAAAAGATCTTTATGCAATTCTCAATCATATAAAAAGAGTTGCCATCATACATATGTTAGAATTTGTATTTAAAAAAAAAAACAGAGGAAAAAAAGTCAAAGGTGCAACTATAACATTAGAATAAGTTCAGGGATAGTGTAAATTATCACAATAATATATGTACTACATAACAAAGAAAATCCGTAGGCAAAAAGTGGAAAATACACCATTCACGAATGTTTTTAAAGCAAATATGCCACTATTGTTTTCCAAATAGCAAAACAAGCTACTAAAATAGTATATCAAGAACACATTATTCAGTGACGTAGAGAAAAAATCTCCTTGATATGGATTGATGTCTGGACCAATTCAGTTTTAGTTGTACTTATAATTCGACTTGAATACAATATATAAATTTAGGGTTAAAATATAGCCTACAAATCTTAACTTATTAAAATTTCACCTTAATTAGAAATTTTGAATCAATAATAAGAGCGAGAAATGACCAAACTTTTTCTGTTGATGCATGACCGAACAAAAGTTATTAACCCATCTGGCCTCCTGAAGCTGAGATGTGGGCTGTGAGAGATGGCCTTCATATATGAGGAACATTCAGGTGGAGGTTGAGACTGATTGCAAATTAGTAGAAGAGTCTTTTGCCACCGATTTTTTTAGCGAAACCTACACTAAGACCTGTGTAGTTGGATTACAAGTATTTGATCCGACAACTTCAAATTCGAGTGAGAAGAGAATCTTTTGTAATTCATGATCACCCCTCAGACAGCATTCTTAATGTTCTGGAGACTGATAGATTAGGAGCTTTTGTAACTACAACTGCCAAAGTGCTTTCTATCTAACTTGTCTGCACGAAGCCCAAAAGCTGTAAATGCCTGTAATGGGCCTTCTGGCCTTTGCACTTAACAGCCAGCCGCAGCCGGTGAGTTATTTGCTTCAGAAGAAAGTATTGGTGTCACATTTGCCTTTAAAAATGTATTAGTGGACGATTTTTCAATTTCCATTAAAAAAATCATGAAATGGATGTATGTTTGCGCTCATACGTAAAAGTATAAAACAAATCCATTTCGTCTCCGGCGCCCTAGTGGGAGTGGCTGGCTACCATATGAGAGAGAACATGGTGCTTTAACGTTGGCGGCGGCTCCGAACCCAAAACACAGAAAAACATGGCCGCCGTTGATGAGGAAGACCAAGACATAGATCACCTCTCTATGATCTCCCTGGAAGAAGGAGAAGATGCCGGTAAGACTGAGACCCCACCTTCAACTCTCCAACACTACCTCTCCTCCATCAGCTCCACTCTCACCATCCGCCAGCTGCCGAAACAAGGTCTCTCCTTCAAGCTCTGGCCGGCCGCCACCACTCTCGTCACCCTCCTCGACAGCCACCGCCGTTGTGACAGCCCACTGGGCCTCGTTCTGCCCACTGGTCGTCCGCTCAGAGTGCTCGAGATTGGATCCGGGACAGGGCTAGTGGGAATCGCCGCCGCCGTCACGCTGGGCGCTAAAGTCACAGTGACGGACCTGCCCCATGTTGTTCCCAACCTGCAGCACAACGTGGAGTGCAACGCTGAGGTGGTTAAACTAAATGGTGGGGAGGTGGGCGCGGCAGCTCTGAGGTGGGGGGAGGCAGAGGACATGGCGGCTATCGGAGGCGAATTCGACCTCGTGCTGGCATCCGACGTGGTTTACCATGATCACCTGTACGACCCTTTGCTTGAAACGCTGCGTATGCTGCTGCTGCGCAAGAACACGAAAGTGGTATTTATTATGGCTCATTTGAGGAGGTGGAAAAAGGAGTCGGCTTTCTTCAGAAAGGCGAAGAAGCTGTTCCATGTCGACACATTACACAACGAAAGCCCTTCTGAGGGATCCAGAACTGGTGTAGTTGTCTATCGTTTTGTTGCCAAGTGATTCAACTTTCTTATTTTTCCTTCGGAAAGACAAACAAGTTGTTCCATGTCGACACCATTCAGTTTACCCATTATTGTTTGTACTACAATGTACCAAGATCATCCGGTTAATCGTCAATCCAAACGCAAGCATTTCCAATTTTTATGCATTCAAACTGTTCGTAGTAAGTCCTGAATGGTTCTGGTTCTGGATGTGGGTGGAACTTAATGAGCTTAAGCCCTCTTCAATTCCAAATGGATTCGTTTACACTGAAACGAGGTTAAATAGTCCAAGATGGGACGTACATGAGAATGTAGTTGAATTTGTATAGTGCTGAAAATGCTACTAATTAGCTGCAACAAATGGGTGCATGTGAATGCTCAATATTCACACAAGTGGCAGGCAGCATAAACTGGTTGATGACACTCATGCAGGAGAAGCAAAAGCCTCCTTTTCTGTTCATACAATGGCAGGCTGCTCAGTGCTCGTGATACATTTCAGTTGATGGGCCAATAACAGTCTTCCCCAATTCAGGCCCCAAACTCTGCTTCTTGTTTTCAGACTTTGAGCAGCTATGGTACCTCTCTCCCCCCCCCCCCCCCCCCCCCCCCCCCCTTCTTTCTCTGTGTATGTATGTGCCTGTGCGTACAAATGCACCCATACATCTTCATGAAGTTGTGTTGATTGATGTAAATCTGGTGAAGGCAAGCACCCCCACAGAAAAGATGAAGCCGTATAATTACTGGAAGAGCTCCTCCTCTGCCAGTGTCCGGATTGCCCTCAAACTGAAGGTACTGTCTACAGTCACTCTCTGGCCCCCCTCGCCTAGGATTGAACTGCAAATGATTTATGCTACTCCAGCATTGAGATTTGTAGCTGCTGGTAAAAGTTGGTCACTTGAAGCTAAAGTGAAACAAGTAAACATGTGGTGGTAATTTTCTTCTCCGGATAAATTTGAACCGTTGAACTTGGTGAACGAATTGACATTGCTTGTTAATTGCCTATTACTTTTTTGTTACTGCATTTAACAGGGTTGCAGTATGAATACATAGCAGTCAACTTGGACTAGGGGGAGCAATCCAATCCTGGTATCTCCTCCAAATAAATTTCCCCAGTATACTCATGAAAATCAATTAAAACGAAGGGAATCAATGATACTAAAAGATTCTGGTCAATAGCTTTCTACTCAAGTTACTGATAGTTTTGCTGTAGCCATCATCATTGATGATACTGCCACATTGCCACTTGTTCTCTGTAAAACTCTGCTACACAGTTTATTTGCTCTTTTAGTTCGGTTGGCAGATCTTGAAAGGATTAGCCCTATCAATAAAGTGCAGGTGCTGGTGGACGATAATATAGTAATTTCAGACGATGGTTAGTCAATTTCAACTCTCGCTTCTTTTGTTAATTGGTTATTTATTCATACTTGGCTATTTCCCAACATTTACCTGCTGTTGATTTGATTCAAGTATCTGGAGGAGAAATATCCTCAGATGCGATTGCCTGATGATGTTCAGAAAAGAGCAATCGCTTATCAGGTAATGCCACTGATAACTTGTTCACTTGCTTCCGAATTAGCTGCACAACTTTGCACAAAAACCTTAATTAACAGCCAACTTTGGAGACGTTGTGATTGCCTAAGGCCAATATTGGCATTTGATCATCCAAATAATGATGGATTTTTCTGCTGTGACATTTGATCTTAGGTTGCCAAACATTGTTTCCTCAAGCATACAGCCCTATCACAATAAAAATGTACTGGCCTGGTTAGTATTTCAACTGAAATGGCACCACCACTTTGAAGGCTTTGGCTTCTAGTTGCTTGAGAAATTCTCTTTCTCTATGAAGTTATTGAACCATGTTAATCTATCTACTTCACTCTGCTTCTCTGTGCAAGCAGAAAAAAGCTTGGCGAAGGAGAAAAATTTTCTTGGGCACAACACCATATTACAAAAGGCTTCTCGGGTGAGGATAACCGAGTTATATATAATGTCAATATTACTTCATGAACTTAATGTCACCGATCGACCCCTACATATATATATATATATATATATATATATATATATATATATATATATATATATACATATATAGTTGTGTAGTAGTATGATAGTGAAGATGATGATGGGGCTTAATTGTTACATGTCCGTTCGGGTTTCAGCTCTCGAGAAGTTGTTAAAGGGCTGTGCTTGTAGATGAAGTTTCAATCGTTTGTTTCTCTCTTTGTATCACATGGTAGTGCTTCAGCTGCTAGATATGTGTCAACTGGGGAATGATGATAATTGCCCACTTCTACTTTTTTTTTTTTTTTTTGCAGGCAGATCTGTTTCTGGCATCACAAATTAATAGATTATGCTATAAAAAAACTTCGAGATTGACATGCTATTCCAGTAACAAATTTATGAGCTTTTTTCGCTTGGCTCTATTCGTAACTTTAAGAGTTCTTATGAGGTCCACCGTTGAAGAGGCACAAATTTTTTTTTTTTTTTTGCTTACCTGTGGTAGTCTTATGACCCGGTCCCAATCAAGCTAGAGAGTTTTGGAATTATCAGAATACTTAATTTTCAAGCCCTACATTAATGAATAATTATAGAAAATGCTTGACTTGACTCGATCGACTCCGACCAAGGACATATTTTCGCGCACACATTTGCATATGCGTGTCCAATAGTATTTCACTTTCAATCACTTTATGGTAGAAAAAAGACCTTACACCTTTAGATTTTGTGCTACACTTGCTTGACTTTGACTGAACGATATTGGCCCTGAAATCTGAAATTTGGATAAACATTATGTACGTACGGTTAGGTCAGGAAATTATATTTACTTATTGATGGGTCAAGTGTACAGTTGAACGTAAAATTTTCAGTGTGTTAAATATCACTATTGTAAGATATATTATACCTTAAATTTTTAAGAAATACTGTATAGTATATTGTATTGCATATCTTTATTGTGTTTACAAAAAATATAAATATTATAATATTATTTTAAGATAACATAAATTTAATTTTTTTTTACACATTTTATATATATTCTAATTTTTCTTATCATAAAAATAATACTCAAAAAAAAAAAGAAAAAAACATTCTAATTTTGTTTTTTTTATTAAAAAAAAATATAAAAAAATGTTATATATAGAACAAAATAAATAATACTAAAAAAAACTAATTTATTGATATAAGAGAAAAAATAATACTTTAATAATAACAATATATTTTCTAATATCACTTTAAGTTTCTACATGACTCAAAGTATGATGCTTTTTTTCTAGCTTGTTCTGTAAAAAATAAAAGTAAATATTTATTTTATGATATGTATATTAATTATATTATAACGTTTTATATATTTATGATATTTTAATATAAAATAACAAAAAAAATATCTCACACAGATTCACAAAAAAATATATATTGCGGTACATTTATTGCGGTATTTAAGATATACTGCGGTTTTTTACAAAATATACACAAAAAGTGAGCGGCACGTATGTAAAATGGTAAATTATGCAATAAAATGATAAAATATGAATATATTTGTATCGCAGTAAGCAGTATACAGCATGATATGGTGCTGTATTTAATTCCATGAAAAATTTTGTGCTGCAACTGCAAGTGCAGGTTGGGTTTCCAGTACTCCTGTCTAGGTTGAATGAATATTATGTCGATATGACACCATTTCTGGAAGTTAGCTATGCCTGAGAAGCAACTAGATGCACCTTCCAACACCAGTACTTGAATTAGGTACCTGTTGTTCTTTTCTTGTGTTGTTTTCTTGTATTTCCAATTTAGGGCTTCTGTTTAGATTAGATTCAGTAATTGTGTTTTCAAGGTTTATTCGGCTGATATTTGTATTAGGACTGGGGATCATCAGTAGAAATAATTTATGTCTGATGTAATTGCAGCTTTGCTTAAAGTTGTAATGCAGGTCCCTTGGACAGAGGCATTTGTTCAAAGGCCCAGCCAAGGAGGTTGAATAACTTGTACGCTACTTTGGGATTCAAAAGTGAATGAGTTTTTGTGGGTGGCCCTCTTTCCTGTTTTCTTTAGTCCTCTTCTTAATTATTGAATGCTCCAATCAGAACATTGTTAATGAAATGGTTTTAGGGTTGGTTGGTTTTCTATGGAGAAAAGGGGGTAGGCAAGAGTAAGGCAAATTAAATGTTAGTAGAAGCAAGCAAATGAAGCTGATTTGGTGCGGTTGAGGCTGGAGTGTACCCTACAAAATATGGTCGGCCGGGACCGGGAGGACATGCGAGTCTACATCATTTGATTTTGGGAGGCTGTGCCACGATCCATAAAAGAAATTAAAAAAAAACTCAAATTTTTGAATATTAGTTGATTTGCATCCCCCAATTCAATTCATACATTATAAACATATCAATTTCAAAGATAACTTGTCCTTCTAGATGTTTTAGTTTCTAAATACAAAAAAATTCTGAAACGAACTCGGGATCTTTTCATAGAGCAATAAAATCAATTATTTATGAGCAAATCAAATTCATGCAGTAGAGTTATCAAGGAGTTTACTTTAATTTTCTCCTGCTTCCTTGAGAACATTTCAGAAAACTAAAAACAAAACTTGCACGTCCCTCCTCCTTCCACCGCGCCATATGTCGTCGAGACGCTTCACATTAAAAATAAAAAATGAAAACTAACTTTTCTATCAAGGACATTTAGAATTCCTATCATTTTTTTTTGGCCGGGCAAATTTTGTTAATTATATCCTTACGCGTGTGTACTGAATTTGGCTGGCCATGCAAGACAGGACAGTGTCGATGAATCCGAGGAGAGAGAAAGACGGCTGAATGGTTCAAGGTGCAAGCTTTGGCCCTATTGGCATTAAGTAAGGAAGTTTCTTTGCCTTTTTTTCTCTGTTTTTTTTTTTCAACTTTTCACTATTCACTTTTATTGGTATTAGTTTTTTTTTAAAACATTTAGATTTGACATATAATTCAATAAAATTTATATGTTATTTTCACTCTTATCCCTCAACTTTTATATGTAGATGAAGAAACTTAATTAAATATTAAAATAATAATTTAAAGAATAATATAATAAATTAATTTATTAAATATAAAAATATTGTAAAGATTTAATACAACATATAATAATAAATATTGCAGACGAGGGAGTAGATGCTTATAACTAAATTTTCTTTCTAAATATATAGTTTTATAGTTGACATCCGTAGATGCTACAATAATTATTATTTCTTCCTTTGAAATTTCTTCGAAAGAGACTCAATTTGGGTCATCATGCCAAGAAACCACATCATGTTACATCTTCTAATAAATTAGATGATAATAAGTATCTTGCGGTTTTTATTACTAACTTTTGTTTGTTAATATGATTAATTAACGGTTAATGTTGAAATTTGAAAAAATCTGATTACCTTTGCTATTTAGTGTATAATTGTCCAAAATTTTAATGTTAATGATTAAAACTCTTACTGAATAGGGAGACTTTGACCTGTGATAAGAACTACCCATTTGCATATTGTACAGAAAATATTAGAACCCACCACGTATGCAGTAATGGGAAGCTATATATATCGTTTTCCCTGTGGGTGGGTAAATAATCTATCTCTTTTAATGCTTTGGCCTGCCCCTCGGACTCGGAGCCACAGAAATTAGGTTCATATTTAATGCTAGATGACAGCCCACTTGCAGGCAATAGCTAGCCATTCTTGAAAACAACTCGTCTTTGTTTACAACAAATATCTAGCTTTCAAGTTTTAATTTTTCTTTTGTTTTTTGGTTCGAAGAAACAGCTTGTTGACTTCGTATTTACCTCCCTTGCTGAGGGAAGCTAAAAAACAGACAAAGATACTTATTTCCGGATTGGTCATTTCATTTAGGTTGTTTTGACGAAGTACCATGCTCTTAACTCCACTAAAAGTTCATCCAATTGCTGAGTTTTCAACTCCAAAAACAGTTCAAGTTCTAGCTTACACAGGAAGGATTTGGGTTGGTGTTTTCTCTGTGTTGATTGATTGGCCACCGAAGTTGAATGGATAGATTGGTTTATGAAAGGCTTCACACAGAGAAGGAAGATTGCTGAGGAGCATTTTGCTTGTCTGGGAAATGAACCCCAGGATTCTATTGCTTTCTCTGGCTGTTTTTGTGAATATTTATACAGTTACTGCAGCTACCAATGGTCAAGGTTGTAAGTTGCTGTTTTACTGCTTTGATCTTCTTTGTTTTGTGGGGAATATTTTGTTGGATGAGGAAATGGCTTCTCTTCTTGTAATTCTTCAGCTTCTCTCTCTGGTGGAATTGACATTGATCACACAGTTTCTTGGATTAGTTATGTCATTGTGAGCACATTTCTGTTGAAGATGGTTTGATTTTCTTCTGAAATTTACGAGAAATCGTTGACAAGCTGCTAGAATTTGCAAACTTATCATGCCCTGTTGTAAACAAATCACAGCTTGGCTTGCACATGTGCAGTTACCAGCTCTATAGGATGGAAAACCAGAATGTTCTTCTGAGATTTCTAGTGCAATTATTATAAGCTGCTAGCGTGGTAGTTGATTTGGCAGTACTATGTACTAAACTCATACAACAACCAGCGGTTTTAAGTCTGTCATTTAGACCATTAAAGCCTCCGGCTAAAACCATTTGCCAATTATATATATAAATTCCGAACTATTTCCAACATTCTTGTGCAGCAAGTGCTCTAGCATCCCTGAGGAGTATATGGAAGAACCTGCCCAGTTGGGAGGGCTCCGATCCTTGTGGTAGTGGTTGGGTGGGAATTGAATGCACCGATTCGCGTGTGACCTCCATGTACGTTGATGGTGCCATCAAACTCATATATGTAGAATCTGCAGTTTCTGGTATTATTCTGACCTCTTTTGTTTCAGAAAGTTGGCAAGCACAGATTTGGAGGGTTACCTATCTGGAGATATTGCTTCCTTGTCTGAATTGCAGATTTTGTACGTTTTTTTTCATGTCTTTCTCTATAATATTTCAACTAACTTCTGCAGGAAGAAACTGGGGCCTGCCCTTGGTTGATATCGCTACATATCTGATTACTTCCCAATTTGCAGGGATCTATCGTACAACAGGCAGCTGACAGGATCAATTCCCCCTGCAATTGGGAATTTAAAGAAACTGAAGAGCTTGTAATGAATCAAGTGTTCGCTTATGCTGGCATAATTCAATTTAAATATGTCATTGTGTTCCTTTAACTGACTTGCTCCATTTACTTTTATGACAGGAGCCTGGTTGGTTGCAGTTTCACTGGTCCAATACCTACTTCTATCGGATCGCTTGGGCAGCTGGCCTATCTGTAAAGATACTTGACGTTTTTTTTTTTCCTTTTACCTTAATGACATTACGATTTTTCATCAGAGATCTGCCTGATGAATATTGATTCTCCTTCATTTTTTGTTTTAAGTAGGCTTCATTAATATGCTATAAACCTGTATTCAATGAAAGTTGCTCAAAGCCAATAAAGTTAACTCTGATTCAGTCCCACTTTGAGTTTTGCTTGGCTCCATTTTTTCAGTATTTAACTTGCTTTAAATGAATAGATCTAAAGTCCATTGTTGCTCCTTTGTGGCAGTTCTCTGAACTCAAATGGCTTCAGCGGAAATATTCCACCTTCCATTGGTAATCTAGCAAACCTTTATTGGCTGGATCTGGCTGACAACCAGCTTGAGGGAACAATTCCAGTCTCTAATGGAGCCACACCAGGCCTTGACTTGCTGGTCAATACAAAACATTTGTATGAATCCAGAACTTTGATCAATTTTTACTTTTGGGCTGTCTTGATATGTTCTGTTCTTTATTTTTATACATGAACTTTTTGACCCTCAGTCATTTTGGAAAGAATAAACTCTCAGGACCAGTTCCACCTCAGCTGTTCAGCTCAAAGATGACTCTGTTACATTTGTAAGTTCCACTCTGTCAGGGGAATTCCTTTCCCTTACAAGTGTTTGGCTAACATTATAATTTATGAAGTTTTTATTTTAACCTTCATCCTTCCGCTTTCAACTCCCTGGGGCAGGCTATTTGAAAGCAACAGATTTACTGGGGGGCTTCCTGAAACCCTTGGCTATGTGCAGAGCCTGGAAGTGGTGTGAGTATAGACATCAGCTGCTCTAGTATATGTTCACTTCTGAGTTTCTCAACGAGTCAACTTTATTTGAATTTCTCATGACATTGATGCATAAGCACCTTTTCTGTTTTTGTTTTTCTTTTTCCTGTAGACGCTTTGACAACAATTCATTATCTGGGATTCTTCCATCAAACATTAACAATCTTACAAGTGTTCGTGATCTGTAAGTATAAAAAAGAAATGCAGATAATATTCTTAAAGTTCCGAGAGAAATCACCGTAATCTCTTAAAAGTGCTTTCATGACTTTTGTTTTACAGGTATCTGTCTAACAATGGATTTACAGGCCCTTTGCTTAACATTTCCGGCATGAACAATCTTTACACACTGTAAGTTCTACTAATTCACATAAAAAATTAGTAATATTAATGCCCCTTTCTTATTTAGTATGTTTTTTTCTTTTTCTCTTCATCCCCATCTGCATCTTGTCTTGTGTATGTGCAAATGCACAAGTGCATGCGTGCGTTGGTGTTTCGGTGAATGTTTCTATGAACTAATTGATTGGATTGAATTCTAAGGAATTGGTTGTGCGTTGCAGGGATTTGAGTAATAATAGCTTTGATGCGTCGGACATGTCTTCATGGTTTTCGAACTTGCCTGCCTTAACCACACTGTATCATCTCTCTCTCTCTCTCTCTCTCTCTCTCTGGTGCACATCACGCACCGTTACCACTCATGCACACACAAATTGCACATGTTCACTTCAAGGATACAAAAGTATCCAGAAAGATGAACAAGCTCCTGTCCTCGTAAGGAGGACAGTGGATGTGCTTCTGTCAGTGTACATTCACATGCATTCCATTCTGAGCAGTGCCAAGTAATCAGGTTTTTCATGTGTGGCAGAGCAATGCAAAATTCAGCCCTTACTGGTACTGTTCCAGTCGAACTCTTCAGCCTCCCGCACTTGCAGACTGTGTGAGTGTGATTTTTCTTTCTTTCTTTCTTTACCTTTTTTTTTCCTGTCAAGAGTAGCTGTTAAGTGGACCTGTATAGGTGCTCCTTGGTTGGTTTAACTGAGGTTGCCTTGTCATAGGCAACTGAGTGGCAATCAGCTAAACGGAACATTGGACATTTGCACAAGCTATAGTAATGAGCTGCGAATCATTAATCTCCAGAGCAATTTGATCTCAGATTTGAATGACACTGCAGATGGCAAGATCCAAATAGTGTGAGTCAAAATTCTGTCTCTTCCTATGTGATGTATATGCATTTTCTTTCTGGTTCTTACTTTATTCATTGGATGTGGGGATTCCTAGCTGCATATTTCTATGTGTTCCCGTGGCTTGCTGAAGTTGCTTCTAACTGCTCCCTTCCCTGCAGACTATATGGTAACCCGATTTGTCGAGAGACGACGGGAACAACAAAATCATATTGCCAACTCCCCCAACCGAATGCCTCATCATTGTACACGACCCCTCAAAAGAACTGTGTGCCCACGCCATGCAGTTCAAGTCAGGTTGCTAGCCCCACATGCAGATGTCAGTATCCGTACACTGGAACTTTGCACTTCAGGGCGGTTTTCTTTTCTGATTTTGCAAATCCTGAGCCATATGCATCTCTTGAGAATAATCTGAGCGACTTCTTTCTTTCACACCAATTACCTGTTGACACAGTTTCTGTGAGCAATCCAAGAACAGATCCTTATAAAGATTTCCTGTTGACCCTTGACGTCTTTCCCTATGCCCAAGACCGTTTCAACCGCTCAGCGATTGTTAACATTGCTTTTGCGTTCACCAATCAGACTTTCAAGCCTCCCAAAAAATACTTTGGACCTTATGTTTTTAATGGAGATCAGTACGCTTACTTTTCTGGTACTTTCTTGATTCTTTTTTTATTGAATAATTCAAATGACTTTTATTCTGGAACACAATTTTTATGCCTATATTCTGCCCAACTAGATAATAAGTCGAGCAAGACAAGTACTGGCATCATAATTGGAGGTGCAGTTGGTGGCTCTGTGCTTCTGCTAGTAGCAGCACTTGCCGGTGTCTATGCTTATCGTCAGAAGAGGAGAGCAGAAAGAGCAACGAAAGAGAGCAATCCTTTTGGTGCGATAAAGATTTTGTTTAATTATAAGCAACCTCAGTTGACTTTTGGTTGATATCAAATCAAGGGATTAATGACCAGTTATCTATATATATCGTTGCAGCAAGCTGGGATGTAAATAAAAGTAGTGGTGGTGTTCCTCAATTGAAAGGGGCTAGGTTCTTCTCTTTTGATGAAGTTAAGAAATATACAAACAATTTCTCCGAATCCAACGATATTGGATCTGGGGGTTATGGGAAGGTTTATAGAGGAACACTTCCTACTGGAGAACTGGTTGCCATAAAGCGAGCTCAACAAGGATCCATGCAGGGTGGCTTGGAATTTAAGACGGAGATAGAGCTGCTCTCACGAGTTCATCACAAAAACGTCGTCAGTCTCATAGGATTTTGCTTCGAAAGGGGTGAGCAAATGCTGATATATGAGTATATTCCGAATGGCTCTCTGTACGAGACTTTGTCAGGTACAGTGTTGTTCTATGTTCGTTTATGCTCCGACTTGTCTACCCAGTATATATGAAGCAGAACCCAGTACTAGCCGTTCCATCAATTTGTAAAGCTATAATGATATTAGCATATGAAAACCTTCAAGACTGGACTCCCTAATTCATTGTTCAAATGGTTACTTCTTTCTGCAGGGAAGTCCGGAATAAGACTGGACTGGACAAGGCGACTCAAAATAACACTTGGAGCGGCTAGAGGTTTAGCATATCTCCATGAGCTCGCGAATCCTCCTATTATTCACAGGGACATCAAATCAACAAACATACTGTTGGATGATCGGTTAAATGCAAAGGTTGCTGATTTTGGCCTCTCAAAACCTATAGGTGACACTGAGAAAGGGCATGTCACAACTCAAGTGAAAGGCACAATGGTGAGGGCATTGAGATACCTACTTTAACAAGATGGTTCTGCTTATCAAATTGTCTCAAAAACCATCAGCCCGGTCATGTTTTTAACATACAAAGTTTTGAAAAATGTTTCTGTTTCCCATTCTGTAGGGTTATTTGGATCCTGAGTATTACATGACCCAGCAGTTGACCGAGAAGAGCGATGTCTACAGCTTCGGAGTGCTGATGCTGGAGATAGTAACTGGAAAAAGGCCAATAGAGAGAGGGAAGTATATAGTTAGAGAGGTGAGGGTGGCTTTGGATAGAACAAAAAGCTTGTATAACCTCCAACAGATATTAGATCCAACCTTAGGTGGTGCACCGCTGAAGGGTGTGGAACGATTTGTAGACCTGGCCATGAGTTGCGTGGAAGAATCAGGAGAAGACAGACCTAAAATGGGTGAAGCTGTGAAAGAGATCGAAAGCATCATGCAGGTTGCAGGTATGAACCCAAATGCCGAATCTGCAACCAGTTCATCTAGCTACGAGGAAGCAACCAAGGGATCTACCAATCCATATGGGGAGGATTCATTTGCATATAGTGCAGCTTTTTCAGTAGCCAAGATAGAGCCACATTGAGTCTCTACCTGCATGCATTTTTATGTTGAAATCATGGAACCCGGTGACAATCCGCTGCATTTGCCGCCTTGGGATTTTCGAGTGTGTTAGATTTTTGTCTCTTTGGTTGCTTATTTTGGTGAAATGTAATGATATGAGATTTTTTATTTGTGAATATCTGGAAAAAGTGAAAAGTATTGGCAACTACTCTTTTTAAGTTAAGAAACTGTTGCCAATAGTTGTGGACTTCTATATAGCAGATCAAACAATCTCAGGAGAAATTTCTGCTCATATCTCGTATTTTCTATTCCTGATTACTTCCTTTACTCAATTGCTTCTTTACAAAGTCGGTAAAAGCAGAGAAGGCTTTTCAACGCTAAGTATGGAGTTTTAAAGATGATTCCAGTATTGAGCTTAGAAGTGCACAAGTCAATGTTCTGGGTTACCTGATCATGTCATTGGTTTCTCAAGGAGAGCAGAGAAGAACCACTCATTTTTTCGACCGCTGCGGTCAAGTTTCAAGCCAGCATCCCATCTGAGTTTCTTGAGTCCGATCCTATCAAACATGGGTATGTAAGTTTGATTAAGCTGAGGGCCCAGGCAGAGGAAGTGATCGAGCCAGAAGAGGCCCCCAGGCCTCAACACTCTGTATATATCAAAAAGAGTGAATTCAAGCATTGCATCTGGGATCCAGTTGCCGAGGAGATTCATGGAGTGCACGATATCAAGCGTGTTGTCGAAGAAAGGCAGCCTTTGGGAGAGGGTAAGATGCAAAGGCAACAAACCCCTGGAGGCAATAAAGCTATTGAAGGGGCCATCAAGGTTCAGTGTGGTAGTAATGATGGTAACATTCCGCTCCCTCATCCTAGCTGCAAATGATCCGGTACCACCCCCAATGTCAAGGCCTATCCGGATTGTACCTCGAGGTCTTGTCCAGAGGACTTGATCGATCCCATAGTTGAGCCCTTTATCAAACAGCCAGCGAGTTTTCTCTCTGCCCTGCAGGTCGAAGCAATCCTTGCAGTCGAAGTAACCACGAGTCCTTCTTCTATCAATCAGACATCTGTAGTTCTTGCAGCTGTAAGGGTCCCAGATTGTGCTTGTGTCTGGTGGGGTGGCCCAAAGGCTGTCCGGAAGAGGCATTGGCTCGGCATAGCCAAGAGGAGTCTTGGGGTGGCACCTTCTCCGGGGCAGTGGCTCGCACCCTTTGAGCAAAAGCTTCTGTGCAAGTGCATCATCAGGAGGGCATTCACCGCCAATCTCATATGTCATGTACTGAGCCAACTCTTCCGTGAACCTCAAGCAAGCCGCCCCAGTTGGCGGATAGATCTCATCCGACCCCACATTCGGCGAGTACCCAAACGGAAGCTTCTGAGGCTGCAAAACGAGCTTCATCTCATCCGACAAATTACCTCCGAAATCAGCTGGATTCTCCACCCGCCTAGGCTTCTGCTCCCTGGTGAGCTCTATGAGCAGTGCCTGCACCAGCATGTTGGTGGAGTCGAGCTTGTGGTGAAGCTCAGCAATCACGGATCGGCTCAGGGCAAGGTGTTCCTTGGTGGTGTTGAGATCAGCCGAGAGGGAAACCGGAAGTTGCTGTTTTGAAAACAAGCTGCTGGAGCTAGAAGTTGAGGTGAGGATGGAGACTGTGAGAAGATTGGTGAGGATTACAAACAAGACAACCTTGAGCTGGAGAGACTTAGAATGTTGCTTTCTTGGGCTTTCTTGGGTTTCATTTCCCATGTCTCTTCCTCTCTGATCTTTTGATCTCTACTTAATTCCTTCAGTCGCATGCGCAACGCAACGTACGTAATGGAGATTGTTGAGCTCAGCTCAGCTGATCAGCTGAGTATTTGATATGCCGAGAGATTTGAAGAGTATAGTATTTGAGATTTGTTATAGAATAATTAATTAGAGAGATTTAATGGTAACCGCATTACGAGGAAATTCACGTTCTCATCTCATAGGGGCTAGCGGCTTTGTTCATTGTGAAGCGCCGGGTTGAGCGTGCAAGTATTAATTTGTTTTCTTTTAGAAAATAATTATTATATTATAAAAAAATGTTCTTCAATAGATTATTATACTTGTATATTATTGGCTTTTAATTAATTAAATAAAATTAATTTCAGATAAAAAACTTAAAAAAATAATATATAAAATAAGTATTTTAAATTAATCCAACTTAAAATTAAATGAATTAGAATATATTTTAGATTAAACTCCAAAGTAACCATATTATTACAAACTTGCGATTCTGAATGAAAAAGCAACAGAAAAGCAACATTAAATTAAAGGACTTTATTAAGTACTTCTCGGAAAGAAAAACTAAAAACTTAATTTAGGCTGAGTTCCAGTTTTTCTGGTTAGTACTAATTAGATTTTCATTCTTTAAAAATTACTCTTACTCTACTGCTTTTATTGTTACACTATCTGTGATAATAACTTTTGTAAATTATAATTCAAACTGTCCAATAATTAACTTTCATTAAATTTAAACAATCTAATCATTTTTCAATAATTAATAAAAGTAGTTTAAAATATTAATTTTTTATAATTAAACATAAAACAGCCAATTTCTCTACTAGAATTGGGGGAAAAAGGAGTAATGCAATAAGAGTAGATTTCAAACAAAAAGGGATTCCCATGTTCCAGCTCAGGCTGGTACATAAGGGAACATTTCAAATAGAAGAAGTGGGTTAGAGTGGCGCGACACTCCAAAGTACTAGACATCCATCAATGATCAAATTGTGGCTGAAGTTTTTCAAGGTATTGTGCAACACACTTTACCCATCAACTTTCATATGAATAACTCTTAATTATACTTGTAACAATTTTGAATATGAAAAAAAAAATAAACAAACAAAAAGGGTAAAAGTATAAGTAAAGTAGGGGAAAAGGTGGAATTGATCAAGAACTTTATTCCAAATTAGTCATACAATTCTATGCCCCTGGGCTTCAATTAAAGCAACTACTATTCACTAGGTGCTGTGGACGCAGCCACTATTTGTTGTCTGCTCCATCCAAAATAGGTGGTCCTTATAAGGGACCTTCGGCATAAAATGCCCAAAGATAAGGTCCACTTTTGATGTTAATGCGCCGGACCCTTTTATGATAAATTACTTTTACGCATATAAATTGATATTATCTTTCATGTGAGTATTGGTTGAGACATGTTAATTTTGTCCATGAACTCACTTGTTATAAAGTACTCTATCTGTTCCAGCAGTATATTTTTTTTGTTTGGAAATGTCTCAAAATATATGCTACATTCCAAAAACAAAAATAGAGATATTTCAAATTTGATCATAACTTTTCTAATTTTTTAAATTTATATAAAAACTTTTAAAGATGATTTTTTTTTATATAAAAAAAACACTCAAATAAAAAAGGTTTCTTAACTTTATGTAATAGAAAACATTGCAAATAAAATGAAAAAGATGGAGTAACAGCACCAGTCCACCAAAGTTCTTTCCCAAAAGTCAAGTCAACTTTGATGGAAGTGGAAGGAAATGGGAATGTACAATCGAAAATTATACTCTTCTACCCCCAAGTTGGTTTTGTCTGCTGCATTGTAATAATTTGATTTAAATTCACTTATATTATTATTTGAATTTTTTTTTAAAATTATATATAATTCTTGTAATTTCTAAATATAATTTTTTTTTAAAAAATAGTAAATAGTATAAAGAAATTAAGATCAAATTTAAGTTAAAAAACAAAAATGAAGGAGAGAGTAGAGGCGGCGATTTCCAATTACCAGTTTGCCGGATTGAAAAACTACAGGAGAGGACCAGGAATTCAGTGGAAAAATGATGGTGCCTTTTTCGAAGAACGGGTTGGGCGAGAGACTGCAAGGAAGGCGGACATTTGTTCGAGAAATAGGGAGCTTTCAGAATGGTCTGCACGCTGAGCTTCAGCAATTAGATCCATAAAACGACCAAAAGGCATTTGTTTCATCCTTGAACGTACAATTAAGTGGCTAGCTTCTGAAATGCATTAATTAAACGGGAGCAGAAAATAACTAATTCCATCTGATGGAACTCGATCGATCCTCCTTAATTTCTCATTAAATATGTAGTAATACATATAAATATTTTCCCTCTAATTAATTCCAGATTACACAAATAATTAAAAAAAATCGAGTAATTTACCTGCATGCATGGACGGTAGCATAATTAATTAATTACCAATAGTATAATATATAATTAATATGAAATGATCACTTTGATTTAACTAAAAAGGTAAATTAATAGTGTATGACAATTAATATAATTAATGGTGAGAGATGAATTAAGTAGTATTTGTGTCCACCAGTTTCATGAGATTCTCAATGATTATCATCACCAATTTTGTATTCAGCCGGTTCACAAAGCACTTTGGCAGCCATCCTGCTGCAGGATCCAACTGCATGCAAAGTATATATATATATAAATATATATGTCATTAATTAATTAATTATGACCAGTAATTAAATTAAAAAGAAAAGAAAAGAAAAGAAAAGAAAAGGACTAGCTAGCCTAGTAGATTATTTTATGGATACGTAGGTTGGTAATTATTAATTAGTTGTTTATATATATATATATATACCTGAACAACGTAGGTGACAAGACAGGAGTGTTGAAGCTTCTCCACAACCCAACCAGAGTGCAACAACAAAGCCCGGATGGCGTTGTCTTGCTTGGGTTGCAAGCCAGCGGCAATCTCTTTGGGGAGTGAAGCAACGGCGACGACAACAGTTCCATCTTCCAGGGTCTCGCGTCGCTCGTAGACGATAAATTCTCTGTTGCGGAAAAGAGGCTTGGAGTTGTCCCCGAACCTGAGCCGGATTATGCTCAGGTTATCCTCCACATCCTTTATGTATCGCGCCTCCACAAGATCCGAGTCCCATTGCTGCTGCATCCACTCTTTACTTTATTATTTCAATTTCTATTAATTTTTATTCATTAATTACGTACTTGCAATTTCTTCTAATCTAATCTAAATCTCCATATTTACTAACTAACTCATCTTATATCCCATCCAAAGAAACTCTACCCACTATAGTTAATTAACTTGTTTTTATCAAGGATCTAGTTTAATAACAAATATTCTAATTAACTGCCAAAATATTCTAATAAGACCATTCAAATTAATTTAGTAGAATTAAACCAAATATCAGCAAAGTTTTTGTAAGTCCCAAATTCTTTGTTTTTAATTAAGTTTGATTTCAATTTATATATGTTATTATTATTTCATAAAAAATTTACAAATCTTATATTTAAAAACTACGAGTGTTGTAGTTTCTAAATATTATTTTAATTGACAAATAATAATATAAATAAGTTTAAATGAAATTTAATTAAAAAATTGAAATAATTAAAACAAAAAAATTGGGAAGGATATATGGGGTATTATATATGGACACACAGTACTTGATTAGGCATTGTGTGGTAGCTAGATACAAAAGAATGCCTTTTAAGGAATCAATGGACCATATATATATATATATATATATAATACTTACAGCTAAGAGAAAATGATGGCTTGAGCACCAACCAACCAAAAGCACATCAATGTTTTGAGATTAATTTTGGAGAATCCAAATCCAAACTGCTAATTACTTTTTAATTTCACTGTAACCGTTACATTGCCATTTGCCTAACAAAATCTAGTTTCCCCACCATTTCATTTTCTTTCCATCATTTCAGTATATATAAACTTTAAAAGTTTTGTTTGTCTTTTACTTGTTTTTCCTAAAGAGTTCTTAAAATTTATCACAAAAATTTTAAAAAATCAGTTATGCTAATTGTATTGTACAATTGAAAAATGGTAATCATGCATGCAAAAATTTGTTTCTATTTTATTAAGAAAATTTTGTGTGTGTGTGTGTACTTAGCAAATTAAAAGGACGTTATTTTACATTAATTATTTTTTTTACTGCCACAAGATATCTGAGTCCACTTAGACTAATTCCATAGATCTTGCGGTTTATATATAATTACCAAAGTTTAGAAAAATTCCTGTCGGAACATATGGAGTGCTGCAATTTTTACTGACGTTAATTAATGCTAATGTTGTTTTAAACCGATACGGAAAAGAAAATATAATATGGAGTATTAATTACCAAGGGCATGCAAAAATATATATATATGTATAATTAAAATTACAGTTACGAGAATGACCTTGGCGGCGTCAATGGCATTGGCGACGGTGAGGAATTGTTGGGGGGAGACGGAGTGGAGGAGGCGGCGGCTGCGGAAGCTGTTGAAGGAGCCGCAGCGGCGCTTGGAAATCTCGACGCCTTTCTCAAAGCTCAGAACCTTCCATCCATCGTCGCCTTTTCCGAGTGCCTTGTCCGACTCCGACGAAGCCGATAACAACTCTTGTATGCAACTTTCGCTTGCAAATTTCACGTATCTCCTCAACGACTCCTCGCTGATAGACCTTACACATATCATGTACATATATACAAGTTCATGAAGTCAGGTCAATGGAATACTATACAGTACTAGCTAGCTTCTTTATTTATAATTTGAGTGTAAAAAAAAAAAAAAGAAGAAGAAGAAGGTGCGCAAGTAAACATGCATGTCTTCATGAAGATCATTGAGAAATGGAACAAGTACCAAGTGCGGCTGCAAGGGGCTGAGCTGGTCATTTGCAGGACTTTTGCTTATCTCAGTTCGAAAGTGGATGTTATATTGGAGGAATTACAAATTAAGGATCTATATATGTGTGTGCGTGAATGGGAGAGAGATCGAAAGAGGAGGCCAGGGGATTAGATTAATTAGAATTATATTATATTGGGGCGGGGGCCGAGGAATGTAGAAATAATGGGGAGTGAGTGGGGTGAGTTGATTGAAGCACATGCAGTGCCAGGAGAAGGTCCATGATTGGAACTGCAACAAAATTAAAGCTCTTAATATATTATGTTATATATGTGTCTTTCTTTCTTTTCTTTTCTTTTTTTTTTTCCCCTTAATTCTGCAGGGTGTGGGGGTGGGGTTGGGTTTTGGGGGTGGAGAGGGGATTTTTTAGGTTCTTTGCTTGCAAGAAAAAGCAGGAGAGGGCACATGGAGTGTTGGAAGCTAGCTAGCCTAGCGAAAACGTAACAAGCGATAGATGAGAATGAGAAACCAAAGGGGCGGGGAGGGTAGGCAGACAGGCTAATGGGAGGCCTTTAAGCCGCTTAGTTTATCTGTTAACTTGCCGGGTGACGCTGACACTATTTTAACATACCCTTAGAATTGAGGCCCCCAATCACGTGCCAACATCAGCAGCAGCAACAACAACAACCTCCCCCGGCCCCTAATAATTACGTACGTACGATTAATTTCTTCAGCTACGTACCTTGTTAATTAAGACTCTTAATAAATCATCTGGAACGTAACGAAGACCAATATATAGATGTATGTGTTTTAATTATATATATCGACTTACGGGTGATGGATAAGTTTGATGAATTAATGAGATTGAGAGGTGGGGAAACAGGGCGGCAGGGCCTGCTGCTCATACTTGAACTGATCACGTTACAATTTGCTAGCTGTGTCCTCTTACGTACGTACTGCCAATTCCACATGCATTCTTCAACTCATCAAGTGGGAGTGGGACGATCGAGAAGCTGTGAAGTTAACAACCATGCGGGTGAATATTCCTTCCTCGTAACTCGTTCTATTAATCATGAAATTAATTAAGGGGATTAATTTGTCAAGGTACATGAATCGGAGCTAGCTAGCGCATCAAAATCAAAATTAATTCATTATTCTAGCTAGCTAGCTAGCACTTTATAAGTTTGTGCCCACAAAAAAAAAAAAGGAAAAACGAAAGAAAGAAAACATTCTTATTGCCGTCATGAATCATAATTACTCACAGCTAAATGCAAAATATATAAAAAAAGTGTTGCAAAAATACAACTTTCTGCTGTAGGGAAACCCCCATCAACAAAAGGGAAGGGATCGAAAATGTTTTTTTTTAATAGAAAAAGTAACCAAGATCCAATACAATAATGAAGATTATCACAATTTGAGATGTAATTATTATAATCAGCAGCTTATCAAATATTTTTAAAAGATTTGTAGAATTTCTTTAATGATGCACAATGATCGATGTACTCTTGAAAGTGGTACACCTTTACTTAGGAAAATTCCAAGAAAGACCAAAATATAATCATTGTTTGAAGATAATTAATTAGGAACTCACGATTATTTTTCTTTTCCCTATTCCGGCCAGAATAATAAACGAAATCAAATACACTAACCAATTAATATTTAATCCAACGCCGGCCTAAGGTTATAATTAATTAATTGTCATTATAAAGTTGAGGTCTTGTTAATTATTATAAGCTTCGAGGTTTCATTTTTTTCATCTGTCTCTCGTTAACGACCTTGAACTTGCACAAATTGGTATAATTAATTAAGTGGATCATCACTTCGATCATAAATATTGACACTAGAGTTTTCTTTCGTAGCTAGTCTAACCATCACATACAAATTGGAATTCAATATTCTACATATATACTCAGCTCGTCCCGTAAAATTAAAGACTTGTGTGTTTGGGGAAAGAAAAAATGAAACCAAGATTCTTTAGGTGCTTCTGGAGCTGGTAATGTACTGCCAAATGATATGCACAAATAAGCACTTTCTTGAGAAGTTTCTGGAACACACTATGATCAGTTGAACTACACGACAATAATAAATGGTACCCTTTTCTTAATCTTGGCCTAATGAAAAAAAAATTCAATCTTAAAATCTTAGACCCAATTCGTTTCAACTTAAACCATATTAATTATCTAAAATAATTTACTTTTATATTTATATCTTTTTCAACTAAAACCAATTTCTTTTTAAAGTTAATATTATATATATATAATAATCCATTTGAAACAAAATTTTTATCATATTATTAAATTTATATGATTTTTATTTTTTAATGCCTACAAAAATCCATAAAAAAATAATAATATCATAAAAATTTTACAACAAATGGATTATTTTACTTAAATAATATTAACTTTTAAAGAAAATTTGTTTCAGAGTAAAAATGATGTAAACATAAAAATAAGCTATTTTATATTATGTTAACTTAACTTAAAATAAATTGACTCTTAATCCAAAAAAACAATGTATGCAAGTAGCATAAACTTTGGAAGGGGTAGATTATAAGGATAGTCTTTAACCTTAATTATAGTTCTTTTTTAGCCCTTAGCCCATTGGTTGTTCGATCTGTTTTGGTTCTAAATAAACCTACCAAAAAGATTTTATTTTGATTCTAAACCAATCGCATTATACACTTGTTGAAATTTGGTAACCATATGATATCATCACTATTTAAAACTCTGGTAACTGGATCCCAATAAATTTAAACTATATAATTATTGTCAATATAAAGTTTAGATCATTAGTTTTCGATCCCTCCCTACATATCAGATTTATTTCATTCAAAAAATAAAGAAAATAATAATTTAAATTAATTACAAATTATTAAAAAAATTGTACACATTTTAAATTTATTATAAAACAATAACAGGATATTTTAAATTAAAATTTCAAAACCTAATGTTAGAGAATTACTTAAGTTAATGAACTTCATCTATTGACAGACTAAATTGAAACAATTTAAATAGATTTATGATCAAAATAGACCAGTTTATACGTTAAGAACTAAGCGAGAACAATTAAAGGTTAACTTAACTCTGAAATTTATCCCTTTTAAAAAGCAAAAGCAAAAGAACCGCCTCAAATTTTTTCTTCCTGTATAATTGAAGGAGATCGTTATGTGCCATAAGGTCATTTGATGGTTACAAGACTTTGGTATGAACTAAAGTAATCTAGCATCCTCACCAAATATGAGGGATCATAATAACAGTTTGGGGCATCACACCGCAAACCATTCTTACAGAAACTCGAGCCACTGGCTAACTCAGAGGATCCTTTCTTGCCATGTGGACCGAATCACTTATTGAGGTTGATAGCTGTGGGTGTGAGATGTGGCCTACCTCTGCCAGTGGATGGTTGGCTCCAAGTGCAAATCATTTGTACATTGTGTGTGTCTGCAGGTGTGAATATAGGTATGTCTAAACTATATGCCCCCCATCAGTAGAAGAGAACCCAAAAAAAAAAAAAAAAAAAAAAACTTAAGAACGAAAAAGCGTTCACACAAAATAAAGTATTCTGCAGAATACAACAAAAAGATCAAATCTACATTCCCTCCATTTTGTTCATTCCACTTCAGTAATTGTACCCATCCTAGTTAATTTTAACTCATTTCTCCGCCAAAATATCCAACATCCCATGTATTCTGTGAGCTTAAACACTTCCAACTAAAAAAATCACCCCATGCAACAGGCATCTTTTGCCGATCAATTTGACTAGATTTTATAATCCACGGAGCTGACTGATCATCCATCAGCTTGCTAGCTCAAGTAATGGGTACGGCAAAGACATTAGTCCTAAAGCCAGTCCAGCTTAAACCTTGAGGCTTAAAGCTTGTTACCTCTCATGCGATGGAAGCCCAAAGTTTCAATGAGTGTGGTCCCATGAGCAGAATGGGAGACATACTTTGGAGATTTACTTCTAGCCTCAGTCAGCATCACCAAGGCCATCGCTCCCATCCCCCTTCTTGGATAAAGGAATCATATTAGAGCCTAATTTCTTGTTATGTGAAGCCATTTCAGCATTCTTCCGCAAGACAGCTCCAGGTGAAGGATAAGGACGCTGTTGAAACAGGGGGCCCTGAAGTTCACAAAACATTAAAAGCATAAAAGGCCTTGAAGATTTGAACTCAAGAAACCTTATATGCTTCGTAAGAGAATGATAGTCTGGGACATTAGATAAAACTTTACGTTAACAAATACTCCATCCGTCCCAAATGTTTCCCACATATTCTATTTTGAGTCATCCCAAATTATTTTACCGTATCACCCTTCAAATTATCATTTTAATATTCACATTTTCTATCTTTATTGATTTACATGCGACAAATGAAGGGCAAAAATAAAAATATATAACAAAAAAAAAAAAACAGAAACTCTTCCCTCTTTCTTCATCTCCATGTCAAACCCAAATGTCTCAACCAATTTGTGATGAAGGGAGTAAATGAAAAATTAAATATGAAAAAACGATCAGGTATGATAAGTGGCATACTGTTGCAGTGGTATCAGCTGCTCGTGGCTGCACTCCCTTCAGTCCAACTACCCTGAAAAAATGAGATCCAACAGACCAGTTGTTAGCTGCAACTTGTACTGGCCGTGCTTGGAATTTAGCATCATGTCAGAAACCACTAAAAAGAAACTCTACCAGCCACCACGGGGAGCATCTGAATAAGAACTGGGGTCCATGGGATCTAACTCATCGTCCTCTGTATACGCTCGCTTCTTGTTATCCCTTTTGTTTCCTCTTCCCATGGGAGGTTTCCAGTTAGACCTGGCAGCCCAACATATGATCATTATCAATATGTACCGGATTGACCCTTGTCCAGAACATTTGTTCTGAAGCAGAACAATCAATGTTTGGACTTTATACTTGACAGCTAAAAACCAAATACATGTCGAGAAGCAGAGTCAGGTTGCTCAGGCATTCATAGTTTGGAAGACAAATCTGAAGATTTCCTAGTGTCTCTCGCATAATTTCATTTGCTAGTTTAGTTAATGGGATTGTTTACTGAACTCTTTTCCATTGCTTTCATTCCTGCCATTCAAATAAACTCTGAATAATATGTTGGTGAACCTTCAGGGCACAATTGAGGGATTTCTGAAGAATCCGGAATCTTGTCAGCCACTTGAAGACTCTACCAACAGAAAAACTTCTTGAAGAAATAAAATGTATGGCTCCGCTTGGTGAAGGCATGTGGAAGCAAAGTTGAAGAGACCAAACTTTTTAAAACGTGGTTTATACATGCAGTTGTTGAAAGTCTGGTTTCCTAGAAATTTAATATAATCATCAAAGCAGATCTCTATTTTGTAAAAGAAATTCTGGAACTAGAAATGCAATAAGCAACCATTTTTTGATTGAAAGAAATTTGAAGTAGGAAAATGCAAATTTTCTATTTTAAATGGCCCATCTGTATTGACTAGAAACTTTCGATTGACCATAATGGAAACTAGGAGATTAAGATGCGCATACCTTTGCTTAGGAGGCTTGCTCTCATGATGCTCTCTGGAGCTATCTGGATTCCTCACCTGCCTCTGGCCATCTATACTAGTTGACAAGTATTGGCATTCTGGAAGATTAAGAGCCCTGAACCAGTAGTTCAGGAATTTCAGTTTCCAGGTGTGTTGCCAAACATAGATCTATTTAAAGAAAACCCATGCACCATAATGACTAAAAGAATAAAAAATACAAACACAGACACACATGAGGTGGACAACGCAATATGTACGCCATTCTTGTAATGCCCATTCATTGACATTTAAAAAAATGGACTCATTCCAAGGTTCAATAAAATGTGCTCATCTATGGAAAAGATCATAGCATTGACTTCAAGAATACAATTTCCAAAACATCCTAACTGGTATGATTTCTCAAGATTCATCCCAGCACCAACAAATTCAAAATCAAGAATTCAAGCAATTCAATAGCAGCCATCCTACAGTTGTTAGTTTATTCAACAACATAGTCCAGTTCTATCATTCTTTGATTTGCACAATGACTACAGGACTGTGGGGCAATGCACCATCAAAGGCAGAAGCATCCCTTACATGATAGCTCAGATTTTAGTGCTGGCTAAGTTCGGTGTTTAATTTCTAGATAAAAGCTATCCCTGTCATACCCTTACCTGTTTCTACATTAATATGGACATTCGACAATGATGTCAAGAAGAGAAACCTGGAAGTTCTATCAAGATATGGCAAAGGTCATCCTCAGTCACCAAGGTAAGTCCATGTATAATTTTGAGAATTGACTCCTTAAGAAACTTGCTTTAGCTCCTTTTATCCTTATTAGTCCATGTCCACCTATAGCTTTTCCTCTTAGTTTTGGAACTGTATCAAAATTTTGACATGAGATTTTAAGTCAGGTTGATAGAGCGTTCATCGTGTCTGTCTCTAAATTTCTACGTACTTAAGTATGACAGTAACAGACAACAATGTTTAACAACTAAATCTATAGCATGTAAAAGAACTATGTTTAAAGTTTGAAAAGGAGAAGAATTCAAAACAATGCAATAGATAGCACGCTAGCTTGAAACCACAGAGCAACCTATCATATATGCAAAAAAAGACCAAACAGAAAAAAGAATCCAGTGTTCATCTTCTACGAATGAAAGATGTTACAAACCGAGTGCAATGATTACAGTAACCCCAGATTTGCACGAGGCCCAGCCCCCAACCGCCACATCCATTGCATCGATTAAAACTTTGCAAATGGAGGGCCTGGTTTCCATTCTCAGCAATTTGGGAAACAAAACAGCCTGGTTGCTTCAAGAAATTAGGGTGCTGCCACTGTGATACATGGGTCTTTGTATTGTAATAATATTTATGGCCTGTCACAAAGTGAACAGCTTTAAAACATGCAAAAAAGCGAAGCATTTATTTAAGATTGCCTGATAATGTATAGTAAATTGTTTCCATCAATTTAATCGCCAATGCAACATATGCGTAAGGAGCACCATTGAAAATACAATATCAGAGGGGGACGTATTATCTGTAGTACTCAATCACAGTAATATTTAGAAAGCTCCGAAGCCTTCAGCATAATCCTTGGGACATTCAAATGGGCAAGTCTGAAGAAATCTATGAAGGAAACATATCCTCTGTTGTCATTCTATACACTCACAAAGTCAAGCACCATTTTTACTAGGATAAGTTATAACTGTAATCACTAAATAAACCCTGAATTTCCAGCCTTTGGAAAGAAATCATAACCTTCAAATTTCTCCCATATTGAAACACGTGTTCAAATTTCCTGTATCAGGATTCTTTCTGAGACACCAACTATTCACTGCATGAGCAATCTATCCTTTCAGGTGGTCAGAAGCAAATAGAAAGCACCAGAACTCAATAAAAAAGTTCAAGACTTAAGACATGGAACGATATTCAACAAATATATGAACAAATTCTTGGCATCAAAAGCAAGAAGAAGTTTTGACACAGCAGAGCTGATACTACAAGATGCTTAATTCACCATCAGATAATAGAAAATTTTAATGCAGCATTGGAAACAAAGTCTCACATGCATGGAGTTAACCAGACACAAACAAAGAATCATGTAAAGCCAAGCTCAAAATGTGATAGACCTGTTGCTTCATCTACTGCTTCGGTCCAATCTTCTGGAAGATCATTAGATGATGGAGCTTCTCCATCTGACGAGATTTCTCGAGGTCTTTCCCATTGCGTTTTTCCAGTCAATTCATTATAATAATATGGAGCACAAGAAGAAGGATCTTTTGCCTCCACCTGGATCGGAAATTTTCAAAAAGGACGATTTTGATGAGAGAAGTTGCAAACCCATTAGCTTAAAATCATATGAGATATAGGATACAAAACCACATTCAAAATCTGGGTTAATCTAACAACTAACTGAAGCCTCCCACAGTTTACCAGTTCTCCTTACAAACTAATTTGGTCCTATCCCATGATACTGAGAGCACAAGCTGGTGGAGACACTAAACTTTGCACCCAGAACCACAGGAGTACTAGCTTAAAATCCAAGCCTCCAACCTAGTATGAGGTTTCTTCAGCCTAAACCAAATGAAAGCAGAATCAAATGGAAAATTTTGAAGGGAACAAGACAGATGCCCAAAGGCCAATTAAGAACATATTTCAAACAACTTGCCCTTTCTCCTACCCCACTCAACATGGCAGCACAGCCACTAAGTGAAGGAATGCGAATAAAATCTCCTTGGTTTTTCACAAGGTGCATATAAATGAGCCATTGACTAGAAGTGGTTCAACACGAACAGTTCAAAAAAGCAAAAGTCGCTCTTGAAAACCTCTTTCATCCTTAGATAAGAACAACAGCATCTTACACACAGTCTAGTTTCTTTCCCAATATCTCAAAAGCTAAAAGAGAAAAGACAAACACCAGCTTCAAACATGTAGACTCTATGCTTGTTGCACCTTTAAAATCAAAACTCTTGTGGATTTACAGTGCCAGTAACCACTACTATTACATAATGTATAGGAATACTGCTTGGAAAAAAAAAATCTTCATCTCTACAGTGAGGGGTGGGGAGAGGGAGAGATTATTCAAACTGCTATTCTTCGTACAAAATAAAGTAAGTTCAGCATTGAGAAGGAAGTTAGCACGCACCCATCCAGAAGGTAACAATCCACGTCCTATGTCCTTAGTTGAATGTGTATCCAAGTTCTGAAATTCATATACAAAAGAAATATAAGACACAGACTGTGCAGGACATATTTCAGAAAAATAAGAGGGTGGCATGTTAACAAATGCCAGATATTTCAGAAATCTGATCAGCCTTTCAGAATAGAATACTCAATGATAAGGTTTAAGAGAGCAGGAGGGAGCTATAGTCTCCAGCTGCAAAGCAATCTAAGACAATGAAGAAGGAGATTGGAGTATAGATAGATAACTTGCATTATCAGCTCTTAGTGCATTATCTTTCACAGTTTCATCCTTGAGAATGCCCCTTGCCCTCAATTTTTGTTTGAGGTACTCGGGCAAGACTTTAGTTTCAGATTTCCTTTCTGACTTTCCATTCATCTCTGGATTCTTCTGGCCCATTTCACTGTTTGGAAGTCCGAGATTTCCTAATAACCGAAATGCATAAAGTCATAACATACTCCAGTTTGAAGAATGTTAGTTTGCTCAACAACTAATTAGGGGAACCACATGAAGTCTATGAACCTGGTGCAGAAATATTAGGTCGTAAAGCGCCATAATAAGCACCTCCCCCAGGGACACCGTACCCATTTCCAATTTCCATGTTACCTGTGGGGGGGGGGGGGGGGGGGGGGGGAGTATATCCTCAGGGTCAGCCTCTTTAACTCATTCAAAAGCACTTACAAGGAGATGAAAGATTGATTTAGAAACTTCCCTTTCCATCACCTCACACCAACCAAACAACCAAAAAAGGTTACCCGTTACATCTCACAACCATTCATAACATTCAGAGAATATCGGGTCTTAGAATGAAAGATAAATCTTATGAAAGGCACATTAAAACATCAATAAGAAGGCAAACCTTCATGAGGTACATTTGGCTTTACCCGCTTTGAAGCCATCTCAGCTCGGTGCTCAGAGGCCATCTTCAGTAAATGTTCCTGCATATTCCATACGGGCAAAAACTAAGTAACAAGCTGAATCAACCTAGAGAGTTCTACAAGAGAATATCTTCACTAACTGAAACAAGCACCCTGTTCCGTCGAAATCCACTTCACTAAGCATTTTATCCCAAGATACCTATAAAACCATTTGCTCCCCTCAAATAAAAAAGAAATCTCTCCTCTTCAAAAGACTCTGATTTCTGAATCTCCAAACTATCCAAAGAATAGAAACTAAGCCACCCACTTCGACAGAGACCAAATTACTCACTTTGAGAGCATTGGGGTCCCTGCGCTCGCTGAAAACGTCGATGTCATCTTTCGGAGGTCCAGCACCACCGCCTGCCTCCCTGAACGCAGACGAGAGAAACAAATATTTTAACCAATAACCAAGAAATCATAACCAGAAAGATGCTTCTTAAAATACAAAACTAACCTTTGGACTTGTATAATCTTTTGGGTGGCAATTTCCTGCGGAAATTGAAGAAACAAAAAAAAAAAATTCATTAGTATCAACTGAATTCCTCGCGCTCGGAGCTTGTTACGAAGAGAATGGTAATTTACTTGCTCTCGCAGGACGGCGTCCGTAGCGGCAGCTTCGATTTGAGGATGAGCGAATTCGGTTGCATCTTGTGTTTGAAGTGTTGGGTTAGGATTTTGATTTCTGTATTCGTCTTCCATTATCAATTTCTGTTTGTTCCTCTTCCTCGTCGTATTCTTGTTCTTCTTACTACCCCAAGTACTGTTCTCAGAACCAATTCGTGGCTTTCAGTTTTTCAGAGGCTTGCCGAGGCCCTCTTTGGGAACAATTTTGAGTCTCGAACAATTTTATTTAATGAAAAAGGCTGAAGTTAAACGTTAAAAAATTATCTTGAATAATTTTCTAAAAACTCTGATTTACTAACACTAATATCAAAAGAGATTTGACATCTTTTTAGTTCCAGAAGCCCCCATCGACTCTCATTCGATTCCCTTATGTTATTAATGCATAAGATTGAAAACCAAAAAAATTTGGGTATTAAGTTTTGGTTAAAATTAAATAGACTAATTGCTCACTCCTACATTGTATATAAGATTCATGTCTTCATTTGCAAGTATAAATACAACCTATAATTACGTATAAATTGATGCTACTGAAATTTTTTTTTTATGAATTTTGATGTACTAATAACTTTACCAAATTTCATATAAAAATCTGGCAGAAATTTATTTGACTCATAAAAAATATGCGCTACTTACTTTTTTAACTGGCAATCAAATATTGTATAATTTTTCTATATACTTATTAGTATACCTAGCACTTTTTTTTTTTAATCTTTTACATTAATCATATGTAAGAGTAAATATAGTTGAACGAATATCTTCATAACCTCGCTTAGGAATTTTTTAATGATTCTGCAGCAGAAGTAGACAACCCTAAGTGGTTAAGAAAAATACACCTCTAACACAATAACAAGCTCGGGTCCCCACGGCTTCAATCCAATCGTTAAAATATTGTGGACATTGTAAACTCTGGACCTTTTCATTCTCTTCCCCAAAAATGTTACACAAATCTAGCCTCCGAATTTAAAAAAAGTGTATATTCTCTTTTCTTTACTTAGAATATTAATACCTTCAAAAGGAAAAAAGCTCGGAGTTGTTATGAATTACCTAAAAAACATACAAGGACGACCAATGAGCTCGTAGCTATGATTACTCTCAAAAATATAAAGAAGTCGTAGCACAATATCGTGTGAACGAACAAAATAGGCTTTCTTGAGTAGGTCTAGACGAAAATAGACTTTCTTCTCGAAACCGAGAAAAGAACCCAAAAAAATGAAAGAGAAGAAAAGAAAAGAATAGCAACCGATCGACACGAAACCTGACACCTGGAGAAATGCTTGTCCACGAGAGAGGGGCCAAGCCAAGAGCAGGTGTACATTTATCCGATGCATAAATGATAAACATGCCAAGCTAAAAATATATATGATAACCATTAACTGGAACTAGAACATTTGAGGGGGCAAATTGCCAAGATGTTAAACACAACCAAATATTCATACCCCTAAAGCATCCAATCAAACCCTTTAGCTCTCGATCCCTGAGGAGCCCTCAGCCTCACCAACCCCCGGAACCACCCTTGGGGGTGGACCCCCACCCGCCGCTGTTCCCATCATTGCCACTATTTGAGTTGCCCCAACCACTGCCCCAATTGCTGCTTCCGCCACCACTTCCACCACCGGATCCCCACCCACCTGGAAAAGCTTCTTGACCCGGAGAGTTTTCAATTTTTGCACCTGGGAATTCACCCCAAGTACTATCGTCTCCATTCTTGTTCCCTGAATCCCACCTAGGCGCACTGTTGTGCCCATTACTGTGTCCCTCATCACCTCCCCTGCCACGACCACGCCCGCGCCCTCGTCCCCGCCCACCATAAGGCCTTGGTAGCCCACTTGGATGTCCATCACGACCACCACCATTCCGATCATTTCTACCTGGAAGAAACAACCATCAAAAGAAATTGCAGGAGCCAGCGTGAAAAGACATTACCACAGAGCTCAATGGGGTTGGTTAACCATGCTGAAATAGAACCAAGTAGTTTAGCCCAAGAGACCTCGATTTGTAAGAGAATGGTGTTTGTGGCCTGATTACTTTTTGCTTCTTAATTATACAATGCTAAGGACACCTACATACCAATACTTTCATACAACACTTCAACTCCCATGCATTTTCAAATAATGGAGGTAATCAACCTATACAGGTTAGCACACTATGTTTCCCTGCCTCGCATACTTCAAGATACACAATCTATTCTCAAAATGAAGTCAAATACCATTGGAAACATGATATAGATCAAAGCACATCAAATTTTCATGCAGCAAATGAAGATACAAGACATGCAGCTCAGAGGCAGAAATCTAGAAGTACCTCCTCTTGACGGTGGTCCAGAAGATTGATCTCTATCAAAAGAATTGCTTCTCCAACCACCTTCACTGTTGCTGCCCCCCCAACCACCACCCCCTGTAGAGCCACCACTTGATGGGCTCCTCATTGGAACCATTGCTGCTACTGATCTAATAGAGGGAGTCGATTCATGCTGGGGGTCATCAATGTGCCGCTGGAAATAAGAAACAAGCCGATCTATATCTTCAAACATCCTTTTCCTGAACTTAAAACCCTTTGGATACAATCCAATGTATTCATGATGAGGGTTAGAACTGCGTATGTAAGTCAGTATAAATGTCCCAGGATGTTCATGGTCAATGCCAAAGCAATAAACTATTCGCATAGGATACTCCAACTTCTCACTCTTCAGTTGTTCATCAACTTCCTTTTTAGTACCATTCCGGAACTTGCGATAACTCAGCATTGCTTTCAAGTGAGAAACCAGGGGATCAACATACCGATCCATCACCTGCAATTTAACAAACATCACTGATATTATCATATCTCCTGCATGGTAATGCAAGGAAACTAGCACATTCATAATTATTTCTCAAGTTTCATCTGATGAATCAGTTTCATAGAAATAAAAAGCATCATTATTATATTGTCCAACTTAAATTTGCCAGTTACTACAACAGATTGCCTCACTAAACCACAAGAATCCTTTAAGTTGGTAAAAGACAAACCTCGTCCAAATCTTCAAATGTGTCGTCCCCAATTTTTAGGGTCTTACCAATACGAAGCAGGCTGGTGATGTCTTTATGTTCCTTTCCACCCTCAACTATATCTTTATGCGCAAAAACTCCATCATAAACTTTTAGTGTTAGAGTTAAGAAAGAAGGACCACGGGAACTTGGGCGTACAATACTTTCACCAGGGTCCTTGTCAGATAAGTACTGTCAAACACAATATTGTAGTTAAGAAAAATGAACCAAACTGAATTAATGTAATATAATACTAAAACTAATTCAAAAGCCAAATAATGCTACGCGGTAAGCTTTTCTTTCCCCCTCCTAGAAACATAAGGCTAAACATGACATGAAAGCATGCATCACCATATGAAACTAGAAGATAAAGAAATAAATGAAGACAAGGAATTAATGGTATAACACATTCTCCTCAAACATCCTAACTTGTTATACTTGAATAAAGAAGAAGATGAGATGGAAAGGAATAAGAAAGGGCCAATTCTTAGGGTCAAATCTTTTACTGGAGTACATGGACAATTAACAATGAGTTCCAGCATGCCAAAACTTTGTTCATAATATATCAGCGAATGTGTGAAACAGGACCCCCATATTTCCAAGGCATGTTAAATTTATCATTACACTCGATCTGTACACAATCAAATTAAGCAAACATTTCACTTGGTCCATGTTCGTCACTTCCCACTGAACAAACCTTATTCCCTTAAAATTTTCATGTTCTCATTTTCTTCTGAAACAGTAAGATGAGGTCGCTTAGATCCATTCACAATCTTCATCTTATGCCAAATAAGAAAAGGTTCACTACCTCATTTACATATCAATATAAACAGAATTGGAAAAAACTTCAAGGATAATTAGATAAATACCTCAATGGCTTCATCAGCTGTAATATTCTGAAACCGAGGATGCACTATCATCCTTGGCTTAAAATGCTTCCTGGCAAGCTCCTTGTCTTTACGAGCTCTCTCTTTTTCACTCTGCACACTGCTTTGGTCTTCATGATAGTATGGATCAATATTCCCCACTTGCTGAAACCTGTGGTTGCCCATCTCACTATCTTTGCAGACCAAAAAAATCTGATACCTATTCTTTTGAACTGACTTAATCCTGCAAGTCAGGATGTCACCTTCATGTAGCCTTTCAGACAGATCAGCAATATCCCTCCAATCATCAGAATAGTCTTCCTTCATAAGAACACCTCGCAATCCGGATTCAAGAACACAAATAGCTCTTCCACCTTGCACACTGCGGACTGTGGCTTGTAAAACTCGGCCTTCAGCAAGGTTATCATCGGTCTCACCTGAGATCATAAAGAACTCCTCATCTTGAGTGGGCTCTTTGTATGGTTTTCTATAGTCATGAAAACCCTGCACTAACTCCCTTCTTATATCATGAAAGGTCTCTTTCTTATTCTCTTGACTCATTTCTTTAATATAGTCCGTCAGATTAAACCTTTTCAACAGGTTCGGCCGATCTTTGACATGCTCTATTGCCATCTCAGCCTCCTCATCATCATTTATATCACCTCTAACATCCTTGCCATAGACAAATTTTGCCAAATTTTGGGCAAGCTTGTAAGATTCCGGATGTATTCGAGTGTCATCTAACAAATCAATGAATTGGCTGCTACTGGCAGCCAGCCCACTACGCCGAACACGCAAAAAACCAACTGAATTCACAAACACTTTTTTTCCAAGGCCATGGGCAGTAAGAAAATCCTTTCTAGTGAAAATTGCTCCTGCTCTTACCAAAGACCTTTGAAGAGAAGCTGCCTTTCTAGGACCAAACCCAGAAATGAATTGTAAAGGGGCAAATAACCATTCATGGCTTGCAGCTAGATTAATATCAAGCCCCACCTGATTTGTGACATCAACCAACACCTGTTCAATCATTCCATACTTTTCATCTGGAGTAAGAAAGTTCTCCAAAGGAGTAAGCTTCCAGGATAATATTTCTCTCCCAGGTCCACACAATGTTGCAGTCATTGCCAGGGGATTCTGAAGGTAACGCCCAAGAGCAACAGCCCTCTTGACAATTCCTGAAATGTTCAACAGAGACGAATTTATTCACAGAAAATATTACTGACATGTTCTTCGGAAAAAAAAAAAAACGAAACAACAACATATATCTGTAATACATAAACAAGTGGAGATTATAGGAGTATGATTACCCGGCTGTCCAGGAAGTTGATCAGATGAAATTCTACAATTTTCATATAGGCGAGGCAGAGATTCATCCCCATATACAATGCTGAGCTCATCCATCTCATGCCCAACATCTCTGGGGTTCTCCTCTACCATCTTGAAGATGATCTGGCAAAGGAAATAGACTGTGATAAGCAACAAAACAATGACAACAACAACAATAAGCTAAAGGTAACAGAAGTTCTGTAGAAGGCAGAGTTTTCATTCAACCTAAATCAATTGTGGAAATCACATTAGGTTGCAAGCACGAATGACCAGTTTCCGTGAGATCTCAAAAAAGGAGGAACATGATTTTTCTCCACAGTTAAAAACAACAGTCAACATACAGCCATTAAAGCTGCCAATAAATCTTAAAGGTGTTCAAACTACCATCTATTATTCAGCTCGTCATCACGAAATGGAGGACATAAATCCCCACACATCATCACTAACGATCTGATCTACATTCATCATAAGTGGGGATAGGAACTCATGTCACCTACATCTGGACCTACCTATTGTCAGATATAAGAATAGATAAAATGAAATCATAATCTTGAAGAAAATAGATGCTCATCACTGCACAAAAACTTATTGCTCCAAATTTCAGTGTCCACTATTGATTTAAAAAAAGGATAGATTCAGATATTAACAGATGCTCCAGTTCAACTATTAAAACCACTGTCAAGGATCAGTTGAAAACAGTCCAGAGTGTGCAAATGCCCACCTCATATATATCCTCCTTAAGATGGGTACAGGATAGGTTCGCTGCCCCAAGCACAACAACATGTGGTTGATGATCAGTCATGAACTTCAAAACGCGTTGCTGATCATTTTTTTTACGTTGCTGATCATTCACATTCTGGGACCGTAGAGTAAGTGAACCAGTGTACAGCACATCAAGCACTTCCCCAGATGAATCCAACATAACAAAAGTAGTTGCAGGCTTTCCAGGACCCCAACAACATGCCATAACACGTGGTGCCGCTTCCTCATCAGAATGAATATCAGCTTCCTTCTTTTGATATGGCCCAACAGAGACTTTATTCCACAGAACTTTTCCATACTCCAGAAGCAACCAATTCTTAGCTCTAATTGTCAACAGGGATCTTGCCTCTTTCTCCATTGATGGCAAAAGAAAACCAAATATTGCATCTTGCAATATTAATTTCCTCTGCTCGTTCCAAAGTTGAGCAGATTTACTAACACGAAGACTCAGGTAATGGTCATTGCACTCTGTTACCAGGGCATCCAGATGTGTTTGTGGTAGCTTAATAGTTACCTGAAGAAGCTTTTCTTCTTCAGCCTTCTGGATAAGAAGCCACTGTGCATCCTCAAATTTGTTAAGTGGTTTTTCCTTTAACCACTTCACACTTGAAAACTGATGGAAAGAATCAATTGCTATAATACCATCAGCAGTTGGTTTAGTTGATACAACAGCATGTTCCATATATTTGTTGCGAAAATGTTTTTTAATGGATGGCTCACAACTTATCTCAACCGCAGCCTGGAGAACACATTTTACCATGGGACTGTAAGAACAATACACCAACATCAAGCTTATAGCAACAAAAATCATTTTGTCCACTGGAACAATAAAATTCCATACCATGTGCCTGGCTCCTTTAAGAACAGTTTGAGGGCTTTCAAACATTGCACATGTAAAGTTTGAGGCAAGCTCCTCAGGTGTCTCCTTAGCATCCTCAATGTCATAAGCCTAAACAAAGCAAGGTAAGATTAAGTCTATGGTGCAACAGGAACAGAAAAAAAAAAATAGCAAACTCACCATATTCTCAAGAGAAAACTTCAATCCTAGTTGCTCTGCACTGTATCCGAATTTGCTGGCAACCTCCCACAACCCAGCCCTGCTGCAGATACTATAATGAGACCTTCTCTTTGGCCTTTTGTATTGCCCCTCCTCCACACCAACCTCCCCTGGTGGAAAATGTAAGTTGAATTTAGCATCAACATCATCAACCTCTCGTTCAGAGTCTGCTACCTTCAGAGATTTCAAAATCGACTCAAAAAGTTTTTTATTCAAGTCTAGTCTGGTCTCCTCATATATTCGCCGAGATTCTTCTTCAAATCTCTTGGTATAATATGAATGAAGTGCACTCTTCCTCTTCTGAAGAAGCAACCATTTCCTATCCAAGTCCTGAACTGACCACAAAACCTGAACAGCAATATTATAACAGTTATCGGCATGAGACATAAGACAATGACCCAAAAAAAGTTTCACCAGCTAACATTTTCTTAAATTTTTAATATCACGTAAACCTCATGTCACCTTATGCCATTTTATTGTTGGCATTCTATCAGATTTATTTTGAGTATCACCATCAATGTCCTCCTGGTCAGGATCTGTCAGAAGACTTTGGCATTGCTCTTTACGGTACATAGCAATAAAAGGAGCCTGAAAGCAGAAAGAGTAAGAACATCAAGAAAAGGGCCATGCAAAAGATGGGATGATGGGATGAGCACCAGAGAGACAAAGAACACTAACGTCTAACTTCTGCCCATGTGATAGGTCCAAAAATCTCATGATGTCATCTTTTTCCACTGAAGCCTCTTTTCCATTGCCAAGAAGGCCTTTAATGCTCTGAAGTTGATTATATATCCAGGTACTCTCCTCATCTAGACTAATCTCATCCGTTGGCGGGCTACTGGTGCTTTCCTCAAAAATCTACAATAATTGAAGAAACTGTACTCAGATTTGATGCAGTTAAAAACTAAGGTGGGAGGGGGGGCCCTTCTGATATACCTGTATTCTTTCAGGAATATCGGTTATTCTGATCTGGTCATCTTTTTCAGTCATGTACTTCTCAATAATGACAATTGGTTCAAACTCATCCTCAAGTCTTCTTTCTTTCCATTCAGCGGAGTCCAACCCTTGCTTCCGCCGCTGCAAAAACTCATCAACATCACCAAATATCTCTTGAGCTTCATTCAGAGCAGATGATGAGACTCCAGCTGCTTGACTAGCTTTCTTTCTCTTTATCTTGTTCCGGCTACAAAACAAGTTGTTCACTTGAGAAACAATTTATATAATTGAGACAGTGGAACAAGAACAACACTGGAAATAAACCAGAAATGCAGTAATTCACCTTCCGACTTGACCATGATCATCAGTGTATTCTTCATCAACAATAAAGCCAGCCATTTCATCATCTTCTTCACCAATATCTCCATCCTCTTCCTCCTCTCTTTGCTCATCCTCTTCAGCAATATCTTCAAGATGTGCTCCTATAGTACAACACTGGATGAGTGATGCAGTAAAGTTCTGGCAGATTGTCATTGACAGAACATACTAGAGCTGTACCTTCTTCATAACCATCCCCAAATAAGCTACGTTCAAGCTTTTTCTCAGCACTTCTTCCACTTTTACCACTTCCATCAAATTCCTCATCAGACAACCCATATCGGTCATCATCTGTATCTCTCTGCGCTTTCTTCAAGCGCTTAAACTTCTTGCTGCCCTGAAATGATTTTCAGAAAGTAACACTTGAGAAACGAATCACAAAACTTCAAAATGAGTTCTCTTCCTATGTTTCAGGAAGAAATCAACCTTAGGTAGATTAATGTTGTTTTCCCGCAGAAGCTCATAGTCATCTTCCTCAAGGCGTGCTGCTTCCCTGCAAATGAGGGATTTTGAATTAGAAATGGTTAACTAAACCAAGCTTGTCAGGAACCTTTCAAAAGAAGAATTTATTACTTTCTCTTTTTTTTCTTCCTCTTCCTCCTCCTCTCCTCATCACTATCGACTCTCTCCTCTTCTTCTTGCTCTTCATCTTCATCATCATCTACTATAAACCCATCATTCTCATACTCATCCTGCCCTTCTTCTGCATAAACCCACAAGGAAAACAGAATCAACACTAACTGACAAACAAAATAGAAGGGCTACATGCTTAATCTTCTCATACCAAACAAAGGAAAAACAAAGAGGAACGTCGCTACAACTACTTCATGGAAACCCTAGCAGATAATTTTTTTTCGGAAATCCATAGTTGAAAAAAAAGGCACATAATTCACAGGCTCCCAGGAGCAAAGAGACCCAAATTTTACCCACGAAAGCGGCAGTTAATCAAGTCGCGAATCATGAATCATAAGAAACACACAGAAATGATCCAACATATTAAAATAACGAACACGGCGCAGGACGCACCGTCTTCTTCGTCTTCGTCCTCCCTTTCGTCGACCTCGTCTCCATCTACGGGCTCTCGCTCCTCTTCGAACATATCCTCTGCGCCAAATCAAACCGAAAAACAAAATTTTAGAATGCGTACATTACCGAAAATGAAAGCCCATAGAATAGATTCCGCCGCTTCGTTCGCCAAAATTAGGGTTTACCATCATCTGAGACGACATTCTTCCCCACCATACTGGCAGAAAACCTCGAGCTTTAAACTTCGAATTCAAGAAATCGAGTGTTTGCAAGTGACAAAAAGAAAACGAGAACCATTCTCAGGCACCCCCTTTTTCAAAAGCACACGGGACGGTTTATATAAGAGTTATGAAGTGAAAAGGCCAATACCCGATATTCTGCGAGACGAACCGACCCGATTTAATTCGGATAAACCAAATGGGCTAGCGAGCTTACGTGACATGGGGGTCTTTTTATTTTGTGCTTTGGTCGATGCTCTTTGGATCTAGGGCAGAGTGGGCCAGGCCTTGCTACAGGCGTATCTGCCCTAGGCCGGTCCTAACCCGGGTCTGGACCGATCCGGGCCTGAGCCAAGCCTAGGCCGCTTTTGTTAATTTTTTTATCTTTCTTTCAATTTTTGTAAAATATTTTTTGACTAAAAAATGTTAAAGGAATCATTTTATTAAAAATATTAATTTTAAAACCAAACAACACTTACATAAGTTTGAAACATACTAACAAGGGAAAATGAGGAAACAATCTAAAAAATTTAATCAAGAAAATATTAATTGATAAGATGAACAAATTTGAATGTAATTAGGGAAAGATTAAGAAAATACAAAGGAAAGATTAAGAAAATAGTAAGAAAATAAGCTTTGAGAGCTTGATAAAATTGAGAAAATGTATTAAAGGATGAGAGGAGAGCTTGAGATTGGTGTGAAAAAATGATGTAAATGACCTCTCTATTTATAGGAGAGAGCATTTTCTTTTACTAAAAAACCCTTAGTTGTTGGGAGGGCAAAAAAGTAATTTTGAGGGTAAAAAAAATACTACAGGCCGTTGGAGGGGCCTGTAGTGTAATTAGGCCATTTTTTGAATAAGGAGCCATTGGAGTGCTGCCTTGACTGTTGAGACTGAATCAGATCGGGCAATCCAGGTTGGTCCTAGGACCAGTCCCGTGTGCCTGGCCTAATGTGGGCCAAGCCCATTCCCGAATTGGGCCATGTCGAGCTCACTTCCAACCTCTTCCTCCCTTAGGCCCATAATCGCCCCTCCTTCAACCATGCCTTACCTGAGCCCATGCCATGCCAAGTTTGACCAGTTCTGGGACAGGTTTAACTCGGGCTGGTCCCGAGCTGAGTGGGGCCCAAACAACTCTGGTGAACACCTCTATGTGGAACAACTAAGTTTACATGCCCACATTGTAATGAGGTTCTAAATTCTTTTAGCTTCAAAAATAACATATGTATGTATTAGTTCTTTTGTCCATATGATAATTGGGTTTATTTTTTATATATTTTAATTGTATATATAGTTGCCTAATTATTTTTTATAATAATAATAATAATAATATGAAGAGATTGAAAATGAATTTATATTTCATACATTTAATAAAATTTAGCTATTTTAATTTTTTATAAAGAAATGAATGTAACAATTAATGAATAATGATCTATTTAAAATCTAAAAGGCGAGTTTGATCTTCAATATTTTGCTTTCTTATACTCCCCTAAAACCAAATAAAGAATAGAATATCAATCTCTAATCATCAAATTTGGAAATGTAAATTTCAATTAATTTTTCAAAATTAGGGGAAAAATAAAATATGTCCAATTGATATGATATTTAATATTTTATATTTATAAGTATTTAATAGAAAAGTTACTTAAATTAGTTGTTAGCAGGCAAAAAGAATAAAAAGGAAAATAGAAATTGTAAAAATAGATTAATTTTTTAGGTAAACAAAAGATAAAAGAATAGTTTGGACTCAAGAAATTGGATTTCTGGGCCATGTGATAAATGATCAAGGGTTGGTCATGGATCTTGAAAAGGTAAGGTCAATCTTAGATTAGAAGCAACCCCGGAATGTGAGGAAAGTTAGAAGTTTCTTGGGGTTGGCTGGCTATTACAGGAGATTTGTACCAAAATTCTTTGTTATAGCAGCACCCATGACCTAGTTGACCAGAAAAAACCAGAAATTTGTCTGGGAAACCAAATGTGAAGAAAGCTTCCAAGAGCTTAAAAGAAGGCTGGTAACAGCTCATGTGCTAGTCTTACCAGATCCTGAAAAGGATTATCAAGTGTTCACTGATGCATCTCATGTAGGACCAAGTTGTGTCCTAATGCAAGAAAAGTAGGCTATTGTTTTTGGGTTTAGACAGCTAAGACCACATGAAAAGAAATATCTAGTGTATGACCTAGAATTAGCAGCAATAGTCTTTGCCCTTAAGCAATTGAGACATTACCTGTTAGGTAATAGATTTCAGGTTTATACAGACCACAAAAGTCTCAAGTATCTTTTCACTCAGAAAGACTTGAATGTGAGACAAATGAGGTGGTTGGAATATCTTAAGGATTTTGATTGTGTAATTGAATACACAGCTGGGAAAGCCAAAGTAGTGGCAGATGCCTTGAGCAGAAGTTATACTAGGGTGCACAAAGGTGGAGAAAATGAACATAAGGCTGAGAGCCTTAGCCTTACTTGTTTGGCAAGTCAATGGTTAAATTGGGAACATAACCAGCTAAGTGTGCTCACTATTAGCCCTGAATGGAAGGAACTTATCAGAGAAGCTCAGTTGAGTGATTAGAACATGGGACTAGTGTCTGGACAAAGAAAATGAGAACTTTTTCAAGGATTCTCCAATAAGCAAGGGTTGTTGTATTTCCAAAATATATTATATGTGCCTGAAAAGGATGATCTAAGATTCCAAATTCAGGAAGAAGCACACTCTAGTAAGCTGAGTATGCATCCTGGAGCCACAAAGATGTATCATGTTCTTAGAGCTTATTTTGTGTGGCCATATATGAAACAAGACATTGGTGCCCAAGTAGCACAATGTGAAGTGTGCCAACAAGTGAAGGTTGAGCACCAGAAACCATAAGGGAAGCTTCAAAGCTTGCCCATACCTGAGAGAAAATGGGGATCCATATCTATGGACTTTGTGGTGGGAATGCCATTAACTAGAAGGAAACATAATGCCATCTGGGTCATTATGGACAGATTGACCAAGGCAACCCATTTTCTTCCCATGAATCTCACTGATTCTTTGGACAAGCTTGCACAACTCTATATAAAGGAAATATTGAGATTGCATAGAGTACCTGATGACATTGTATCAGATAGGGATCCTAGGTTTGTCTCTAGGTTTTGGAAACCCCTACATCAGGCATTAGGAACTAAACTCAAGTTTAGCTCAGCATACCATTCACAGACTGATGGACAAACGGAGAGAACAATTCAAACCCTGGAAGATATGCTGAGATGCTGTGTCATTGACTTCCAAGGAGAATGGGATATGCATCTCCCACTAGTGGAATTCTTTTATAATAATGGCTATCATTCAATGATTGGGATGGCCCCATATAAAGCCTTGTATGGCAGGAAGTGTATTACTCCTCATTGCTGGCACCAGCCAGAAGATAAGTTGGAGTTGGGGCCAGACATTGTTAAAAAGACCACAGAAAAGATAAGACTGATTCAGGCAAGAATCAAAGCTGCAAATTATAGGTAGTAGTCTTATGCCAACCTGAAAAGGAAAAGAGACCTGGAATTCTACGAAAGAGACTGGGTGTGGCTTAAAGTTTTTCCTATGAAATGAGTAATAAGATTTGGAAAGAAAGGAAAGTTGGCACCCAGATATATAGGGTCATATCAAGTATTGGCCAAGGTTGGGAATGTGGCATATTAGTTGGAATTACCACCAGAACTTGGAAACATACATGATGTGTTTCATATGAGCTTACTCGAGAAATATGTTCAAAGTTCTAAGCAAATAAAGAAACCTACTAGTGTACATGTAGCATCAAACATTTCTTATGAGGAGGTACCAATCCAATTCTTAGCTAGGGATACTAGGAAGCTAAGAAGCAGGTGGATTTCTATGATCAAAGTTCAGTGGAGTAACCACACTCTTGAAGAGGCAACCTATGAAGTAGAATAGGAAATTGCAAAGAGTTACCCTCAGTTGTATCCTAGACTGATGAAGAATTTGAGGGGCCAAATTCTTTAAGGAGGGAGGAGTTGTCAGGACCATCTCTCAACGCTTGACCCAGGCCAAGAATGCAAGGGAAATGTAATAAAAACATGAGGGACTCATTTGAAAATGTGAATGGTGATGTAAATGTAAAATCGAGAACTATCGAGCGTAAAATGCATATGAGAAGTGACTATGTGGCTAATGACGGAAAATAAATATGAAGGGCCAAATTGATTGTTCTTTCAGGTGCTAAGCTTGACACTAAGGTGTAAGGAAGGATTGCATTAGGCCATGCAAAATTAAGCCAGGCCGAGAACGTAATTAAGACCAATTAGTGAGACATGTGGCATTTAAACAAATTTTGCATGCCTCCACTCAAAACCGAAAATGTTAGTTTCGGGTTGACTTTGTTTTTGCAAGCATTCGGTTGTTCTTGGAAAGGAGGAATGCCGAGTCTTGAAGGTTTCATGGTGAAACTTGTGAATTAAAGCTTGAAGTGAAGAAGTGAGTTCACATTTTGGTGTTTCAGCTTAAAGCGACCTTGCCATTAAAGTTTCAAGCCAAGCCTTAGAGGATCAAGGCATAATCGAAAGCTCAAGGTTGCGTTTTTGGGGTAAGGTTCATGATTCTACTTGATTTTGGTATAATTTCATGTTCAAGTAGATTAATGGCATCTAAGTGATAGTAAATTATGCTATATGATCTTAGTTTGCTAGATGGGCATATGGTTGAACTTTCGGGTTCATATAGTTTGGCTAGCTAGTCCAATTAATGGCAAGTACTTAAGTTCTTAATAAGTCAGCCAACTTCCTCTTAAACTTGGAGCTCTACTAGATTGGAGAATTGTAATGGGAATGCTTGAAGTGCAAGAAATGGATATGTACTTGCTAGTGGTTTCAGCCGAAAAGAACAATGTGGTGTGTATGTTAGTTCTGTGCCTTGTTTACTTGATTGTACTTGTTAACCCTTGTAGTTAGTATTATTATGCTTAAGAAAAAAAGACTTAAACTACCTAAAAGAAAGTTGGCTGAATCAAATTGCTCACTCATAACCCTTAAGAACTCAAGTGTTTAATAACTTTTTGGGTAGAATGGTAAATGGCACTGAGGGTGCACAGGCTGGGGCCTGTGTGGGTTGTGACACCTGTGCCCGCCACCTCCGAATCACGGGCACCCAATGGATTATCTACCAGCAATTGATTTCAAATTTCTCCTATTTGTCAATCTCTTGATCGGCGTTGTAGGCCAACGGGTTAGGAAGCCGACGTTTCAATGACTATAAGATAGTCGATTGATGATTGGAAAAAGAATACGTGAAACACAAGATGGATTTCGTTTAAGTGAAGAATATGAAAAAAGAAAGCGTGAAAACGATGAGAGAATGGATGAAGAAGAAAATGAAGAAAATGAGAGAACAGATGAAGAAGAAAAGTTTTTTTTTTTTTTATAGAGACAAACAAATAAAGAAGATGAGGTTTTTTAGTATAGTTAAAGAATGGTCAAAGAAGATGAGTAAAAAATAAAAACCTGAATATAGCTTTTATAGGGTTATATCTTTGTTAAATTACACTTTGGTCACTTGATTTATTTATTTGTTTCATTTTAGTTTATTATTTTGACAAGTTACAATTAAGTCATCGACAAGGAAAGGAAATTTGTGGCAAGTTTATTCATGGGACAAAATAAAAAATCCCTGATAGGTACATGGGTGCAATTTTCACCAAATATCCACAACCCGTGAGTCAAGTATCCATAAGTTGCAGATTTTACCTTACCCATTGTCATTCGTAGTGGTGATCTATATTTATAGTAGGAGAGTTGAAAATGTGGTTAACAAAGTTTTTGAGAGTTTAAAACTCATCTAAATCAAATTTAAAGTGGTTATTATCTGTTAGGATATAATCTAGCCAAAATATCAATTTTTGTCCAATAAAATTCTAAGGCTAGTGATTTGTCCCCATTTTTATGCGAAATTGCAATTTGGCCCAACATTTGCAGGATTTGTCAAATTAGCGTAAAGCTTTGTAAAAATAACGATATTTTTCCAAAAATTCAGAGAATCATCAGATTTGGCTCGAACTCTCTAAAATTGATAAATTTGCCCCAAATTTTTCAATTTTTCCTAGAATGTTCTAAAAAACCTCAGCTTCTATCCAAACCTTTCTTTTGTTGCCTAAATTGACCAAAAACCTTGAGGACTTCAAATTAGTGCCTAAAATAAATTAATTCCTATTTCTATTCTAGACGACCAATCTAAATTCCTAAAAATTCACAACACAACCTAATCTTAATGTAGTTAAGCCTACCAACTTCCAATGTGATAAAATGACAAAAAAAAAAGAGCCAAATTAGCCCCTAAAAATAAAAAATGCCCCATAAACTAAATTTTTTAACCTAAAACTATACAAAAGTTAGTGTCTAGATTAAATTGGGTGTCAACAATAGTGTAAAAAAATTATGGTTAACTTACTATAAATGAAAAATGTGTCTTGTATAAGCAACATATTCAGTCTATTATGGGAATACACACACACACACATACACAGAGGGTGTGTGTGTGTGTGTAATATTTCATTTACTAAATAATCATTTAAATAATTTTTTTATAAAGCAATTAATTTATATGAATTTTCTCAAAGGGTAAAGTCCATTGGGGGTACCTTAGCTTTTATTCTTGCCCCAAATCGATACCCTATTTTTACATTTATCCTAGCGAGATACCTAACCTCTTAATGCGTGTTCCACTGAGATAATTTTTGTCAGTTTTGCTGTTAAATTAGATGGAAATTGATGATGTGAGATTAAATAATACTAAAATAAATTCAAAATAACAACCTGTCCCGTTCAATTCTCACTCGATTCAGGGGGACAAAGACTGATTCTTGCTCTATTCAAGGAAGACAGTGGTGGAATTAGTGGCCAACGCACTTGGAGATGAAGAGGCTTTCTGGTATCATGTTACTAAAGCTGGGTTGGGACAATAGCGGTGTCGAATCGAGGCGAATAGTGAATTATGTTGGGATGATGGTAGTGGCAAATTTGGTTAATAAAGCATCAAATCGAGACATAAAGTGGTAAAGCTAATCTGGGTTAGATGGATGATGGCCGGTTGGGTTGGGTGGACGAGGATAATGGGTGATGATTGAGCAACATGAGAAAAGTGGGATTTGGGCAACAATTGCAGCGACATGGGAAAATATGGCTCGAGAAATGACAAATGGAGAAAGAGGAATAGTAGAATCAGAAGTTTAAAGTTTAGAGTTATTTGATTGAAAAAGATTGAAGAAGTTTTAGGGTTTAGAATTAGTTATTGTAAAAGTTTAGAGTTCAAAATTGTTATTTTAAATTATTTTAGTATTATTTAATGTCACATCATCAATTTTCATCCAATTTAATTGCAAAATTGATGAAAAGTATCTTGGTGGAATGCGTATTAAGAGGTTAGGTATCTCACTGAGATAAATTTAAAAGTAGGGTACCTATTTGGGACAATAATAAAAGTTAAGGTACACCCGGTGAACTTTACCCATTTTCTTAAGCTTAAAAAATAAAACTAAAAAATTTACTTTCATAAAAATATTCTAGAAAGTTTTTGAGCTTTTTAAAGTATATAATTTGATAAAATAGTTTTTACGTATAAAAATAATAATTTTTAAATATTTGTAGCAAATATAGTTGAATTGTAACATCAAAATAAAAGTTTAGCATAACGCACTCTAATAACAATTCATTTAAACTCAATAAGGATCCGAATTAACTTGAGTTTTAGCTCAGGCTTGACCACATCTCTTATAATATGGGCTTAAGCCTAGCTTATTAAGAGCTTGAGCTTCACTCAAGGAATTTAAATCATTTAATAGTATTAAAGGGTAATTGTGATTTTTTTAGACTTTAAATTGTCATGTATTTGTGACTTGATTTAAGGGGTGAGTATGGTTAATTCTACATTAAATTACAATTGTTTAAATTTATAATTTATTTGCAACATGAATGAAATTATGGCCATAAAGTATGGGGATTGTTGTAGTGTAATCAATTGTATTGTAATATACTTATTAAAGCTGTATAAGCTCGATGAAGATTGCACTCATGCATTCCCATATATAAGCCTAACACAATAAAGTATCAAAGACATAAAGGGCAAATTGTCCATTATAGTTTTTGCAATGGACAGATCGACCATATAGTTGTTTTGCAGTTAAATTGACCACTAATATTTTCATTTGAGTGATATCTGCTATTATTGTTACAATTTTTTAGCTTTATGATGACATGTGACCTTCGGATGACATAACAACAAACATAGGAAGCTCGTGTAGGAAAAAGATCAAACACTTAACTTAGCACTAAAAAATTTATTCAATATTATAAAGCCCCCATAAATTTTTGTATTTGACAAATTAGCTATTGGCTATCTCCTACCAAGAAGGAAAAGATGCAAAACAAATCTGGGTTGTCGGGTAAAAAATGTGTCATGATTAAACCTCATTTCTTATTCCCTAATTGTCAAGGGGAATTAATGGTGATGCGTAGCTAACTTTACAGTGGACACATGGGGATGTGGGAAACACTGTCGATGAGATTCTGACAGGATAAATCATTAGGGATATGGGGAGAATGAATGTATAGTTTGATCTTCTTTATGCACAATACTTCATTCGGTGATTGGTAACAAATCAGATCAGTAGTAATGACACAAGGTGGTTCAGAGGTGATCGTGTAAGTCTACAAACGGTGGCTGGAGTTTAGTGGAAGTAGTTGAAGCATCAAGTTCATAACATTTGAGGTGGGGCTAGGTCTAAGATCAACCAACATTGATAAAAGGTGAAAAAGTGGTACTATTTTTAGTTCAAGCACTTATAAACATTAATGAGTATAGTTTAAGAATAAATTATGTAATTTACCCAAAAACAAGGGTTAAGTTATGTGTTTTTTCTTTTTCTTTTTCTTTTTTGTTTAAACTATCCAAAATATTTCACATGAAAATGGAATATTCTTTTTGTTAACCATGTAAGTGACTACTTTGCTCACATTAGAAATAATAGTGGTAGATTTCACTTGAACAAAAACATATGCGGTGAATTTAATTGTAAAAAAAACTAAAGTGGTTATTTTCTGTCATAATAAAAACTCCAGTTTTTTATGACAAATTTGTTCATTTTCCAAGTACCAAAAATTGTTCTATGCTACAACTAAACAAGACTCAAATTAAGTTCAAGCATGTGTTCAATAAAATTTAGTTTAACAAAATTCAAACTAAAGTTTAATGCGAGTTATTCATTAAAAGCTTAATCACATATGACTAAAAAATGTATTAGTACTGTTCATAAGTTGTTAATAAAGTGCATTTTTGGGCTTTAGCTTGTTTTTTGTTTTCTTGCTAGCCTAGGAGCTTGTCTTTAACTAGAAAGGGAAATTTACAAAATTATCCTCAATTTCTAGGTGATGTACTGTTTAGCCATCAAGTATTGAAATCAGACAATTTTACCACTGTTCCAGTAAGGAAAAAATATGCCATAAAGTTTGGTTTTTGTGTCCCCCTTCCCCCCGAAATTCCATTAGTAATGGAGAGGTTGAGTTAGTTATACATGTGAACCCTAACATTTAATTATTATTCCTATTCTAACCCTAACCTGCAATTTATTTGTAGTTTGTCCCTAACCTTATTAAAATATTCCATTTTAGATTTTTTTGGACAGAAGTTGTTATGTTGAACAGAAAATGTCATTTTAGCATATGATTGTGGGAAAAAAATACTAACTTTAATCTTTAAAAACTTTTCTTTTTGCAAAAAATTCCCTAAAACTTTGGAATCTAACAAAAAAAACTCCTTAAAAAAATTTGGACCATTCGACTTCTACATTCTCAGTTTCCCTCTCCATGCTACCCTCTTCCACCTCTCCCATTACTAGCCCTACCCTTCATCAACCTGCCATTCTTTGTTCTCTCTGACCTTGTCCTCCCATTGGCACCTCTACCCACGATTCTCTGTTAAGCCTTTGCAATCCTTCTCCCTTGTGGACCTACAGTTCTTTATTTATCTCAATTCTGATTGCTGGTTCTCCACAGCAAATCTGGTTTGTAGCTCGATTTTGGCAGAGGTTTGGCTTGTTTGCTCAATGTTTCCATCATCGGAAACAGAGGTTTTAGCTTACTTGCTCAAATTTGCAATGGTGAGAACCATTTAAGGGTTCCTAAAATGAAGTTCAATGAGCTAATCAATGGCAGGCTTGGCTTTTTTTATGATCCAATCAACAACCTTGCTAGGTTGATCGTAGTCAAGGTGGTCTTGGACATCATAAAACTAAATGGAGATATGGACGAAAAGGCGTGTGTGGGGGCACTTGGCAGTGCAAACCTTATTGTGGCAGTCCATGTTGCCAGTGGAGCGAACAATATGGCCACATTAGACTTTGATAATCTCATCAACGACGTGCCTCATCCCTAATTATGATGATGTTTGCAAAGTGATGATTGAGGGGAAAAAAAAAAGGATAAGAATATAAAGAAGGACATTTTATTAAGGTTATGTTGCTGAGGACAAAGGATAGGAGGAGTCGGAGGGTGGGGGTTGGTGGCAAAAGAGGTGGGAGAAAGTAGCCAAACATGGGGAGGCCAGATGGTCTAAGCATTTTTAAGAAGCTTTTTTAATTATATTTTAAAGTTTTAAAGATTCTTTTCATAAAGAGAAAATTTTTCAGGGATTACAATTATCATTTTTTCTATACTCATAATCGCTAATTTTCGTGCTCAAGTACCAAAATCACTAAGTTGCTTTTATGCCGCATGTTTTTTATTTATCAAATTAGATCCTAACAATTTTGAAGCAATTTCAATTTTTTAAAATCTTTCAATCGATAATGATTTAGTTTTGCTTTAATCATTCATAATTTTTGAACACTTTTTTTTAATCACAAGTGTAATTGGTATGGAAATTTTATATTTTCAAGGCATAAGTATCAAATTTGCGAGTAATGTTTGGTCCAAGGAGCAAATATGCCACTATAGTTTTTTTTACCCAATATCACACTAACGTTTTTAAAATGGTTCATATCAACCACTAATATTGCAAATTAGGGGGCTGATATGCCACTGGACCCACGTCCGTTAAGAACATTCCATGAACAAATAGAATATTTCGTGAAGAATATGCTTTTGTGGCAAAATAAAGGCTTATATGGCAAAAAAAAACATGCCATGTCTGTAAAACACAAAAGAAGGGATAATGGCTATTAAAATTTTGGAATTGAGGTAGTATAAGTTAAGGTTTTGTTGTTCAAATTCTAGAATTGGGGATTTGGAATGGAGTTGGTAATAGTGGTTGGCTGACAGCAAATTCAATTGATTGGAGAAGAGTTCATCATCATGTTCATCAAGTTCCTCGGTCTATCACATAAATGATGGAGGTGGAGAGGAAAAAATGGTGGTCTATGAATGTGGGTTGGAAGTGGAGCAGAAAACATCTTGGACATCTAGAAATCCAAGGTGACACTTCATAGCTTGTCCAAAGGTAAGTATTGTAATGTAGGTTGTTCAATTTTGATTGGATTACGTTAATTGTCATCATGTAAACAGATTTAGCTGATGTGGGCTTTTTTATTTGAAGTTTATTTGGGCAGAGGATTGGTGGTTGCAAGTTTTGGCAGTGGATTGATGATCAATTCTCGATGTAGGCAATTGAAAGTCTAAACCTGTTGTATGATCAAGAAAGGTCATTGGTACATATGAACTAAATCCTTTCAGGTTACAAAATTTATTAGATGAACAAGTATAGGCTGAGGACAAGAAGGTGGAGTTGAGGGAGAAGAATGTTAGATTGGAGGACGAGAAAAAGAATTTAAGTATTCTACTAGAGATGGAGAAAAACAGTACTAGGAAAATGAAGTCAATTTTCTACATGGTTATGTTACTGATGGTTATGACATGGTTTGCCATTTGTGGTGTCTAGGTTAAATGTAGGGGATAGGCGTGCATAATATGTTAGGGTAGGGGAGAGGCAGAGTAGGACTTTTGTTTGGCTGAAGTAAGCCAACTTTGTTTGGCATTGTGAACCAATTTTTGTAGTATGTAGGCCATTATATTACCAACTAACTTGGAAAATGCATCAATGTATGCAGGAATTAACCATTGTAAGAGGGAATTGTCTTGTTTTATTAAAGAATAGATAACCCAGTCTCATTCAATTACTTAAAGATGAACAAATTGTTTGTTATGTATAAAATGCTTCCAACAATTGGTCAATTCAAAACAAGAAACTGCACTTTAACCAGATCAATTTCCACTGTACACACTTTTCAAAATGTACCCCTGTTTTTAGATCTAGACTAACCTACTTCAACTTAAACCAAGTGCATCTTAATTCAAAAGGTTTATTATAGATTGGCCATACTTCAAGGCTGACTCAATGAAACTGGCCCCTGGTTACTACCTTGGCCATGTGAGCTTGCCCTTGGTTCTAGCTAGCTAGTTATGAGGCTAGCAGTTGCATTGGTCGAGGCCATTTGAACCATATAGCTCAAGATTATGTTTCCTACTTGACTAGGCTGCATTTCACACATAATAGCAACATAGTTTTACATTGAACCTACAACTATTAGTCTATTACTCATCTAGGGTACACTTCGTCACAATAAAAAAATCAAAGTTAAACATTCCACCTACATTATATACTGTGATGCCTATCTAAATGTTTGTGAGAATACCAAGGCCATGCTCAGTCCTATTTCTTGCAGGTTCTGTTTCCTTTACAGCTACCATTGTAGGTCTAACTGGTTGCTTCTGCATCTTATTGGCAGGTAGACATGTACCAATAAGTGGTATAATCTACATTTTCATAACAATATAATTACCAATAGTATGCATAAAACACACAAAACATTTGAACCTAACAGCTCTTACCTCAAATGTACCACTAACTGCACCTTTTTTGAATGGTCATATCACCCTATTATAGCCTGACTAGTGACAGAGGCTGCAACTATTAAGTTGGCCTTTCCTAATCAACTTTCCACCCTGTTTTGGTTCATTTGGCTTGAGTTTCCTCTTATTTAGAAGTTTATCAGGCATTTTGCACATTTAGCGGGGATGGGGGAATTACAAGGATTCAATTTTACATATGCCAAACATTTGGTATGGTTATAGGCTAAAGTGACTGGTTGTAATATATGGGATATTTTTTCTTCTTGTAACATGGATCAAGGTATGACCTTGGGTCCTGTCTCCTATCAAAGATATAGGCTATTGTATGGCAACAAAGAATTCCAAATACATCTCATCTCTCACATGAACAATTTTTTTTTATCAAAATTAACTTCATACTTACTCATCTCCTTTGAAACCTTACATCCATCTTCACCATTTCAAGCCACCTCCCAAATATGGTGATTTTTTTAAGCTTCATCTAATGTCTCTAGAATTATTTTCCCATGTTCTCCCTCATACTCTTCAATAGTTTTATGTTTCTCATCAAACTTCCCCATGATATACAATCTTATATCTTCCAACATAGAATGTATGGTTTTTACTTAGCCTTAAGAACCTGGTCCACCCCATTAAAAGCTTCACAAATATTGTTGTGGTTTATGTCACATTTGATGCTTTTCTTGAAAAGGGCTTTGCACCAAAACTTTGGTGAAATTTTCAAGATATTTACTGTTGCATTTGGTGCGTACAGATCAATAGCACACAAAGCATCTTTGAATTGTGTTGGACATGTGTTATTGGCAGCTACTAAAAAAAGTCCCTTAAAGACATCACCTAGGTATTTCATTCTCAAGTTAGTAAATATATATCTTGTGCACCTCTTATGTTCAGCTTTAGGGAGTAAAGCCTTAATTGATGGAATAAAGCCCCGTAAGCACATAAAGACTTTATGTCAAAATAATTTTCGAGTAAAGGAAAAAAAAAAAGAAAATAGAGTTGGCATTAGCAAACCTTTGTTGATCTGAAATGATTTGTTGATGCCAAAATAATCTTCAAGTCAAGGTCATTGATCAGTCTATCTAAAAACCAAGACCAAAAATCCTTATTTTCAACCTCAACTACTGCCCATGTTACTGGAAATATTTGATCATTTGTATGTTTCCCAATAGCAGTAAGCAATTCACTCTTAACAAGAATTTTTAGAAAACACTCATCAACACCAATGATTTGCTTACAACTAGAGATTAACCCTCTCTTACAAGCCTCAAAGTAAATGTAAATTATTTTGAAAATAAGGCTTGAAACATCTTGTGTTGGTATGACATCAAGCTTAAATGTATTGCCAGATTACACTTTATCGGCTGCCCAACATAGTCTCTTAATAAACTATACTCTTGTTTAATGTTCTCCTTTAGTTAGGTTCTGACTATTTGCCTCACCTTTTTAAGTATTGACATACTAATTTTCAATTTCAATTCATCCTTTACCTTACCTTTGAAATGTTTCATTCTCATTCCTAGTTCATCCCATAGTATTTTCTAAAACTTCTTTGCTAAAAACCTAGCAGTCACTAACCAAAGCTTCTACTTCAAGCCGCACTTGTGTCCCTTTTTAGTGCTCTTAATCTGCATGCACTTATGTTTTCTATTGTAAGACACTTATAAATGGAATGGATAGTTGGCATCACATCTTAGCTCTAACCTTTTCAGTTCATTGATTTTGAACCACACATCCCTATGCGGTTGAATAGCATAATGTGTGGCAGCCTTTTTGAAATTATTGTTGTTGTCAAAAAACATAATAACTTCAAACTGAACTATATCATAGTTAGGATTATACTTCAGATATGTACTTTTTATAAAAAGAAGGTTTCCATCATCTTTTCAATGTTCATCGCTAGCATCATCAGAATCTAAAAGTGTTATGTTTCATTACCATCACTCCCATCTGATCCCGTTCTCTACTCAACAATATCATGATCATCCCCTGACTTAGATGATTCTTCCTCTTGTGGGTTAAAATCTTCATCCCTTGAATAAGTGTTATACTCATCTTCACTATTCTCGTTGAAAATGTGACCATACTGAATCATATTTAGCCTTGCTTATTTTACCTCATCATCGTGCTCACCATCTAAACCATCACATGTATATGTATCACCATCACTCTTGTTGCCACTCATTGTTAAAGCTCTCAAAAAGTTTGGATCATAATTATTGAGGTAATTTTGGTTATTTTAGTAATTTAATATACTTAGAATATTTAATGCAAGTAAATCCTCGCTTTAATAAAGTATAGTAGCTTAAAGAGAACAAAAATTGGTCATTTAAGTAAAACGGGCGAAAAAGGGCATTTTGGTCAATTCATATAGTGAGCCATTTTTATTGCACGGTTGGGTGGAAAACGAAAAAATATTGAATTTCAAGTATCGCGGTTTTTCGCAATTCCCGCTCTACCATTGTGAAATTGTGAATTGACTAGATTGTTTATAAATGATTTATATGTAACCTTTATAAGTATTGGGAATAATGCTAGTTTTGGTCCTAAGGTTTCTATTCTATTACGAAGAAGACCCCAACGTGCAACGTACTATTTAATACAAAAAAGAGACCAACTGAGTGATTTGACCTTAAGCACACAAAGTTGACTTAGTTTATTTTGTTTATTCATTGTCTTCCTCATCCATATCTGGCCACCACCCGAGAGTCTTCTTCCATCTTCTCCAAACCTTCATAACCGCACCATTCAAGCTCCAATCCACCAAATTAATCACAACTTCAAGGAGAAATTGGGAGAAAATTTGGATTTTTTGCATAATGAGCTAAGTTTTAAGCTTATTTTTTTATAAACAAGCAAGTATTTATTTTTCCCTTAATTTCCTGGTTTATTTATTTGGTGGAGAGGTTGATTTTGTTGATTAAATTAGTTTCAAGCTTGTCTATTGAGAGAATTAAGCATGGAAGCTCGAATCAAGCAAGTAATTTATAGGGACCTAAGGCTACGGTTGAATTTGGGGAGGTAAGGGAACCATTTTATTCCCTTTGGTTATTTCGGCTAGGAATAAGTTATAAAATTGGAAAAAATGGTTTTTTTTGTTAATTAATTGTTAGAATTGTTAAGCTAGCAATAAAAAATCAAAGAGGACCAATAAATGTTTTCTTTATGTGTTTGTTAAGTAAAAGGCCAGTTAATTGAAGTCCAATAAGAGGGTTAATCCTAACCATTTAAATTATAAGGAATGTTGTAGTATTGTCCTAAATATTATTTATTTATGTAGTTAAATGATCAATTAAAAGATAAATACTCAAGTTACTATAAAGGGTACAAAGAAGAATACAAAAATCAAGACCATAAGGACACTGAAGTTAATGATTGCTTGCATTAACTATTCCAGGTAAGGGATTTTAAGTTCAAGTTTAAATTAATGCATTATGAATTTTATAATGCATTAATTAAGAAAGTAAGAGGTGGACAATAAGTGACTTAAGAACTAAGTAATTAAATAGCTCTCAAGTAAGTATACGAGTACTAAGTATTCAAGTGGGCTTTGAGGCTTAAAAGTTCCCTAGCTAAGCTACCAAGCTTGGCAAAAATGAGTCACCAAGTTTAAAAACTCCTGTATAGTGTGAGTAAGGGTAAGTAAGTGGCAAGCCAAGCTTGCTAAGGTAAGAGTTAAGCTATTGGAAGATGAACTAGGTTAAGGATAGGTTCCCCACCATAGAACCCGTACTAGTGGTCATTATTTAAGACCTCAGAACATTTTAAGCTCACGTTAAAATATGTATATGTGTTATATATGCTGGGTCCTAAATATTTTATTGCAGGTATTTGATCAATTGCTGAGAATTTATAATTCTCACTCCCTTAAGTATTACATTATGCAGATACTAATAATGAAAAGTTTAACACCCATGAAGGGTTTGTTAAGCAAGGTTTTTTGTGTAGGTATTTAAAGTATTATGAATATTTAATGGTTATAATTTATTAGTTAGTCATAATATTGTACTAAATAAGTTATTTAATATTCTCTCCGTCATTTATTCTTTGCACCATTCATTTTTTGGCAATTAATCTATGATTTTTTATTTTCAACATTTTAGTATATAAATGAAGAACCTTTATATAAGAATGATAAATCATGACATATAGTTTCTAAATATATATTTTTTTAAATTTTTTCTAATAAATACTAATATGAATAAATTCAAGTCAAACTATTTGAAAAAGTCAAATAATACAAAGAATATGAGACAGATGGAGTATAACCTTGACAGATACAGGTAAAGTGTATAAGGAAAACTTTACCTCTTATTTCTTGAGCTTCTGTACTCATGTAGGAGTTATTTTGATAGTCTTGGACTCTGTATATGTTGGGTACTAGTGTACTAAGGAAATGCCTCTAGTTTGACTAGTGTGTATGTACTTGTTTAGTGTATTTGTCTGTATATACACTATGGTTGCTTATAAATGTACATAAGTTAAGTGTTATGTGTACATAAACTAATACTTGAAGTTTAAGTAAATATGTTTATATGACTTTGGTGTGTGTTTCAAGTGTTTTATTAATGCCATGAAAAGTATTTTGAAAGGTTTTACTTATTATTTCTCTTCCAAATGTCGAAGTTAAGCATGCATTGATTCATGTCATAGGATAATCAACTAGTAGCATATAAATTTTTAAACAATGCGAGTATTAGCTTTGTCATTTGCAACTAAGAGTAGGATTACTAAATCCTGATTATCCTAAGATATTGGAAACACCTTATATTAGGGTAAATGAGGTTCCCTCACACTCTTATTCTTTATTTGTAAAGCATTAAACTGATTATCTAAATCTTCATCTTGATGATCTGAAGCACCATTTAGCATGATTCCCATTGTAGCGACTTTCCTTTCCCCTTACTTAATTGGACTACTACTACCATCCACATTTGCATTATAGCCAAAAGAAAAGGCACCAACTCCGTCTCTATCTTCAGCCACTTCTAACATTTCATGCTTTTTGCCATCATAAGAAAAACCCTTAGTTTCCTTGACATACAATTGAAGCTGCCCTCTCTCATAAAGTATCTCAAAAGCTGCAATGGCTGTATCTTCATTAGAAATCAACTTAACATCTTCAGGGTCGGTCACATTTGTCTATGTTTTTTTAATATAAACATTCAAACCCTTCGGTATGCCTTTCATCTCCATGAATTCCACAAAACCACCCTAATTATTGAAATATTTAGAACCTATATAAACCTCTTTAATCCCACCTTGATATCTGTAAGGGGAGTATCAAAACTTTCCACTGTGGTGGAGAACATAGTTGAAAATAACTTCTTTTTCATCAACATCCCATCTGAATCCATGATAAATTCAAATTACTTCAAGCATATTGATGCCAGCTAGGAATCCATACATAGACAAAAAATCGTACAGTTTCCTCTGTCACTTAACCTACAAATATATCCACACATTAACAACATTGACCCTAGTTTCACCCATTCATATTTGACGAAAACCCTCGACACTGTCAGTGGCAAAACAAACAATCATTGGAATACAAACTACTTAGAATAAACTTCCTTTACTAATCTGACTCGGCAATCATTTTTTTCTCCTTCAACACACTTTATGATCATTAATTTGTACAAATTTTAACAAACTCAAGAACAGAGTTCTTTGAACTCTAACTACAATGCATACATGACTTGTTGTTTCTTATGATTTGCTCGCTTCTTTCTCAGCGTACAACACCATCGATCTTCAAACTCGACTGATTTCTAAAACTTTCAAACCTAAACCAACACAATTTTTTGGTTCTCCCTTTAGAAATCTAAACCTAAATGAGTTCCTGACTTTCCCCCTTCTTTTTTTGGCAAGATGAGATGAGCAGCTTAATGTCATGTTATATTCCATCATCTTTCCGTTTGCACGTAGAAAAATTTAACGATTAGTGATCGACATGAACTGTTTTAAAAACATTAGTGTGATATTGGGGAAAAAAAATTATAGTGACATATTCGCTTCCTAGGCCAAACATTAGTGGCAAATTTGATGTTTTTGCCTATTTTCAATGTTCAAACTGCCATCCAAAATTATTCAATCTATTTCAGTTTCATCCCCAAATTATCACTTCACGCTGACAACATTGGTTTTCACAGCCATATGCTCATGCTGCACCGTCGCTACGCCATTGAAATATTTTGACGAAATAGTTACCCGATTTGTTGCTTGCGTAGGCGTGGCTATGGTTTAATTCAATTGATGGAACTTTGACTGAACGCCATTCATGTTCGTTTTCTACTTCATGCTGTTCGGCCAAATCCTTCGTCACCATCTTTTAGATGCAAAATCATCCGAGGAGAGGAAGCGATGAGAGATAGAGTTTGAAGTTTTCCGAGGCATTGCGTTGAGATGAGAACGGTTGCCTTGCCGCACTGTTGCTCCTCCTCCTCCACAGCATCTTCCTCCTACAGAAGCAGCTTTACAGCAATGGCAAAGGGGAAGAAGTCCCATCGTCCCGACAAGGTTCAATTTTTAACTGACTTTGCGCTACTGCAGCATTTTCAGATCTGTCTCATTTAATTGTGGAGACTAACCTAAGAATATGATTGATTTTTCTATTTTAACACTAACTAGCTGTTAGAAGAATTAAAAGAACAGGTATTATTTAAAAAAAAAAAAAAGAAAGAAAAAAAGAAAGGAAAAAAGAAACTGGCCTCTAGGTGCTGACCTTGATTTGGGGAATTGGGTTTTCTCTATTTCAGTAATCTGGTCATTATAAATCATTCTATGATGACCGAGACTTTTGAGCAACTGCTGCATTTTCAGTTTTGCTTCATTTAGATAATTGGGTTTCATGCAGTTGATAGCAGAATATAGTACTTTAGAGGCGAGGAGAACACGGAATGTGATTAATGTAATTTTTTAACACATTTGGGTTGTTAAAAAACTACAAAAGGTTAGCGCTTGAAAAATTAACCTTCATCTGGATAATTGTTTTTCCTTTAGATTAGTCATTTGGAATGGATTTTTCTTACTGGTCTTGCTGTCAAAGATGATTATTCATGACAATGAAGTGTGGTATTTTCTTTTTACCATTGCATTGTCTTTTTACTACTTTACTATTTTATTGTTTGTTTGAATGCAATGAAATATGAAGCAGGAAATGTAAGTTGTAGTTATAATGCAATTAGCCAGCTTTTTGAGTTCTTGTTTGAAATTGCAGTGTTATCTAACGTTTATCTGCTGATGAAAGCTTCTCCTTTCATTATTTTAACAAGTTTGGTCTAATAGGACTCTGACTCGGTTCCTCCAAGAATCACATCAAATGTCAAGCAGAATTTGCGGTATTTGAGGTTTTGGAAGGTGGGCTCACAATTTAAGTAACTCAACTCTTTTTGGAGATCCATAAATTAGTCAAAATCCTGCAGGAATTCCAACAGAGGAAATCCCGAGCACCTAGGCCTTCTACCAGCTACCGGAGAAAGAGGGTGCAAAAAGAGGAACTTCCAGAAGAGGATACAGAACTTTACCATGATCCAACCACTACTCTTTACTAGTAATCTACTTCTCGAGTTTGCCTATCTTTTCCATTGCTTTGATCTGGACCATTGATATAAAGGTCTGAGGTAAGCATCTGCTACTTTGCTGCTAAAATTTTTTTGCAGTACCAACCAGGGAATAGATGATGGAGTACCTGTCTTGCTTGTTGATGGCTACAATGTCTGTGGATATTGGGCCAAGCTGAAGAAGCCTTTTATGCAAGGAAGGCTTGCTATTGCCCGTCAGCAGCTAATAGATGAACTGGTAACATTCAGTTTGGCAAGAGGTTGGTACAACACATATGTTGCAGCTTCTGTAAAGTAAAAGGGTGATACACAGTTAATTGGGAGTTCAGGCAGGAAACTATAGGAAAATCTATGTCTTGTTTTTCTTTCTGTTTCTTCCTATGGCAGTTTCCCTGCGGTGACCATGTGGTTGTGGATGATCTAAATGTGTTAAAAGAATCTGTTCTTGGTTTGCAGGACACATGGGAGGACAAGAAAACTATAACATGTTAAGAGAATAAGAGAACATGAACATGGAGCATGAGGAATTAAGAATTGTGTGTTTATTTTTTTAGTTATTATTATCATTTTTTGGATAATAGAACATATAATCATCAAGAATTGTAGAAAGTTGAGTTTAAGCTTCTTTTCTTTCTCCTTTTCATATTCCTTTTTGGACAAATATAGTTGAATATCTATGTGACTAGGCAAATTATTTGTTAACAATCTTTTCCCAAGATGATCTGCAGTCACATCTTTAGTATTGAGAGCCAAGTAGTAGCATGTTATTGTTTAAAATTAGAGAATGAATTCATCAAATGGTGGGTCAGTGTTGGATTGGGTGGAATTATTCTGATTGTATCTGCCATTCTTATCTCAGAGGTTCCTTGCCTTCTTACTCCTTGTGTATTGACGTTTATGAAACATTCCAGAGGTAAAAGTTGTAGTTGTATTTGACGCAATGATGTCTGGCCTGCCTACGCAAAAGGAAATATTTGCCGGGTACTTCTTTGACTATGTAACTTTCTTTTGCCTAGGCAATAATCTACCTTATTTTTTCCTGTCCATACCTAGATTGGTCAAATTCTATGTTAGTATGTCCATGCATGCATATTTTGAATCGCAGAGAGAGCTGTTTCTTCGGATTATTTTCTCCCAACTAAGTTATTTTAAGATGGGGGTACTGAGGAGGTGAGGGGAGTGTAGTAGCAGCCTTGTGGGAATTTCATATTTTGGGGCTGGGTGCGGGGGTTGTCTCTATTATAACAAATAAAATCATGTTCTCATATGTACTTGTGAGTGCGTGTGTTTGTTTATTTTCTTTGTTTAGCTTATAGATTATGTTAAGTGGGAAAATCCCACATGGCCAAGAAAAGGGGTCAAGTCAATGCTTATATAATGATGAGGCCTCTCCACCTATTGCCAATTGGTTTTAGGTTGGTCACTTTAACATGGTATCAGAGCAGGTTCAAAATTGACCCAGCCATTGTCGAAAATAACCCACATGATAGAGCCGAAGTGGCCTACACGTGAGGGGGTGTGTTAAGTGGGAAAATCCCACATGACCAAGAAAAGGGGTTAAGTCAATGCTTATATAATGATGAGGCCTCTCCACCTATTGTCAATTGGTTTTAGGTTGGTCGCTTTAACAAATTATATGCCAGATTATTGAATTTTTTGCATGATGTACTGATTTGTGCTTGTGCAAAAAATGGAAAACTTATGAAGTGATTTCTTAAGTGACAAATGAAAAAAAGTAACTTGTTTGAATGGCTACAGGCTTTAATGTTGGAAAAATCCATGACAAGTGGTAACTTATATCTGAGGGCTTGTATTTTATAGTTGTAATTGGCTTGTGAGGGTAGGGAAGAGGGCATTTGGTGTTCGGTATGTCTTATGCTAAAACCTTTGAAGATTCTGGTATTATGTTTTAAGTTCATTGTCTAAAGACTTTGCTCTTGATGATCTAGAACTTGTTGTGATTTCAGCCTGAGAGCCAGTATTCTGTGTTTCTTTCTGGCATGTGAAGTCCTGGAAGATGGTGCATGGTCTAATCCATATGTCTTATGCTAGTTAAGTTTGTAGTTTCTGTATGTCGAAAGGTAATCTGAAGGTGCATGGCATGTAAAGGAATCTGTTGAGATGGGTAAAGAATGGCATGCTGTTACCTGCCTTCTAGTTTCAGATGCCTCAGTATCAATTTTTAACATGGTATTTCTAATGCTTAATCTTCACTTCACAGTGTGGATATCGTGTACTCAGGGGAATCTAGTGCTGACACCTGGATTGAAAAGGAGGTAAAAACTAAAATTAAGTTATTTTTATGCTATTCAACGTGATTGCAACAGATAAAATTCATGCCTTTCCATCTTCATGTCACTTTTGAGAGGTAGCATTGGCTTTAACGTTGATCACTTCTTAAAAGTGCATTTCACAGTGAAGAACCTTAGCTGCTATTTGGTCTTGAATATTTTACTTGGTCTCTTGAGAATAACGTTTGTTTTCTGAGAAACAGAAGGTAGTTTTAGAAACAGAAAAACTAATAGTTTAATACATTTGACTATAGTTTCACATACAAATAACAAAACCTTTCACTTATCTGTTGAAACACTGTCAATCCACTGCCAATCTCTTGGTTTTACGTTGATTGTCCAATTATAAGCAATAGGAAGGGCAGGTCTTAGTGGATGAAGTCGCACATGATGATCTGTATTTGAACAACAGAGAAAGAGTTGAATATAATTCTTTAACAACTTATCTTTTTCAATTTTCAGAAAGAATTAAAGAAAGTAATGTGCTTAGCAGATAACTTGATTAGAAAACGTGGTTCTCCACTGAGATAACTTTCTCAGTGGCCGGGGCTTTAAGGGAGGAGAAGGCAGGAAAGGTTAAAAAACTTAAAACCCTTTCATATATGGAGTTGATGTTGCAACAGATGGAATTGAACCGGCACAGAAAAAGTCACATTCAAACATAAAAAGGACCTTCTGTTTTTACTTTGCCTGGCCTGTCTTGAATATTGATAAAGAAACAAGAGATATATGCTTTGCCCCCCCATAAATGATAAATCTACTCATTTTCATTTATATTTTTTGAAAGTTTTTCTGTTTAATGAAAAATAAAAACAAAGTAATATTGCTATTTTCTGTGGAAATGGAAATTGAAAAGGCTTTCTCTTTTAAAAAATTAAACATCTTCTTATATTGAACTAGGCTTGGTTTGGCTGTGAGTTCGAAGCCATCAAATGCTGTCTGCTATTGGTCTAAACATGATATATTTGTTTGGCAGCAGTAGGATTTGGCTTCTAGGAAAACTCTGTTTCAATTGGTAGTATAATTTGTGTGTTTAGTTGACTGGTCCTAAAGTGCTCCAGTCAAAAACAAAAACGGAGCTTGGGCTTGGTTATGGCATATTTATCCTTGATATATAAACAACCTTTTTTCCAATTATCCAACTGAGAATAAAAGCAATCATGTACATTTCAGATATTTCCCTTGTAAAACACAACATGTTTTGCATTTAGTTCACCACTGTGTTTAATTGCTGTGGTTCACCTGCCATGTTTAGGCACTGTATTTCAACCACACAATACCAAATGAAGCCATAAAGCGGTGCCAGTATGATCATTTTACAAGAAAAAATTGTTTGACCATTTTGATTCAATTTCATTGAAATAAGTGGGAGACCTCACCTTAAGTTTGAACCATGACATACTCGTATCGAGAAATTTCATCTATTGCTCTATGCTTAAGGCATCATATTTTAACACCTACAAGACTGTTCTCTCGTAGCAAATAGTTTTTAGACATTTCTTTTAATGATGAAAAAATCTGCATATTTGAAATTACAGGCGTCACTCATTTGTGTCAACCTCTTAACTATTTTCCTACTCTATATCTCTTATCTATTGCTATATGCTGTTACACACTGATCAAAAGGCGAAAATTTGTATCTATGTTTCACTTCACTTTCCCTTGATTTTCAGACAGTATATGTTTAACAGGTCGTAGCTTTGAGGAAAGATGGGTGCCCTAAGGTTTGGGTTGTAACATCTGATCATGGTCAGCAGCTTTCAGCACATGTAGCGGTATTTAATCTTCTTATAATACTAAATTGCTGTTTGTTATAGCTAATCTGTCAGCCTTCCTAAAGCCTTCAATAAAAAGTTTCTTTTTTCATCATGGGCCTTCAATAAAATATAAGAGGGGAGGATGCTTATTCTGTGTTAAACTGGCGTCAGATTTTACTTCCAACTGTTTTCAAGTGTTAAAAAGATTTACTCAATGACTTAGGTATATGACCGCATTCCGATGCACTGATGATTCATTTTGAATTATGACTTATAAAGAACTGTTAACACGTTGGATTGTAATGCGATGCAGTCAAGTAACATCTCTTTAAAGCTAACATGAATTCAACTTGAAGAGTTAAAATGTTAGTTCTTATATGTTCAAGTGAACTGGGTCTAGTGAACTCTCATGAGTTCAATTGTAAGATAAACCAATGTGGAGCTTCAGTTGTATCGATCGTAGTTATTACAGCAAGCATTGGGTTCAGTATTTCAAGTCGTCCCCAGACGTTCTAGTACCTCCTAGATTCATCTGCACCTTTCTTTTTTCTTGAGTGGTATCAAGTGCAAAGTTTTCTACCCTTGTCTTGTTTCTAAATATCTTCATGTTTTGTTTTGACAGTCATGCAATTGATAGTTTGCACTCGAAACTATGGATGCTCCACACTCGCCCTTGAGGAGGCTGAGTGCTTGGCACTGAATTGATAGCATACCACATCCTTTTCAGTCTCATGTGTCCAACCATGAGTTTCTCTCTAAATTGCTCTTTTGTGCTTGACAACCCTCTATCTCCTTGTTTAATTTTCTTTCATCATTCTATGCCATTTGCTGGTGCCTATGCCTACTTTTTTTATTCTTATGCTTGCCTAATTACCCTGTAAAACTTCAATTCTATTTTGTTTGTTTACTTCTTTGAATTTTTGCACAAACATTTAATGCTTGTAAGCTGTTGAATGTGAAATTGATTGTAGTTTGTGGGAGGTTTTTTGTTTTATTACTAATTGATATAATAGTTGTAGGACCATCTCATGGAATTGGAAAGAATGATCCACTTATTGTTTTTAATTTAGCATGTGCGATAACTGAAAATCAGCTAGTCATGACTCAATTGAGCACCTATCCTTTTGTATGTTTCTCCATGTGCCTTGAGTGATCAAGAAGATAGCTGACCAATCGTAAACATACATTGTTACTGGTATAATCCTGCTCTATTGATGCTGAGTGCTTAGCACTGAATTAATAGCATACCACATCCTTTTCAGCCTCATGTGTCCAACCATGAGTTTCTCTCTAAATTGCTCTTTTGTGCTTGACAACCCCCTATCTCTCTGTTTAATTTTCTTTCATCATTCTATGCCATTTGTTGGTGCCTACGCCTACCTTTTTTTGATTCTTATGCATGCCACATCCTTTTCAGCCTCATGTGTCCAACCATGAGTTTCTCTCTAAATTGCTCTTTTGTGCTTGACAACCCTATCTCTCTGTTTAATTTTCTTTCATCATTCTATGCCATTTGTTGGTGCCTGCGCCTACCATTTTTTGATTCTTATGCCTGCCTAATTACCTGTAAAACTTCAATTCTATTTGTGTGTTTCCTTCTTTGAATTTTCGCACAAACATTTAATGCTTGTAAACTGTTGAATGTGACATTGATTGTATTATGTGGGAGGGTTTTGCTGTATTACCAATTGAAATAATAGTTGTAGGACCATCTCATGGAATTGGAAAGAAGGATCCACTTATTGTTTTATGCATGTGCGATAACTGAAAATCAGCTATACATTGTTACTGGTATAATCCTGCTCTAGTGATCATCTGATCAACTTGCAATAATTCATTGTATCATTCAGGGAGCCTTTGTTTGGAGTGCCAAGACACTTGTATCTGAGGTAAGGCATGGCAATTTCAGGTCCCATATTGTATGAAATCTGTTTTTTTTTTTGTTTCATTTTTTGCAAAATTTTCTATATTTCTAACGGTTGTTACAGATCTTCAGTTTCAGGACCAAGGACTAATATTGACGCATTTATTGACTTTTCCTGTTTTCTTAGTCTTGCCTATTAAGTAGGTTAGTAATGCAAAAACAAGAGCTATCATCCATCATCGGCCCATTGATTCATTAGGTGGGACCCCTGGGTCAAGTGAGAGTACAAGCATTGGCATCAGATATATATCATGATACTAGACAATTTTTTACTTAATTTGCATATGGTTGTCGATAGTTTGTTAAAAACCACAGTAAATGTCACCTGCAACCTAAAGAGCGAAAGCATGTAAATGGCATATACTTATTTTCAATCATAGAGAGAACCATGTGCCTTATCATGTATTTGATCCGACTTCACATGTGAAGGTCATTGTTGTCACGGCAATTGAGAATGGTCAACAGGCTACAACGTGGTGTCATTGTAGCATTCTGTCCATATAAGTGACTGATTTTTGGTCCATTATCATTATTCATATTGATAAGGTGCCATCATTTGAATGAATGGCTTTTAGACTTCAGCATTGCATAATTTGGTTTTTCTTAGTTCTGTAACTTCTAGTTATGATCTATCTGTGTCACTCAATAAGCCAATTTATAGGGTAGATTTTTGTTCTTTTTGTTGGTTGTGTTCAATGTAAGTCACTCAGTCAGCCAATTTATAGGGTAGATTTTTGTTCTTTCTGTTGGTTGTATGTAACATTGGTTTCACAAAATCAACCTTACAATAGAACATGACTATATTAACTATCTGAATTCATTACTGTTCACTAAAATCTTCCATGCCAGTTGAGAAACTCTAGTATGACTGAAGCTTTTGGAATTTCATACTCCATTTGTCCCGATTTTGTCACCTTTGTACTTTTTGAAATTGAGCTTGACCTGATTTTTCTCATATTTTATTGTTACTAAAAATTTCAAAAGAATGGTTTAGAAACTACAAAATTTTATCAAACATTTGAATAGAAATTTATATATTCATGCGTCAGTTGCAAAAGGATCTAAAAAGACCAACTTAATTCAGGTAATCGAAAAAATGACAATCATTGTGGGATGGATAAGTATTATATTCCCTCGCAAGAGGATTTGTTGACTAACCCCAGCATGATCAGGACTAAAGTGTAATATGATGTTGCAATTTATTCCAATGTCGTATTTTCCTTTTTATCTCACGGTTTTCTTTTTGGTAGAACAATTAACATTTTGCCTCCATTGCAGATCAAAATTTCACGTGAAGAAGTTGAGACTATGCTTAAAGAACAAAGGTATTGAATAGGGGAATAGACTTTTCACAATCATATTACCTTTACATCATTCTCATGACAGGATCCCAGTTTAGTGTGCAAAATACTGGAGTTATTAGCTTTTTTTATGGTTTGCTAATAATTTCAGTAACTTTTAGTTGTTGTCAATGAAGGCTTATAATGATTTCCATGCTATAATCAAGCCTAGTATAAAAGAAAGAAATCGTAAAAAAGTACGTAAACAAGTGAATTACCAATTTGGCAGCAGAAAAATCTATTTTTCTTGTATTGCTTGTTTCTGCCTGTGGAGGTTAAATTAAAGGCCTTAGCATGATCTGTCTGACTTTACTGGTTTGTCTCACTGGAAAGAGGCAGTGCCTTCGACAATAGGGAAGTTATAGGTTTTGTTTTCAGCTATAGGGACAGGGGGACAGTATGTGCTTCTTATTTAATTGGCTTACAAGTTGAAAATATGGAAAATAGAAGAAAAAGAAGTGATGATGTTAAGGTTTTGGCGGTGCGTGCTTTGCCATGACAGGGTTGTCAATATCCGATTTTAGTTGGAGCATGTCATGTTTGATTGATAGTATGAACTATTGGCTGCCACATCCTCATCTGACGACCATATGTTTTCTTCCATTTCAGATCTACTTCATTTCAAGATAGACTGCTAAAGCACAATCTTGATCCAAAAGTTGTCACTGCTCTCAAGGATTTGAAGAGGCGGCTATTGGAGAATGAGGCAAAGTAGTTATCTTGTTTTAACTTCTAAGCGAGGCCCTTTTACCCTGAACCACGCTCATATACCTCTGATTAGTGTTGAAATAGCACAGATCCATGTCCTGGTCTGAATAGGAACAATGTACTCTACAATGCAGGTCTATTTGTTCTGGAGTCTGATAAAAGTAGGCATTATGGTTGAGTGCGCTAGTATGGAATCTATACTGGCTTGAGCTCAATCTTTTAATCTTTTTGGTGGGAAAGGTGCTAGATGTGTTGTGTAGGCATCTGCAGCCATATGTGTTTCTTTTGCTGTCGAATCCCCCATTTCTGGCTGTAGAACAATTTTATGCTTTGTGGGAAAGCAGTTTTGTAAATTTGCTATATGGTGGAAATCCAGATATGTTTAGAGTTTCAATTGATATTTTTGGTACATGAGATTGAAGAAGGAAATGAAGGAAGGAAGTGGGGGGTGAAGCGAAGTGGCTGCAAGGAGGTACGTAATGTTAGAGTTTGTACATGAATAAATGTCCAAGGACATGAAGCTTTTACTGGGCGATGCTGGATGCAGAAGCAATGTCCCGGAAATTGCATTGCGGGTGTCATGTAAAGCAAAAGCAACCACTTACGCCAGATGAAGATTTTGCCCTTCAGGAAAAGACAAGGGATGGATATGCTCTTTTTGAGAGAAAAATTTTCTCCAGTTAAATTGCTTGTTCACGTGCGGGTAACAAATTGTAGGAGTGAATTTTAGAATAAGAAATTAGTCTCACCTCCCGGATGAATTGGTTTGTTCAAGAATTGTCAGAGGAGGTTAAGAATTCAATGACTGCCAAAAATTACTACAGAAGAGTTGTATTTATAATCTTTTTGCGAGCGAAGTTACTAGGAAACTTTAGTGAAGTCTGAATCTGGAACAAGGGCATCAAATTTTAACCATTAGATTAAGAGTTAAATTGTTAGTTACTTTGGAATTGTGTGGGAATGAATTAATGTGCATGGGATGGGGGTGGACTGTGTCTGGCTCTGCTCTGGTCAACGAAGGGCCATGCAGGGAGGGAGAGGGGGAGGGAGAGGTAGCAGACTAGAGAATATATAATTAAAGCTGGGAATTCTGTGGTACTACTACTACTAATGCCTGGCACAGGCAGTAGCCACTCAGCCACTCCAAATCCATGTACGTAACTTTGTCTGTTGCCTTTATGAAAAAGAACCAACATCGACGACCTTATTTAATGCCACCGCCCCTCCCACCTCCGCTCACTCTGACCTTTCTAAATTCTCTCTTTTGTCCACATTCTACTTTTGTTTTGTCTCCATCTTCCATATCCTTCCTGTAATAAGCGGTCTAAACTTCAATTTTCAATAATCTTTTATACATATTCAGGACTTCAATTTAGTTGAACCTCTTTTTTCAATAGGAAATTCTTACATTGTTTATATAAGGAAAAATTAGTCTATTAATGCCAGTTTTTTCCTCTAAAATTATATTGTCAGACCCTAGCTACATGTTTTTCTTTTTATGAATTTAATTTAGTAGTCCAAAAAAATTGGTAGTAACGCCATTTCCGGAAATGCGATAGAAAATGTAAAAGACAAGTTAAAGCATTTAGGAGAGTCAACACAATTGCAGAGCCGAGCAAATTCATTCACGGGGTACTTGTTTTCTTATTTATTACTTGCCACGCGCACCACTTTGCTTACATCATTAATTGGCCCATAAACTATTCGTATGAAACTGGGCTTTCGGCCTCTAAACTAAAATCGATCCTTAAACAGCTCTTAATTGGCCCGTAAAATATTAGTATGAAACATGGTGGCACCAACTGCAAAACCTTAAAAGGCTTTCATCAGAAAGCTTAATTTGCCCAACCCCAGCCTCGTCAAGTATGCCCTCAATTTGTGCTGAATAACTTCAAATGGATCAACAATTTGACTCTTGTGTCCCTTGATGTTTAGAATGAAATTATATGGCTTTTTTTTTTCCTACTCTAAACTGTATAAAATCGTACTCATCAGTAGTAATAATCGCCCCCATATATTGGCACTCTGAGCTGAGGCTAGCTAGCTAGATACCAAATTGTTGATCCATTTGAAGTTATATATTAGCTAGGTTTTGAGACAATTTGAGAACCTATAAATAATTAATATACATATATGGAGAAGAAAAGAAAATAGCGAAATAAATGATATGGGTCAGAGAGTCAAACAGGGGTCCCGGTCCAGTCAGATGGTCATACTCTGACTTTTTTTTTTTATTATATAGAATTAATTAGATCCAACGGCTGTTGTGGACCCTCGATCCAGTACCAATTGTTTCTTGATCTCAAGTAACTCTCAACTGTACAAAAAACACATATGGATCGATCTGTTTTTATATGCCCATTCATTTCCTGTCAGGTCTCCTTTCAATTCCTCAAACTGTTTTTTTTTTTTGGTCTCCACTCCCTTGGAATCCGTCGACAAAAAATAAAAATTATTACATGACAGAGCAGCAGAACACAAGCAAGAAGTTCGACCAAACGTAAAGATACCATAGTATGCTATATATGCCATATATTCATCACTCATATGTATTTCTAAAGTGAAAAAAATTGCGAAATTTATAAACATATTATGCATGCGCATCCACATGGTTTCTTCAAGAGTATGTGATTTTGGCATTTCATCGATCATATGATCTGGTTATATACTAATTGAACTATTTTGAGTAAATGTAAGTATTAGTCGTTAATACCGAGAGTTAGATCAGCTAGAAAACTATTGGATGTCCTGTCTTTAACTATATAATTGCTTAGGTTCAATTCATTCTCTACCAGTGACTTCTCATTATAAATGATCTATATATAGTTTATCACTAAAAATTTTACTTGAGTCGATGACATGCTCTAATTATCATTATGATCGGTGGTATAGTAGTATTATAGGATATATAGTAAAAGTTTAATTATCACTTATATATATATACACTGGAGTTGGTACTTGGTGGTTGGGTTGAGGAAGGGGGGGACGGACGATAGCGATCGATCCAATTGTATTGGTCATGTGGCTAGTCAATGTTCGATAGGGGGTTGGACTTTGACTCTTTAATTACGTATCTATTCAATTACATGTTACATCGCACTTATGGCGCTGCCAAACTCCACCGCTGTGCATGTAATACATGCATAAGTTTTGGATAGCTAGTAACATATATTCGCCCTAAATCTTTATTTGTCATTATAAATTGGTCCTAATCTTTATCTCATTGTAAATTGATCTCAAACCTTTATAATTTATATATTAAATGTTGGTCCTTAGCACTAGACAAGCACAAAAGTATAATTTATAGAGAGGCAAAATCAATAATTTGAATAGTAAAAAAAGTTGAATGCAATGAAAAATAATAACAGAATAATTTAAATTTAAATTTAAAAAATTCATATCAAATAGTTAGTGAGAGTTACTGAATTTAAACTGTTTGATAACTGTGTTTTAATAAATTTAAGTAACATCATAATTTTTTAAAAGTTCATGGATTATTTAAACTATCACTTTTTCCTCTATATAAATTGAGCTTTTATGTTAACTTAGTCTTATCTACAACTAGGGGCTAATATGTAACAAACTATAAAAGTTTTAGACCAATTTACATTGAAATATAGGTTGAGGATCCACTTGCAACAACACTAATGGCACTCTTTACCCATAAGTTTTCAATTGTGCGTCTTGGCTCATAATATAGTTACTTTTTTGTCTTTTGAAAGAAATATAGATAATACCATGGTTATCAAAATCCTAATCTGAGTATTAGAAATTTATGTTTCTATGAATCTAGAAATAAAAAAGAGTTTCAAATTTTAGTAGAAATTGATTTGTAGATAGAGATAAGTAGAGAGTCTCGACTTTAATCTTAAAAACTTAGAAACTTTATGACTTTATGTTTCTACATTATTAGGTCAGATTTGTTGAAATTGGGTCAAAAAATAATCACAAGAAAAAAATATAAATCTACTGACCAACTCAATCTTTATATAATAAAATCCAACCTATTTAGAGTTAAAACAAATAAAAAGATTTAAAGATAACAAAAAAATAAAACACAAGTCAGCTCTTATTTTTCCTTAGACTCTCTATGTCACTTGATTGTTGTTCTTTACTATGACTTTGATAACCCTTGGTTATCAAATTTATGTAGATGTGGATATAAATGAAGAAAACGCCAATAATGTACAAGTGTTTGCATATATAAATAAATATGACCTCTCGAATGATAAAATAACAAGAGAAGGAGATGAATATATGAAATTTGAAGATGATAACATTGACACTGTCATTGATCATTATATTTTGTGTTCCATTAAATTAATGATTGAGATGCTTATAACTTCTCATTAGGAAATGTAGATTTTAGAACTTATTTTTCTTATATTATATGTTTATGGCCTGACATTTTTAATGATATTAAAGTATTAGTAAGTGAAAATATTATATAATATAAATTTTCTAAAATAATTTAGATGATTATATTTTTTAATCTTTTTTGGAAAATTTTTTGGTAGAATCATACAACTATACAACTTCTTATAACTATAGAAAAATTAAAACTACTCTATATAGAAACCCAATAACCTTGGATAATACTATTGCGAATAAAAAAGTTACACCAAGATGCAATTAAAGGAAAGAGACTAGGGACTAACAAAAAAGCAAACCGAAAAAAATCAGAGCTACTTCTTCTATATGTTATAGTTTTATCCTTTTTTAATTCATAATCTTCATTTTCTTCAATGATTTATTTGTTTATGTCATTTTTTGTTGGCTAACGAAGAGGACAAACAAAGCTACAAATTGCTGAATGCTGAGAGAGGGACAGAGAAATTTGAGCAACTTTACAAACGATTCCGGAGAGTTGGCCAAGCTGGAACGAAATGTCGTTTCTAGTGAAAGAGCTAAAACGTTGGAAGGTCATGATGTGGAGCAATAACGGACAATAAAGAGCCACGTACGTTTAAGGTGAAAAGGTATAGGTAATTTGAATAGGAAAATATTGTTCAATGAGATCTAGGATCGTAAATCGAGAAAATTTACATTGAAAAGAAAAACTCTAAATAGGTACCCTTTGTCAAAATTTTGGGTATGAGGGCGACCGAGTGGGGATAATATATGAAGTTCCAAGAGGGAAGAGTGGTTCATGGAGGAGAAAAGTTATGAATAAAAACCGTTTTGGAATTCTATACGTGAAAATTTCACTACAACATAAACTCATTGGAGTGACCGACTTGGTCGACTAACAAAGTGGTCACCAAACTATTGGTCACTAATTCGGTCACAAAAAAAGTGGATTTGATTTACAATGTGAAAACACTAAATGATTGGTAATCTAAATAAATTAGTCACCAACCGATAGCCCCTTTAGTTGCCTTATCCAGAGTCTCCATGTTGGCTATCCATGAGAAACAAGACTAACCAATTAGCTTCAACTTCAGTGCCTCTATCTTATAAATTGTCATTCTCTGTTTTTTTTTTTTTCGTATGCTTTTGTTTATCCTCTTCCGCTCTTTGTTTTTGTTTTCGTCTTCATGCTCTGTTTACTAAAATGAAGATCACGGAGGAAGAATATTGCTTTTTACAATAATCTGACCAAATTAAAGAGGGCACCATTTGATCTCTCTATAACACAAGGAAGAAGTTGATATCTTTTCCAAGAACCTTAAGTTGTACATTTATGAGGATTCTCCTTTTTTTTCTAAGCTCAAGGGCTTCTATTCCTCTCTTTTTTCTGTTGTTTAAAAGCCTTTGCTTCTTTCTCATCCATTAGAATATGAAGATTCACATTAACTAAAAGTTAGTAGTAAAGAATAAAAGAAATGTTAAGAAGAAAATTGTGAGAACTCTTGAGCAAAAAATTTTAAATTTGGTATCTGAAATGATAGAGCAAAAATTTTTGAATCTGGATATCTAAAATTTTAAAATAAATAAGAACTAGCAGCCAATTAGTGACCGTCATAATTGATCACTATAAAGCGTACATAGCCAGTTACTCAGTCGATCACCCCATCCTAGTGACCAATGTTTTGGTAGCCGATTGGTGATCAACATTTTTTGTCGCTAAAAAGGGAAGTGGAAGCAGACAAAATGAATTTTTCTTTTAGTGTTTTGATCATGTTTTGTTTTTTTTTTTTCCGCTCAAAATGGATGATTAGAGATTTTTTTTCTCAACAAAGCCTATCATTTGGATGAGGTAACATTTTTCTTCTAAAATTTTATGAATATATTAAAATTTCCGTACAGTCGCGAATATGAGGAACAAATTAGTTTGGAAAGAATATTGCTAAAAGAGAAAAAAAAAATCCTCATCATTTAACAAAACTACTTGCAGATAAATTTGGTGTGTCATTCAATGTTTTCTTGATAACTTCAATCCATCCCCAAACATCACAATTAGTCTAGCACTGAGTACCAACGACGAACTTTGGTTTATCCTCTGGGATCGGTAACTAGCTTCAAATAATCAAAGTCTAGCTAGTCATCTCAAGTTGATAATTCTGAGGTTTTAATGACGACTTTGGGAGCAATTGTTTCAGAATCAGCCATGTGTTTGTGTATATATACTTTTTTTTTTTTTTTAAGAAAACACCTTAGTGGGTATAGCTTTCATTTCACTAAAATAGCCCAATAGCACTTACATACAAGACTAAAGGCCTACAACAAAAAATTGGCAAAGCTTGATCCAAAATAAAAGGATGTTTGTGTATATATACTTAGAAACGTGCATCTTAACAATTTTTATAAGAAAAGAGAACTTTATACAATAAAAAAAAATCTGGTGGTTTAGGAGTGGGTAGCCTTCATGCAAAAAATCTGGGCTTACTGGGGAAATGGTGGTGGAGGTTCAGGAAGAGTGGGGAATCCTTGTGGGTTAGAGTTATTAAAGGAATTTGGGGGGAGAGTGGAGGGGTTGGGAGGTCAAAGGATGATAGTCAGGTTACTGGAGTTTGGGGTGAAATTGTTAGGGTAGGTTTTGAAATAAAGTCAAAAGGGATTAACTTTGTTAACTCTTTTAGGAGAAAGGTGGGAAAAGGGGACGAGGTGAAATTTTGGGAAGATGCATGGGTTGGGGACTTGTGTCTAAAAGATAAATTTTCTAGGTTATATAGGGCAGAGGAAAATAGAAAGTGCACGGTGGCTGACAAGGGTGTGTGGGAAGGGGAGGAGTGGTTTTGGCGATGGAGTTGGCGGAGGAGACTTAGGGGTGCGGAAGAAGAACAATTAACAGAACTTATTTCGATATTATCAATTGTTTCCTTGTCAACAGATGCGAAAGATGATTGGACTTAGGCGTTGGATCCAGGGGGTGCATTTACAGTGAGGAGACTTTCGTCCATGCTTGATGAAGTGTGTTTGCAACCGGAGATTTCGACGCCATTATTCTCTTGGAACTCGCTGATACCTCAAAAAGTAAACTTATGTGTCTGGAGGGCGGTTCTTGGTCGTTTGCCATCGAGGACTAACCTGGCCAGTAGAGGATTGGAAATTGCAGATATTCGTTGTCCTCTGTGTCAAAGCGGAGAGGAAACAGTTGATCACATCATGGCGCGATGCAGCTTGGCCTCATGTTTGTGGCAAAAGGTTTTGGCGTGGTGGCAACTTCCTAGAACTACGCCTTTGGATACTAAGGATGCTCTATCTATGTCATGGTCTCAGGGTCTGCCAGGTTGGATTCAGAAAATTTGGCAGGCAGTGTGTTGTGTTACTTGCTGGATTATTTGGAAGGCTAGAAATAGTTATGTTTTTAAGGTTACTAGTGTAACGGGGATGCAGATGCTTGGGGATATACAGTTTTATTCCTTCTTCTGGATTAGTCATAGATCCAAAAGGATGAAATTGGCATGGGTGGATTGGTTGCTCAACCCATGTCAAGCCTTACAAAACTGTATCTAGTTTAAGTCTTCAGGCGGTGCTCAGGGGTTTGTTCTGCTCCTTTTCTGGGGAAGGGGTGGGGTAGTTGTGTTTTGGTTTTTGCTAGCCCCTGGCTAGTGCTTGTTCCTTTGTTATTTTATTCTTAATATATATTATTGTTGCCGTTAAAAAAAAACAATAAAAAAAAAGAGAAGGCATACTTTTTGCTACTAAAAAGCAACTGAAATAATATTGAATGGTATAATGGTAGAAGAATTGCAAATGGAGCTCAAATTCAGGTCTCACCCAAAAGGGCCAAGCCTGGGTGTCATTTGCTGTACTGCCATATGTTGTTTCTCTCATAGCATGCTGAGTGATAAATGTTCAAACTCTAACACTCGAACTTATTTTGAAGTCTCATTTCAAGTGATATATTGAGGTTTAGGACATTAAGATAGAGGTTTAAATTCTAACACTCGGACTTTAATATTGATCTTGACTATAAAGCTACTTCTTGCAAATTAAGAAAAAGAGAAAAGAAGATGAAAGCAACTAAAATACACTTGAAGTTATATTGGGGGGGGGGGGGGGGGGGGGGCGGCTACAACATTCAAGCAACATGAATAACACTTAATTGAATTGCTTATATGACCATTTGAGATATGAGGCTATCAAAATTATGGGTTGGAAGATATTTTTCGCACGTAACAGAAGAAGGCACAAGTTGGATCTTATTTGGGAGTGCATGAGGACGGATATTGGGAGGATGCAGAAGGATGAAAAAGTGGGTTTTTGTCGGGTAGCAAAGAAAGGGATAAAGAGATGTGACGGGTTTTGCCGTTACCGATTTTCACAGGCACAAAAGATTGGCTGGACGGCTGCTAGCCACCTCCAGGATAGTCCCAGCCACCCCTGACACAGCCCACTGGTCGGCGATCCCTCCAACCCTCTGGTCCCAAATCATTCATCAATAATCTTTTGATTTCCCTCATTTATTAATAAGTAATTTCCATTATATTTTTTGACTAATTGTGCGGGTACTGGATTAACATAATCGCTTGGTAGCTTGTTTCGATCCTCTTAACAGAGCTATAAAATCAAAACCATTAGCCGGCACGGAGAAGATTTTGGAGTGTTAAATTCAAGTTTCTGACATAGTGATGCGAGGTACTCCATTTGTATTTATATATTGTAGATAGACTTTTCCACTCAGATGCTTTAATTGAGGATTTTGAGGATGACATGATGGAATTAATTGAGAAATGACAAACTATGAAAAAGAAGTTGAGCTACATAAAGTGTACTGAAAATGAGAGTGGGAAGTGAGAAAATATCATCTTTTAAAAGTTAAATAAATAAAAATGATAATAAAAGTAACGACTTAAAATAAAAAAAAATTATGCAATTTGGAGAAAAAGAGTAGGAGTGATCGGCCGACGCAAAAGAAAGCACAACCGCCAAAACGGTCCAAGCCACGGAATTGGTTTTGGTTGTGGGAGCAGAGAGTGGCGCGAGGATTATTACACTTCAACGAACCAACCCACAGCCAGCTCCCGATTCCTCCAATCTTGTCTTGTGGATGATACATACGTGTATGCTCCACAATATTTCTCTATCTACCAGGTAGCTACATGTTAATTTCAAGTCCGTCCACACTCTCTTTCCACTTTTGTTTTTTTTTTTTTCCCTTTTCTAGTTTTTCATCCAAATGTATTTATAGATCATTTCTTAGAGCGGGGAGGACGTCCTTCACTTCAATTATATGGTATTGTGAACGGAAAAACACAAATTTTAAAAGAGCTTCTCTCCAAAATAAGATTCAACCCAACTAACTCTTTAATAGTTGGACTCCAACAAAAAATTAAAAATTAAAAAATTTCTTTTTCGCTTCTTAGTTAATTTTTTTATGCTAATTTTTGTTTTTGCTGTATCTCTTTTCGGTAATTGGAATATATTTGCTAATTAATTGGTTCCAATTAAATAATCTTAATTCATAGGGCCGGCACATTTATGTGTCCAGCATTGGATATTTTTAGCAGAAAATGAGGATATCACTCACTCTCTCATCATCTTACCTCCACAAATTACTTCAAACGCGCGCTTCTACTTCTTACGTACGTAGTGCAAGTGGTTTTTATTTTAATTGATGATTTTATCAACTTATGCGTCCGGCATTGGATATTTCCTTTGACACTACTTTCACGCATGAATGTCAAATTGCACAAAAATGTGGTGAAAAAGGTCACCAAATTAAATGTGGAAGTTCTGGTTGTAAAAATGATTATCCAGGTCATAAAATCATACGATTCTTTGATCCAATTGTAGAAAACAAGTTGAATCTTATCACAATCGCACGCCAAGGTAGAATCGTATGGATTCGTAGTCCATGACCATGGAATCGTTACAAGTTAAAGAAATGTATTCATTTCTATGGATTCGGCATAGGTGGAGTAAACTGTTGGGGATTTGTGGCATAAATTAAAAAAAATTGGGGATTTGCTGCCTAATTGAAGAGTTTCGAGGCTTGAGGTGTGATTTGGCCACATTTCATGCTGTGAACAGTAAACCACGGGGGAAAAACAGTAAATGGCCAGTGAACACGGAGGAATTAATCCTTTTAAATAGCCACCTTCGCTCATTTGTTTAGTGTGCTAGCTCTCAGACATTACCAGGCAAAAAAGGTGTTTTTATTGTGTAAGAGTGTATCTTCCGATGAAAGCCAAAGTAAAATATACTTGTTTTGAAGAAATAATTGTGAGTGTGAGATATTTATTTTGAAGAGTGACAAAATAATGAGATATCTATTTAAGATGTTTTGGAAATACTTGAATGTCGTTATTTTAAGTTTATCTTATACCTCTAGAATTTTTGTCTAGAGAAGTTTTCTCTTTCTTACAAGCTTGATGTTTTAAAGTGTAAGAAAATATTAAAGTTTGTCCTGTGAATGTAACCCAAAATTAATGGTGAATCATTTAAATTTCTTGTGTCATTCTTATTTGATCATCTCACACTCAAAGATTATCATCTGCTATGCTAAACAATTGGAGTAAATTTTATAAATGGTCCCTGACCTTTAGTCATTGTTTCCTTTTAGTCTATAACCTATTGAATGTTCTGTTTTAGTCCTAAACCTATTAAAACATTTTGTTTTAGTTCTAAATCTATTGAGAACATTTCATTTTGGTCCCAATTTGATAAAATTTATTAACTCAAAGTATTTGTCTGATAACAATGTTTTAGATCATAATTTAAATTATTCGGTAACTGTTTTACAATAAATTTAATCTATAAAATAATTTTTTTATATTTAATAAAAAATTTAAGTCACCTTTTTTCCATTTCTATAAATTAAACTTATTTCATTCAGGAAGAAAATATTATTAATTTAAATTATCTATTTACTGTTAAAAAATATTAAACTATTTAAATTTACTAGAAAACAGTTACCAAATATTTAAATTAATATTTCAGAAAATTTTATCAGACAATTATTCTAAGATAATGAATTTCATCTAGTAAGGGACCAAAATAAAACAATTTTAATAGGTTTAGGACCAAAACAAAACATTCGATAAGTTAGGGACTAAAAGGAAACAATGACAAAAGGCTAGGGACCATTTTTGCAATTTACTCTAAACAATTGATATCAGAGTCAAAGGTTGTTTCTAGTGATAAAGTCCAAGAAGAGGCTTACTAAAAGCCGTGACTTTGTGTATGTTAAATTCCAAACTATTGAAGATATTGAGAAAGCTGAAAAGAATACTTCTGAATTTAATGGTAGTTCAACAGATCTGCAGTTGATTCCTCTAACAATAATATAGAAATATGTTGGAGATTATATACAAAATGATCAATCAGAGAATGTGGATCTTGGTCAGTGTAACCAATGATAATTCCTACTAGTAGAAGGTGTGGTAGATCTAATGGTTATTCTTGGTATATGCAAAGCATGACATGGGGGAAATTAGATCCTGTTGAGGCAGATCCAATTCCGTCTATTGGTGATTACTTGGAAAACTGGAACATGGAGTTGAGATTCCTTGCCAAGGTGGAGCATGAAGATGAGACAAGGTGTTTGAAGGAATTGATTGTGTGGAGGCCAGCAACATACAAAAGTGACATGACTGGAAAATTGTTCTTCATGAATCTGCAGATGGACCGGCGGATCGATCGAGGAGCTTTGATTTGAGATGGAGCCGATTGAGTGGAGAAAATATTAGTAAAGTGGTTATTAGTTTGCAGACATGGTGAATAACATTATTCATGTGTTGCAATCATATATGCTTGTGTCTAAAGATGAATTTGAGTGCGGATGTGGAGAATATTGGGGATTTATGGGTCAAATTAAAGAATTTGGGATTTGTGGCCTAATTGAAGAGTTTGAGGATTTGAGGTGTGATTTGGGCCACATTTTCATGCTGTGAATAGTAAACTACGAAGAAATAGTAAAATGTGTTAGTGAACAGTAAAATGAGTAAATTGTAAAACACAATGAAATCCTTATAAATAGCCATCATTGCTCCTTTTGGTTAGTGTATTTGCCTTTAGGCATCATAAGCAGAGAAGGTGTATGCATTTTGTGAAAGTATGCCATCCAATGAAAGGCAAAGCAAAACATATTTGCTTTAGAGAAAATATATTGTGAGTCTGAGAGATCTATTTCAGTTAGTGACAAAATAGTTAGACATCTATTTGTGGTATTTGGGAAACAATTAAAGGATGTTATTTTGAATTTATCTGATGCTTCTAGAATTTTTGTTTGGAGAAGTTTTCTCTCTTTAGTAAGCCTGATATTTTAATAATAAAAAAAATCTTAAAGTTTTTTTTTCCATAGACGTAGCCTAAAAATTAAGAATGAATCATATAAATTTCTTATGTAATTATTGTCAATCATTTCACACTCAATGGCATAATTAGGAATTTTGAGCAAAATCGGTCATTAATTTCTTGTTCATTACTTTTTAGTTTTCAACCATTTTTTTTATCTTTATTAAGTCTTTAATCATCTTTGATCACTATGTCTGATGAGAATTTTAATAAAATTTTCATCATGTAAGAGTTAACAATATAAAGGCCTTATCTATGTAAAAATGAAAGCTAGTAGCCAAATTTGTAAAGAAATTAGCAAAGTATATAACAATGGTGAAATTTTTCAAAATTTTGGTAAAATATAATAAAAGAGTCAATTGACAGTTCTTAGTAGAAATTGGGAATCATCAAGCACACAAAAAATATGTTTAAGATGGATTGACAACGAAAAAATGAAGGATATTGACTTTTAGCGCAATTTACCTAGTATTAATATGTAGTAATTTTACATCATTAGAATAATAATAAAATTTGTGGTAAATTCTTTTTACACTATATGCAATCAGAAAAATAATTATAACTGCTTTAAATTTTTTTTTTGCTAATTAGAAAGATAACAAATAATAGTATACTAATATCATAAGAATGTAATAATAAATTATGACATAGAAGTTCTTTAAAAATGTACGTGATATAGAATATATGGTGAAAAATATTTATCTTATATGTTTATCTATTAATCAAGAAATGAATTTGATATTTGAGTAGCCAAACTAATCCATTAATTAATGGCATTTTTTTATTCTAAAAAAATTATTTTGAGGATATTTCGTTCTACGTAAAAGTTGAGTAGGAAACTAGAATAAAATTTTGAAATTATAAGTTTTTTCAAGAGTTCTACCTTCACTTATTATTTTACAAGTAAATTACGAAGAAAAAAAATGTTCTATATAAACATTGAAAAACAAAATAAACTATACTTTGATCATGTTAATAGCATTTTTTATAAATATAATTTTACTGATATACCCTATAATTTATGCTTTTTAAAATTTTTGGGGTGCCACTGCACCTCTCCGCACCCACCTAAACTATGCCAGTGTTGAAGATCATCCGCCGTGGGCAACATAAACTCAATTTTTCTTGGGTTGATTGGGTTTGTAATACGGGTATGATAATTAAAAATTGGGTGTGATTGCAGATATACGTATATGTTTGGTAAGTGGCAATTATTTGCAATTGCTTAGCTTCTTGCTGGAGTACCAATATTTTTCTCAACCTTAACAGATATATTCTTCTATTGCCGTTCACACACACACACACACACACACACACACACAAAGGGTTACACTTAAGCCCCAACAATAAAATCTTACGGTCACAATCTAAATTTATCTGACCTTATTGCAACTTCTCCTCCTAACAATTCTCAAATTTCTTCAATTTTCAGTCTGCACCCTAATCAAAAGAGAAACTTTTAAGGACAACATAAAAATATAATTTCCTAACAACTTCTCCTAGCAACCCTAGATTTCATTTAAATTATGAATCTTCTATTGTATACGCCCCAAATTATTTCTCGATTTAAAAAAACGACTCATAATTAATTAAAACAACTAAATAAAGGCTGCAATTTTTTATTAGTCAAAATGATTATTGTACCAATCTCACCCTTATTTAATATTTCTAGGTTTGTGTGATACAATTTTTTTCAATATATTAAATTAAGGATATAATAGTTAAAATACAAAATTGGATATTCTAATGAAAAAAACTGAACAATATAATTGACACATCTCAAAATAGAAATATGGATAAATAGTTTTAAATGGAGGGAATGATATTTTATTATTTTTTATCTCATGATATTGTAGGAGAATCTATTTTTCATTTTAAATAAAAAAGAACAAATAATTGTAGAAAGATTCCCAATTTTGATAGGAAAAATTACAAAAATCTTCCTGTGATTTGGTTTAACCTACACTTTGCCCCTTTTATTTTAAAAAACCTACACTTTACCCCTTGTTTGCTTTACAGTGTCCGATAACAACTTTTGAAATTCTAATTTAAATTGCCTAATAATAATGTTCCAATAATTTCAAGATTTTTGATATTTTTTTCACTGCCAACTAATCTTTAAAAAATGCTGATATATATTTACAAGGAGAAAAATACATTTACAGAAAGAAAAAAAATGATAATTTGAAATATATATTAATTATAAAAAAATATTGAAGAGATTGAAATTACTGAAAGATAACTATCATATAGTTTAAATACAGTTTCAGAAATTGTTATCGGACAATGTAAAAAAATACATGGGGCAAAGTGTAGATTTCTAAAAATAGTAGGGGCAAACTGTAGGTTGAAGCATAACTTAAGGGTAATTATAAGTTTCCCATTTTGATAATGTTGGTGGGATTAAATACACAAATGTGGAACCTTATACTATCTCATTATATATAACTATGAATAAAGATAAAATACTTTCAGACTTTACACTACATTCATACTTTTGTTATATTTATGAAACTGCCACCACACTTTGAATAACATATTTGTTTGGAGGGAACTGTAATTCACAAACCAGTACATTTGTTTAATATGAACAACAATTTTTATTGAATTAAACAATATTATTTATAAATTGGTACCGCATCCTGAACAACCCATTTGGCTTGAAAGGAACAACACCTGACAGAACAGTATGCTTATCTAAATGAAATAACATTTCTTAATGAATTAAACAATATTATTTATAAATAATATTTCTTCTGAAATTAATAATATTTTATACAACACCATATTTGTAAGAATTAAACAGCTGTACTTCTTATTGAATGGAATAACATCATTTACGAATAACACATCTTACAAAATGATAGTATATTACAGAACAGTGCATTTATTTGAATCAAATAATATTTTTTACAAACAATATTTATATTATTTACATACACTCCACTTTCACATTATTTACAAAAAAATGTTATCACACTTAAACATTATATCCTACGAAAATGAAAATCACTTCTTACTAAATAGATCAATATATTACAGCACTTCTTACTATTCGTAAATAATGTTTTGTTCAGTAAAAATTATTGTTCTATTCATATAAATATGATGCTCTCTATTATGCTATTCATTTAGTAAGATGTGTTATTTTGTAAAATGTTGTAGGTAATTTAACAATAATAGCATATTTGCAGTTTGAAAATATTGAGATACAAATTGATGTTTAACTTAGTATAATGTGGTGTTCTTTTTATATGAAGGTGCTGTTTAACATATAATGGCATTCATTTCGTAATATATGTTGTTCAAGACATGGTAACCATCTTGTATGACTAGTGTTTATTTCTTTATTTGTACTATTCGATCAAGATGTGATAGCAGTTATATAAATACTGTGAAAATATAGATGTAGCCGTATATTGAGTTCATTGTATAGCTACTCTATGACTATTTAGATGAAGAGGAAAATATATAAAATACAACCTTATGAATTCATTCCATGTTTAATAAATTAGCATAAACTTCATTAATGTCCGTTGCAAATATTTTCTCGACACATAAATTAAGATGAAAAAAAATCAAAGTATGAGACTATCCACTAGGTGCTTATGCACCTAGTAACACTACTAACAATTCTCTCCATCCCTTTAGTTCAAAACAAAGAGAAAGGTGGAAAAAATTAGGGAGAAAAATTGGGAGTTACCTGATCAAAGTCATTTACCATATAAAGACCAGGCAAAATTAGTTTCTACCCTAATCCCACGAGAAAACCCATGATCTCCCCCTGCTCTTAGTTGCATCCTCCGCCGAAAAAACCAGTAAAAAAAGGCAAGGATGGCAACGTAGCTGTTCGAACCTGTGCGAAGCCATTCAAAGGGCAGCAAGGGATGCGAACGTGTTCTGAGCAAAGCGAAGATGACAACGAAGCTATTCAGAGCGAGGGAAGGACGGCAATGACTGGAGTAGAGAGCGGCGAACAGCGAACGAAGAATAGCGAGGGTTCAAAACTCGTGAAGAAGGAAAGCATACAAAAATGTTTAGGAAATGAGTATGGTGGATGACAGTGGTTAAGACGTTGACTTCGACAAAGAAACAGAAGGTTTGTATCATTTTTTTAGATCCATGATAAAAACATCCACGATTTATATTTTATATTACAAAATAACATGAATTTGTACATATGTATGCTACCAAGTTTTATATGTATGTTCCGTGACTTGTATGTATGTTCTGGGTTTGTAAAGAACATGGGTATATATATTTATGCTTCTGATGTTTATATGTACGCTTCTGTATTTATAAAAACACAAATATATATGTATGCTTTTGGACTTATATATGTGTGCTTCTAGATTTGTAAATAATACAGATATATATGTATATTTTCGGGGTTTATATGTATGCTCCTGAGACTTGTATGTATGTTCCGGGTTTGTAAAGAACATAAGTATATATATGTATACTTCTGATGTTTATATGTATGCTTGTGTGTTTGTAAAAATACAAATATATATGTATGCTTTTGGGCTTTATATGTGTGCTTTTGGATTTGTAAAGAATACAAATATATATGTATATTTCTGGGGTTTATATGTATACTCCTGGGTCCGTAAAGGCAAAAATATATATGTATACTTTTGGATTTTATATGTATGCTTTTAATTTGTAAAAGACACAGATATATATATATATATAAGTTTTATTTGTATGCATCTAGGCTTTATTTGTATGCTTCTAGCTTTGTATAAGTTTTGAGTCTTGAGTTTCGGTATTGTATTAAAGTATAAATAAGTTGTATGAAATTGAGATTTATTTATATGGTACTACAAACTGTTTGTGTGGAACTAAGTAATTTTTTTGGAACATAATGTGTAGATATGACAATGAAATGTGAGGCTAACTATGTAGGATACATCTCACAAGATGCCAACTGTGGAAAGACGAGTACGGGGAAAAAAAAGTGGCAGCAAATCTATAATGCAAAAAAATCAGAGTGAGGATGAATCTGGAAACAATGTGGGAAATGTATGAAACTGAGCGAGATATGTATTAAGCTGGAAGTGAATTGTATTAATTTGTGTGAGATATGTGTTAAACTAGATGCTAAATGATTAAACTAGAAGTTAAATATACTAAACTGTGTAAGATATGTGTTAAACTGGAAGTGACTTATATTAATCTGTGTGGGATATATGTTAAATTGAAAGTAAAATATATTAAACTATGTGAGATGTGTATTAAACTGAAAATGAGTTATTTTAAATTGTGTGGTCTATATTAGACAGTATGTGAAACATATTAAACAAAAAGTAAAATTTATTAATCTGTGTGACAAAACTATCATACGAGAAAATGACATATTATACAAAATAAATTTCTATTATACAAAATTGAATATTTATAAAATTATTTTAAATAATCACCATATTTATCAGATTGTCTTTATTGTTTACTTAAGATTATTTTTCCAAATGAATTCAAATTCATAAAGTTTCCATAATAAAACTATTAATGTTTGGAAAATTGAGAAAAAAAAAAGAAAGAGAACATAAATTTGTTGCAACTCATGATTGAGAAGAAGAAACGAAGACGTGGAATTAAATAAATAAGAAAATGTTTAAAATTAAATTTTCATAACTACAAATTTTAATTACAATTAATATCTTAATTAGAATCCAATCAAATCTTCTATATTAACAAACATAATTACCATAAATGATCCAAACCAAACGGAAACTTTCCTTATTCTAACGCCATCAAGTATGTGCATTTTAGAATTCACCAAAAAAATCAGTTATTTTAATAGTACTTGCCTATTAATTAAGGAGTAACATTTAGTCAGTGGAGAAGTGTACAACTTTCGAGTGATATTAGACTTAATTGAAACCATAAATATTCTTGGTAGACTATATACTGAAAAGGCCATCAGACATTTATAGTAATTCTTCCAAAAAAGGACATTTATATTAATTAGTCTATTCCATTAAATTGCACCAAAAGTCTTAAACCTTTATTAATGCACTGCATAATAATTTCAAACCTTTATAATTGATTGGATATTAGTCTCTTGCATTAATTAAGATCGAATTGGCACAAAATTTTGATTTACAAAGAGAAAATTTTGATATATAGTTTAAAAACTCTAGTAACTGTCAAAATTATGGTACATATTAAATTTATAGAAAAAAAATTACCAAACATTTTAAATTAGAATTTAAAAAATTGATACCATATGGTTACATGAGAGTTAGAATTTAAAGTATTTTGTAAATTTTTTATCATAAATTTAAACTATACCATAAATTTCCTCCTAGAAGGCCACAATTAAAAGGTTACAATTGACTAAATTTAACTTGTACCATAATTTTTTGATAATTAATGAATTATTTAAAATATTAATTTTCTCTCTCTGTAAATTAAGTTTTTGTACCAGTTCAATTTTTTAACGATAAAGACTAATTAATATACAAGAAATTATAAAGGTCTGAGATTAATATTCAAGGAAATAGATGTTGGGACCAATTTGCAATGGAAATTAGGAGGTTAAGTTCCTTGAAGGCCACAAAAACTTTTTCCTGTCCCAACCAGCTGGTAATGGACGTATAGACCCTCCAGTGACTTGATGAAGAATTTTGGACAAACCTGAAAGTTAAGTTTGTAGAAACATTTTGGCAAGTACTAGTTAATTGTCATTTTTGTTTTTGAGCGAAAGACTGTGGTCAAATATATAGTTATTCATGTTGGTCAACATTTTTAAGTTTTGAATGGAGGACTAATTAATTGGTAGACAGTTAAAATGTTTGATGACCAAAGTAGGACAGAAGAATATTAAAAGCAGTTGATCAACATGGGGCGCCAATCGCCAGAAATGCAGAAATTTGATAACAATTTTAAGCACTTTCGCGGGCGTCTATAGTTTATAAGTTCCTGAAGTTCTGTTAAGACGCCGAAAGTGGCTCACTCCATGAGTAGGTGAAATAATATTTGATTTTTTGCATCGACGCTATAATTAAGCTAGCTCCTATTTTCGGTTGTCGATTTTATTTTCATTTTTATATATAACAATTTTACTTATTTAAAATTTAAATTTACTGCTCTCTAATCTAACTCTCGGAATGCGCTAGGACACTTAGTTGGATGATATATATAGAAAATCACTGAGGAAATTTGATCAATTGACAGAACTTTATATACATGCCGGCCGGCCGCTAGAACTTAATTTTGCTTTATTTTATGTATTATGTGGGTTGAAGATGTTTTTGTAGTTTCTTTTAACGAAAACAAAAAGAAACAAGAAGAAGAATAGATTTCTAATTGCGTAAAAAATGGACTAAAAGATAGAGTTGGTGGAAGTAGCAAGTCAAGATTTCTTTAATTAAGTAGCATTGGATTGGTTACCAAATCTTATTCCAGTCACTGACTTGAGGGTTTTGAGCTTCCAGTCTCATCTTTCTTCCATGCTTAATATATATATATATATACTACTTACTCATTCATCGATCTATTTCCATATTATAGGGTGGGTCGATCGATGGGAGTAGTTTTAGTTTTAGAGAGGGGACTAGATGGATCAGGAATCAGCTGGAATTCAACTGTATGTATGTATATAGATATTTATATTTTGAATTGAGGCATGACCTTTGGGCAGCTGGGAACAATTAAGATCTAAGGATCTAAGTTGCCCCATTAGAATAATTAATTAAGTCTTCCAGTGCAGACGCCTTAAAATGATAAATTAATATAATCACCCGATCTGGGGGCTGTCTCTTTCATCTAACTATATGAATTAACTTCATCTCAATATATATATATATATACACATTCTGGAAAAGGGTCAGCCGATGCTTCTTGATGAAATCTTTTGCTTCGTTACTTACGTCATACCGTACGTACCAAATATATATGCAATTGCAGCCGTTTACTTTACGCCTCTCAAAACGACAACAACAACAACAAACAATGTCATCACGTATTTACATTTGAGATATAGTAAGAACTTAATAAAAAAAATTTCGTAAAAATTACATTTAATTTATATAATAATAAATATTAAATTTGAATAATTAATAATAATATCCATATATAATATAAATAAAATATAAAATAACAAAAATATTTGTAATTATCCTAACTCAGTGTTATCCCTAAATCCCAACAAACAAATGGATGGTTCTTTTGATCCTCCTGCCCTGCGTATCCGTCCTATTAATCTGTGTCTTCTTCCTTGTCCCCCGCTCGTCTTGCCATCTCTTAACAATTTTTTTCTTTGAACAGCAAAAAGAATACTATTACTTAAAATAGAAATGTACACACACACACACATATATATATATATACAGCGAACTGGCCTAATTCAAACACTTACAACGTCAGCCTTGCACCTTTCTGTATACTATAGAACTACTTCCTGCAAAAAAAAAAAAAAAAAAAAGAGAGTACCCTCCAGCTTCACAATTATATTCCATGTCTCGGATTAGTTAGCCATGCATCTCCTAGTAACAATTACACCGAAATTCCACAATTAAGTGAAAAAAATGTGAAATTTGAAATTTAGAATTGAATACGTAGAATTCCCTGGCTAAACATTAGCTTTTTTTTTTTTTTATTTAAAAATACGGATCTGAAATTTATTTTTAAAAAACACTAACTTTTTTATTCAAACCCTAGCTAAACACTAACCTTTTCATGTTGCTTTAAATCTCTTTTTATGGAAGAACCCCGTGAGATGCCGTTAAATTTAAGATTTTACTATAAAAATTCCCTTACGTTTATATATATTACTGCCAAGCATGCCTTAAATACAAAGATTTTATATAAATTTATTTTACTCTTAAACTATATTTTTGGTGTAGAACTGAAACCTACAATTGAATATCTATATAAAAAAATCTTTTTTTTGGAAAGTAGGTTAAGTTTTTTAAAAACTTCCATAAATTCAAATGAATAAAGGGAAGTAACTTGAAATGGCGGGAATACTAAAGTTCCATGTAGTATTTTATTTAGGAAAAATAAACTCTCCATTCTCCAACAGTTTCTCCCAACCTTTTTACCCTTATTATTGTTTGTTTCTCAAATTAAGTACTCTACGTCAAATCAATTATATAATTCAATGATAATTAGAGAAATTTTGACTAACACCAAAATTGACCATTTTGCCTTAATTTATAGGTTATTTCACACTTCTATATATTGATGAGACCCAAAATTGACATTATTGTATTTTTGTTATAGTTGTAACACTGTATATAGTTGGATCAAAGAAGAAGGCCAAACAAAGAAAAAAGAACATGCATTGATGTGTGTTTGAATACTTTGAACTTTATTGTTTTGGGAACATATAACTTATTCACTCAATAAACTTAATTGATTGCAACAAGTGCAATAGTTTGCTTTTTAATTACCTGACTACTTTTTTCATTGAATAATAAGTTATTTAATTTTCTCTTTTAATTAGTCCCAGATTTAATGTTGCCTATGTAATCATATTTATTTGTATTAGGACACTGAAAAGAATTAAAAGAGTATGCATGTGATTTGTGTCTAAACTTCATTGTCTTAGGAGAAACAATTTCTTCCACCCTTTAAAAGTAATTTTTCACAACAAATGTAAGATATATATAGATTTACGGAAGTCTCAAATTTTTAATTTTTATTTTATCCTTACAATATTAATTATTTTATTTTCTTAATTTGTCAAAATGTTCCATATTGGCTGGGTGGAATTCATTAATTAGTAGTAATTAATCGAATTTGGATTTTGGAATCCTAATTAAAAATATTATACAACTGCTTTAGAACAAATGTAACTATTAATGGATAATTTAATTTATCAATTTTTTTCACCATAAATAAACAATATTTTTATCCCCATAAAACCCGAAGTTTCCATTACTATTGTGAATACTGACGAACACAATTTTTTTGCCAGATTTTTTTTAACTAGGATAAAATATATTATTGCCACTTAAAACCTTGAATATAAATTATTTGGTTTTATCAATGTTTATTTTTTAACTTTGATAAAATAATATTACTAAAATAGAAGAAATTGATATCCATTGATATTAATTAAACGTACGTGCAACCACTCATGAAATATACAATCTCTTTTTACGTTTGAATAAAATTCGTTAGTAGTTTTTTTTTTTTACTTGAATGTTATATATAAGAGAATGGTTATAAAAAATATTTTACAATTTAGCCTATCCTACAACCTATCATACATAACCTAAACTCACCTATTAACTGTAAGGAGAAACAATCGATTGTACAAGTTAGGATTTGAACTTTGGTCAATATGATGGCCTAGATAAATAATTAACATCAATGGATTTCAATTTTTTATGAAATTTTTTTTTTTATGAAAATCCTATAATTAAAATACAATCGTATAAATAAAACATATGAAACCTAAAAAACATATGAAAATCTTATAAAAATACAATCGTATAAGAATGATAGAATAACATTTAAAACTTAATATTTTTTTCTTTATATGTTTAATAATCATATGAAAAAATACAATCGTATAAATGTAATTTAAAAAACATAAACTACTAAGGCTAGTTTTGATATAAGTAGACATGTACCTATAAATGTCATCTAAAAACATAAGATGCTGCGGCTAAAAGATCTTGAATTTTGACACTTATCTTTCATGAGATCTTCTTACCAGTATGGCTTTTAATACTATAATAATCCTAAGTATATTATCTTTTATTATGACTTGCATTATATGTATGGAGGTTATACATACATACATACATACATACATACATACATAGAGCAGGAATTAAATTACATATATATCATAAACACTATACACAAAAACACACTAGTCCACTAGCTAGTGTTTAGTAAAAACAAATATGAAAGAGATATTGTGTAAGTGTCAAGTAGTTGTCAGCAACAAAACAAAAAGGGAGAGAAGAGAGGAAGGAGGTAGCGAGTATGGGTGTGGTCACGGGTTTCTCTTGACCCATGAAGAGCCGCCCTCTCCCCCACAACCATCCCCCACAACCCCTGTGCACGTACACACAACCCAACCGGTTCTTGCCAGAAATTTCTTCACTCCGCCCCCTTCCTCCGCCTGCCCACCAATTATTTTCTCCTTCGCTCATCCCCCGCCCCCACCTGCTTCGACGTTTGATAGATATATAGATAACTGGACGCTAGCTAGCTAGCAACTCGATCGCTTCCGGCCAAATGTTTGGTTTTAATTCTTAAACGGAAAAAAAATAGTTGATCGATCTTTCTAGAGCCTCAAAAATTAATGGTTACGATGACACATCTTTTGCACATATAAGCGAGAGCCTAAATGAAGAGTGAAGAGATAGAATTGGAACCATTAATCTTATTATGCTAACAATCAACAATTTAAATCTTTAATTATGCTAATCTTTCCCTATACATTGCTGGTAATTATCAATAATTAATCATGTTTAAAGAAAGTACGTGTTCTTGGTTAAAATATATGCAGTGAATGACTTTTTATAAATAGTAGTTGCTAGTGCTTCGCAATGTGTTTGTATGTTGATGATTTTGTATAGAACCAAATTTGTCAGAATTCTGAGCTTTACGCGTTTCGGCAATTTCTAGTCGACATTTCATGCACGATTGATGATTGCATTTATTAACTTCCACTTTTCAAGACTAAGAAAACACTTGATTTTTGAGAGACCTCAAAAGAAAAAGAAAATTCTTTAGAACCTTGTATATGGTTTCAAGTCTTTTTCATTGTGAATAATCTAGCTGTATCGAAAAGACTTTGAAATTTTTGGACTAATTCATACACATTATATTACAATTGTGCGTTAATTTTATAAGTAACCAATATATAGCTGATTCTCCTTCAATTGATTATAATTAATTTATTTATTTTAGTGGAGAAATCAAATTAATATATTAGTATATATTAATAAGTCAATGTAATTAATTAACGACAAAAAAAAGAAAGTGCTGCTTCGACCGCCCCGTCCACCGCCCTCCCCAACTTTTTTTCGTCAGCGCATATAACGGTGTCCACAATTACTAGCTCCCAAAGGCCACAGCCATTAAAGTCTTAAAGCAGTTCAAATTAGGGGACCTTACATATATACTAGCTACTACTAATTAATTGAAAACCACCATCGTTTCAAAATATCTTTAACTAACATGCTTAATTTGAAGAATAAAGAAATTAAACCACAATTTTCCCGCCCAGTACACTTTCCTAATCTATCATATAGAGTTCTTCAGAGGTCTCAGATTCAAAATAATCATACATCAAAAATAGATATGGAATATAGATTTTTTTTGTGGAATAATATGCATGGGTCATCACTTTTAAAATTTTTTTTAAAAAAAAACAGTATAGAGATACTTCCATGTAGCTCCTTTTTTTTTTTTTATAAACTTTGAAACTACTCCTTCCGTTTCGCAAAAATGACTCATTTATTTTTTTTACTAAAATTTGACTTAAAAATATATATTCATATTAATTTGTATTATAAAAAATTTCTAAAAATTATATTTGTAAATTAGAGTCTTTAAGTAATCATTTTTTTTTATATAAAAAGCTTATATTTCTGTAAAAAAAATTTAAAAAAAATCATAAATTAATTGCTGTAAATAGTGAATTGGACAAACTTTGCTAGACAGAGGGAGTGTAGTTTTTGTTCAGCTTTCCAAAAAACCATCAAGTACATTTACAGACACATATATATACACACAGAGCAAAAGCTTATAATTAGATTCAGAAAAGCTTTCCCTTGGTTAATAATTACTAATACATATATATAGATAAAACACAAATTAAAGAACAAATCATATCAACCAAAGCGCATGCAATCTAATTACATGCATTTTTAATTTTCTGGTTCTATTTCTTATTCTTCGACCAGTATTCAATTTTAAAGGGGAAATCAATATTTAAGCACACTTATTTAATTTACAGGATTTGCCATGACATTGTGACATAAGAAGTATACGCAAGAAATCTTGTGTTGGATATCATGCAGACATAATAATAGGTATATATGCAGCTATATATATTTTATGTGACCTGGAACTGCAAAATTGAGTCAAATAAATAATTAATTAAAGTAATCACTCGTATGTATATGTATGTATGTATATATATGTGTGTGTGTGTGTGTGTGTGCAATTTAATGTTATTTTCTGATAAAAACAAAAGTAGTAAAGGGAACAAAAAGTAAGTCTTAGCCCTATATAAATATATATATGAGAACAAAATATTTACTAGTTACTAGTATATACGATACGAGAAAGGTCCAAAGGGCCACCCTGTACTCATCTTGGATATGTCATTTTCTATCTTAAACACCTTTAGGCATCGCCTCTCTCATGTAGGGCCTCAAAGGCAAAGCTATGTAGATGTTTCCTCTCTCTCTCTCTCTCTCTCTCTCTCTCTCTCTCTCTCTCTCTCTCTCTCTCTCTCTCTACATGCTATTATAAACTTGTAATTAAAATTATTTAAAATTAAGAATGAGATCGATTAACCACTATTGCAAGTTTGTCTCAATTATGGAATGGTTTCAAACACTTAATTATTTAAGAGAAATCCTCATTTGGTACTTTAAAAAGATTGATCTTTATCTACCATACAGAAAATGCATACCCCTCAAGAAAATTCTTATAAGAAAATATGGAGTTATTTTATTTGGAAAAAAAATCTTAAAAAAGAATATTGTTCATATACACTCAACTAGTACATAATTAACAAAAGGGAATGCTACATGTACAAATATTTTTAATTAATATATAAAATCCTGCATGATGACGGATTTTGATTGATAGTTGAAAAAATATTTAGTAAGATATTCGTAAACTTGTATACATATAATTAATTCCTGCAACCTAAAATTGCATATATAATTTTGTAAAAAATTTTAATACATTGAACAAATTAAATCCATAACATAACAAAAAGAGGTTTTAACCGTATTCTCTACTCTCTTATCTTCCTTCCTTGTCCACCTATCCCACTTGCACCACTAAAAATATCGTACCATCTCTCTCGAGTATAAAAGAGGGCGAAGACCGGATGGAGCAAGAAAATTAATATTGGTCATCGATCGTAATTATTATTGGGCTAGCTAGCTAGTATTACTGGAAACCAGTCCTCCGGTCCGGTTTATGGCAATTGCAGCTGGGAGCATGAGCAGCCACAACGGTAACAACAGCAGCAGCAACAATAACAACACCAACGAGGATAAAGATGAGCACGAACACGACATGGTCATGCCCGGATTTCGGTTCCATCCAACCGAGGAAGAGCTGGTCGAGTTCTACCTGCGCCGTAAGGTCGAGGGCAAGCGTTTCAACGTTGAGCTCATCACTTTTCTCGACCTCTACCGCTACGACCCTTGGGAGCTGCCAGGTACATTAATTAATTTTTATTATTATTTATAGCTAGCTAGCTACCTAGCTATATACATATATAACTAATTAAATGATCTCCGATCTTAGTACCTTACCTATACACGTATTAATTTCCGGTAATCGATCCATCAGCTTTGGCGGCGATTGGGGAGAAGGAATGGTTCTTCTACGTTCCGAGAGACCGCAAGTACCGGAACGGGGACCGGCCGAACCGGGTGACTACGTCCGGGTACTGGAAGGCGACGGGGGCTGATCGGATGATTCGGGGGGAGAACTCGCGGTCAATCGGGTTGAAGAAAACCCTAGTTTTCTACTCTGGCAAAGCTCCCAAAGGCATAAGAACCAGCTGGATCATGAACGAGTACCGCCTCCCTCACCACGAGACCGAGCGGTGTCAGAAGGTAATTATAATTCAATTAATAAGCTACTAATTAATTGATCACTTCATCTCTTGATATATATGTATGTATGTGGGTTAAAACGACCAACCGATGGAGCTGGAAAATTTTAATTTCCTGCAATAATCCTCCTCTTAATGACTCTACAGTTTCTTAAAATATATATCAAGCTAGGCTGCACAGTTTCTTCATCCCTTTAACTTGTTTATTTATTCATATATATGTTTATGCATGTCGATCGGAATCCAACATTTAGCAAAAAATTTTATCCCGTGAATATGTCTTAATATATCATATAGTTTTCTTCAATCTGTCTCCCTCCTTCCCCCAAATCGTGATCCAAAAACTTGTAGTAATTAATTTCTTACTAATGTGTTTTGCTTTTGATTTTTTTTCTGAAGAAATTCAAGGCTATATATATATATATGAAACTACAAAAATTCAGGACTCACCTATACACACACAAATTCAAGGCCGGCCTTGCATGAATTTTATTAATTGCAGCTAGCTAGTTAATTCAGTACGTACTTCTCACAACAACGTCACCGCTGCAATAAATTCGTTCCCATGAAAATTTGCTGATAATACTTCTCTCCTTTTTAGGCTGAAATATCTCTCTGCCGCGTCTACAAGCGGGCCGGAGTAGAAGACCACCCCTCACTGCCGCGTTGCCTCCCCACAAGGCCCTCCTCCTTGCGCGCCCAACAATCCTCCGAATCCACAAGAAAATACTTCCAAGATTCTCACAGCAGACACATGGAGATTGATCAGAAAATGAGCGCCGACACCGACGGCAGCAGCGGCAGCACCTCCGACGCCACCGCAGCCGCCCTTGGACTCTCCACTCAGAGCGCCTATGCCCGCCAGGTTCCGCTGGCGCTGCCGAATCCATTGGAGGAGGGATTGTTCTTGTGCTCCAAGCAAAGTAATAGCAACGTTACCAACCTCTTCACACTCGGTGGCACCGCCAGCGGTGGAGGTGGCGTCGCCTCTTCCTCCTCCAATCCGGCTGATGAGCTCCACCGACTGGTGAGCTACCAGCAAGCCGCGTCAATGAATCAGCAACAACAACAATATTACAATATTGAAAACCAACATCACAACTCACATCAGCAGCAGCAGCAGCAACAACAACAACAACAATATTTACAGTTTGGCGCCTTTATGGCGGCACCGCCACAGCCGCCGCAGCAGCTGTCGTTGAACATGTTTCCTACCGCCTTCTCGGACCGGTTATGGGAATGGAACCAAATCCCGGAAGGCAGCAGAGGGTACAACAATCCCTTCAAGTAATTTTGTGAGAACCTGCAGCTAGAACTAAAACATACAAATATATATATATATATTGTTTGAATTAATTAATGCATATATAAGTAGCATATATTTATACATATATATGATTTCGCTTAATCATGTGCTTCACTAGTGATCAGCTAGCTAGCTAGTGACTTAATTGTATTGCTACTTTGAATTGAATGTGACTCTAGAATTGATTCAGATAAAAGACTGATATATATAACTGATAAAAGCATGATTTGCTAGCTCTACTTTGGTGATTATCAATTAATCAGAGTCTCATTTATCATTTGCATATATGTTGCTAATTAATAAATGACGCTAGTATATTAGGCTTCCTGCTTCAGTGCTTAATTATAAAATGGAGTCATTTTCTAAATATCAAATTAATTATATATATATATGCCAATTTATTTATCTAGCTAGTATGTGTGTATAATTAACTTAATCTTATTCGTGCATGAAAATAGTTAGATAAAATGAGAGCAGTTATACATGTATAGATGCAGAGAGTTGAACAGCATACAACATGGACTTGAAATGTGTGCCGCATGTAGGTTATGAGACATATTAATTTGTACTTGTGCATGGTGTATGTTGAGTTCAATTTGATCGCCCTCTTTTTAATTGTGGCACGTATATTCGGAAACAAAAAAAAAAAGTTATATATATATGAAAAAAAATCAAGTTGAATATCAATCTATATTTTTTTTAAGAGTATAAATTGTTAGCTCCTGAACTGTATGATGATTAGAAGACTATTAATTAAAGATGGGAAAAAAAGGCACAAAAATTTTTGCTCTCGTAGGAAAGACTCAACCTTGCAAAATGAATTGAGGAAGATTAGAATGAGATATTAAGAATTAGTGGTGTTTCATGGGTTTTTTAAGGGAGAAGAAACGAGGCCTCAAGAGGTGGGGGGAGGGGGTCATTTTTGGGAGATTATGTTTCCTATTTTAGTTTGGTCTCATGTTTCTCCAGTTTTTGGCTGGAACTGTTTGTATTCTTCTCATCTTTAATAAAGTTCTTTACAATTAAAACAAAATAAATATGTACTGTAAAGAGGTGCATTTAGTACAGTTATTTGTGACAAATTAATGAACACCTGGACACTTTAAAATTGTAGTTTTTACTAATTATATAGTATATACTAATTATTGGGAGGAGTTATATATATCATTAGTAAGGGAGAGTATTATTTGAACAGCATCCAAAATAATGAACATTGAATTTGGACAAACGTTTTAGTTATTTGGTCTTTTGTTTCGGTGGGCCTAATACCAAATTCATATTAAACTTAAAAGTTAAAACAAAATAAACTGAATACTAATAAATATTTTACTATTATCCTATATTAACATTGATATGTTAGACCATTTCCCCTATATTTAGACTATATATTGCCGATCATCATTTAATTTTGGATATAAATGCAAAGTTATGGATATTTATTTGATTTTTTTTTCATTTACCATATTCTAAATTAAATCCAACAAAGAGAATTCAAAATTTAAAACCTAAACAAATTGAAAGGTAATGTGGCATGTTTGGTTTGGTTTTAAATTTTATTTTGTGAAAAATCAATCCAATCATTGTATCTGAATATTCGGTTCCAAATTGAATTGAAGAACCGAATGCAAACACACCTAATAGAAGGTATGACTTTTAACTATATAAAACTAAGGTATTGTATGTGCATTACAAAATTCATTCAGACTTTTATTCATTTCCTTTAGCTGAAGGAAGTACTTAGTTCATTTTAACTTAAGTCAATTGACTTTAAAATGACTTATTTTTATTCTTACGGTTTTTTTACCTTGAACTAATTTTAATTAAAAATAAATATTATATAACTACAAGAATCCATTGGAAATACAATTTTTGTAATCTTACTAAATTTTAATGAAATTTTCTAATTTAAGACATTAAAAAAGAAAAATTTATAAAAATTTAATAATATCATAAAATTTTTGCTTTTAAGTGGATTATTGTATCTATATAATATTTACTTTTAAATAAAATTAGTTTCATGCAAAAAAGATATAAAAATAAAAATAAGTTAGTTGACTTAAATTAAGACGAATTGGTTAGAGTGGGAAGCTCTCTCCTCTCTCTAGAACTTGATGGACACAATGAGATTTGATGCTAAAATTTATTTTTCAATTGAGAAAAAATCTTTCAAAATTCTTATTGAATGGGGAAAGTTGAGGATGTGGTTAGAATTGTTGAAAATAGCCATCAAAGTTGGAGTTGATCAATTGATCCAATGAGGGGTGAGATTGATTGGTTTATCTTGTGTTGGAAGGAGAACAAAGGATGTTCGAGATGCAAGGCGAAAAAGGTGACTTGACAATTGCTCAGCCGGGACTTATTTTTATCATTTAAATAAAAATTTAGTGGATGATTTTTTGAGTTGTCTGAAGTCAGAAAATCAAGCTAATCCAGTATTATAATCCTAAAAGGAGTTGATTCGTAGAGGTGGCGTCAGTTTAAGCAATTGCTGGATTAATTCTATGGCTAGCTAGTAAGTAATTATTTGTTCAAATTATATGATTAATGAAACCCTGTTCTTTAAGAATTTTGAAAAGTATTTTTCTAATAAAAAGATATATTATGAAAATATTGTTATTGTTTAGGTAAGTTAATTTCATAAAAAGTTACATACTTTCTATATATAAAAAATATTATTCAAGTGATTATTATACCAACATAGTATCAACTTTCAAAAACATTAGTTTCCGATAAAAACAAGAAAAATAAAAATAATAAACAATAATACGATATTAATGTGAAACAAATAGGCTAGGTGAAAGTTCCTCATAAGAAAAATGTACCAACTAGGATAACAACATCCAAATTTCACAGAATTTGAACATCTAACAATGTCAAAGTGTATATATCTCAATTGAATTCTCTTTCTGCTACAAGAAAATTAAAATGAACAAAAATGACTGATCGGGGCAACTGAATTTTAGTTACTAGCCAGCTTCAATAGCCCCTCAGCTGCGTTTATGTGAGGCTTATATTAGGAGTGATTGAACCTTTCAAATGCTAGTGTGTTAGTCACTGCTCAGTAGCCTTTTATTTTTTAACAAAAACCGGTAGCTTATTAATTAGTCGCTCCACGTTCTTTCAATTCCCATCCTTTTGTTTTCTCAAGTCTCTCAACTCTCACCTCACAATTCTCCCACTTCAAAGCTAGTTGCCGGATCCAGCAATCCCTCTCCGAGGAGCCCCTCTTCCTCATCCTGGACTACCTCCATCACAATCCTATTAACCGAAAATCTTTCTCCTTGGTCTGCAAGTCCTTCTACGCTGCCGAGTTCAAGCACCAGAAAGTATTCTTGCTCAATTCGCCATTGTTGTATCTCACAGGCATTGTATTCCTCATTGATTTCGGCGTCATGATCTCGAAGGGGGTGCTGCCCGGCGAGTTCTAGTTGATGCAAAGAAGAGGCCTCATTTCTGTCCAGAGCAGGAACATTGGGGCCGTTGAGAACTGTTGTGGCAATGTTCAAAACCGCATAGAAGCTTTCAGAAGGCCGTCATTGTTGTATCTCGCCGTCGTTGTATCTCATTCAAAACCTCGTCGCTGTATCTCAACGGATCTGGAGGGCCCTAAGAATATAAATTCAAATTATTTAAAAATTAAAAAAATAAAGAATTTCATCTTTTAAAAAAAATTAAAAAAACCAAAAGTGAGTGATTTTTTAGCCGCTGGTTAGTCACTCTTCAGTAACTAGCCACTAGTAGTTAGGAAAATAAAATTATTGACTGTTTTACTTAAAGCAACTATTTCTTCAATCACTTTTTGTCTTTTATCTTATAACGTGCAAAAAATAACCTAAACCTTTTTATCTATTATTATCAACATCTGCTATGTTATTTTAGAACAACATTACTAATTGCTGTTAAAGTTTTGAAGACGGGAGTTTGGAGAGGCTTGTTTTACTTTCACCACCCTTTCACCACCCAGTAATTATCTCTTGGCTCATAATTTTGGTAGAAAACACGATGATATAGTTTTATATTAATATTTAATCGTGCTATGGAATTCTTTGCATGCTCGAAGTATATATGGGAAGGCGAAATGGTATAACCATTCTGAAAAACTCTTTTTTTTGCCCCCAGATTGCACTAATTAGCTCACAACCAAATTAAAAGAATATGGCAAGGAAAATTGGTTAAAGTTTATAAAAATGGCCTTCATATTGAGTTCAAATCCAATTGGTAAATGATTTTTTTCTTTTATTTTGCAATTGGAACTTTTACATTTAAGAGTATATTAGTTAAGGATACTCTGTAAAATAAAAATAAATCAATTTTATTAGTGAAACTATTGTTGTATGGATAACATATATTGAGTATAATCCTGCGTAAGAGAATAAAAAGTTTATTCAAAAGTCATCTTTATTAATTATTATAAACAAATTTAAGAATGTATTGAATTAAACTGAAAAATTAAGTTCTATGTACAGAAAAAACTGAAATTAATTCTATAATTTTCTTTGATTTTAAGCTTTCTTTTATACCTCATATATTTTCGTCATGTTGAAGTGGCACTATTTGGGCTGCTTTGACTGGTGGCTTAGTCAGATATTCTCCAATGGACCTGATTCTCATATAGGCCCAGTTACTTTTTCTGAGTATTGAGGGCAAAAAGAAAACTCGACCCATATTGGCTTTGGTCCAAACCGTTGACTCAGAGTAGTAAAAAATGAACGGCACATTACGTTAAGTGATGTATTATCTTCTCTTGACTAGTTTGTTTAAAATTTAATTACTACATATTTTTTGTAATTAATGGAGTCCACGTTAGTACAGAATAATTATTAATTATAACAATGGTTGATATAGCTATTACCTTATCATTTTGTCAAATTCAATATTGATATATACGTTGATATGATAAAATTTTGAAAATACTGAACCACTTTTGCTTGTTTTATAGTTTTTCTTACTACTAATCAAAATTCACTTTCCAACCAATGACCTAGCTCATTCCCTTAATGTGGTGACCTCTAAATCACTTGTAGATTAGAATCTGAGATATCTCACAATCTCAAAGTACTAACAAAAACTAAAGACCAATGAACTAGTAAAAAGTCATCTTTATAAAAATCTAAAATGACCAATTAAAATTCATCATCTTTCAAATTCTGGCTTATGGACATAGTTATAAAAATAAAAAATGAACAGTTAAAAGTTATCATCTTTATTTTTACAATCATATAATCAAAGAAGAACCGAAGCATGCATCACTTTCAAACAATCACATAGACTAAAGGCCCGGTACTCAACTCTGACCCATATCACCATTTGCCACCCGCTTAGTTGCTTGCTACTGCTGCTCCTATCTTTCTCTTTACCTTTCTTCTTCAACAAGATAATTACCAATGAAATTATGAGAATGACGAGAGAAATCCCTGCTGTTACCAAAAACTTTGATGTTGAATCTCCTCCGCCACCCCTTTGCTCTTGGATGAGAAACACATTCAAGTTCACACCACTCCCTGGAGGATCAATGGATGAACCTCCAATTGCAGGTGGACTGAAGGCCAGAGCTCCAATGTCAGATGGAGGTGAATCATGAGGGGGAGAGGTGTTGTTATTTGAGGGTTTGCTTGCAATGGCAGAGGAACTAGAGGGGAAAGCATCCATCTCCTCTGACAAAGGAAATGGGACACATTTGAGAAGACATAGAAACGAGAGAGAAACTATATATGCAGCTAAACACAGACAAAGTGCAAAAGCTAATCCTGATTGGGTGGTTAGCTGTAGAGGAAAGGTCAAATTCAACTCTACTGGAATACACATTATTAATAGTATAATGCAAAATCTTAACAATAATTTCCCGCAAACATGTGGTACAAATAGAGATGTTTTGGAGAAAACACTGATGAGTCCAAGGGCAGTTGTGGATACATAAACAGCAATGCTTAGGTGGTTGCTTCATCTTTATATATTCAAATGCTATTATAAAACTAAACATTCCAAAGATAGGTTGTTGCCGTCATATTGGACCAAACAAAGGAATAACCTTGACTTGCATTGACTAGTTGTTCCCGATCACATTTGTAATTAACCAGCTCCTAAGATGAACACGCACAAAAGATGCCAAAGAATAGGATAGATTCAAGCTCAGTTGATCTTAACTGCTTGACAATCAGCACTGTACAAGGACAGTGAAAACGATGGCTTTGATTATTAAGAGAAATCAACAGCTAACCAACCTAGAATGACAAAATTACAACAACTTGCAAAATAGAATGCTATAATGACTCCAAATCAATTTTCAATGAATAGAGATCCAAAGAAACGTACAGCAACAGCAGGGGAAGGAAAATATCAAGGGCTATTGTTACCCCCATCCCTTACTGCACAGGCTTACCGGGGAAATTAATTGCTAAACGTAGTGAAAGCTTTTTAAGGCCGAGGACTTATTTGCAAGGGACTAGGGAGTCTTGGACTGGATTGTCTTTATGGTTTTTTGTTTGTAGTGAAATAGAAGTTGGGGGTTTACTTGACGAGGAATTAAGGATTGAATTGGCTATTCAAGAAAACTGAGCTTAGTGAGGCACATAGAGTTAGATGGACAGAGGACAAATGCAAGGGTTTAATTAGAAATAATCAGAAGGGAGAAGGACCGGCTTGGAGTTGCACCCCACTATTCCCATGAAAGAAGCGTCCTTCAACGAACAACGCAAAAATTGTTCGTTCATCTTTTCTAACCTTCAGAATTACTGGAATTGACGATTTGGGAGAGTTAGTACAGTGGATCGTAGGATCAGCAGCAGAGTAATCTCGGAACCTAGCAATCTTGGCTTGGATTTCAGGGCTGAGGAGCCTTCGTCCTCGGTCAGGCAAGTCAATGCTGGTCAGAAAACCAACTTCTGGTATCAAGGCTGCACAGGGAAAGCCAATAGTAAGCTTAAAGGCGTAGCAATCAGGTCTGATTTGGGAAGGTCTCGGGTTGCACATAAGGAGGGGCTTCTTCAGCAGCAGGGCAGCACCTGCAGGTTCTGAATTTGATCAGCGTAACAGGTAAGGGACATGGACCTTCTGTTGGTTTCTTTCCTGAATTTATTGTTAATTCCAGGAAGTGCATTGGCAAACCAAGCCTTTGCATGGTAACAGGTAGATTGAGGGACCATGAGACAATGTAAAACATTGAATGATCATGGTTTTGAGAGGGGATTTACTGAGTATACTCACTGAACTGACTTGTGACTGTTTTAGCTAACTTCTAACTGTTAGGCACGTAATGGGAACTTAGGGTAACTAGAGCCCTAATGTTTGGCCAACACCATTACGGTTCCATGAGCTCTCTGTACTGGTCTGCAGTTGCTTGCTGGGTCCAATGTGACTGAACTGTATGCATTCATGCATTGCATTTTGTTCATTCTGTTGTTCTGTTGTTCTTGTGTCCTGTTGCAATGCTGCTTTCTGATTGCTTTATTCAGAAGGTTCGTAGAGTTCTGCATTTTTTGTATATTATTCTGTTCTTTCTGTTTATTTTTGCAGGTTATTGAAAGCTACATTACTGTCGTGTTTCTTACCGAAAACTCACTCCCCCTTACTGTTTTGTAGGATAAGATTGAGCATTATAATTAGTTGCTGCTGGTATTTTTGTTCTTCCTATTGTTTTGCAGATAAGCAGCTACTGTAACTGTCTCTGTAGATGTTTACTGATCAGTTATATTCTGGTTAATGAGAACTGATAGACTGGTTTAGAATGTTTCTGAACAGCTACTGTGGTTGCTCTGGCTTGAGGAGGAAGAAACTGTGGCTCTCTCGGTTTTGTGGCATTAAGAAGTCAAGTCCTGAACAAATGGCTTTTCAGCCTTAGTTGCTGAAATACCATTTATATACTCTAGGCTATGAATCATATCTCAGATTATTGTTTTAAAGATAGGTACTGATTTATGGTCCGTTTGTCAAGGCATATGAGTTCTAGTTGCTGTGATGGTTTGTGCAATTAGGAGTTTCCGAGTTTCTTTGATAAACCTTAATCAACTAGACTTGTATGCTATGGTTTCAATGAAAAGAGTACATATTGTAATTATAAATGGATCGGTTACCTACTGGTTTGCACACGCTAATTAGGTACTGAGTTGAAACTGAACTGGTCTAATGAAACAAATGCGAACTTAGTAAGGTCATGTTTTTAATAAGAATGTGTACCTACAGTAGGAGGCCGTAAGAGCTATAGAAGTCCGCTAGAAAGAAAAATACTATAGGTCAATCAAATATTTGGTAATTGCACATTTACCTTGTTGATATTTTGAAACTACAGAACCTGAAGATCAGAAGCTGAATGATGCACCAACATGTGGCCCAAGTTCCGCAGGGAAGTGCAACAGCACATAATAACCATCAATATTGACACAGAAGGATATGGTTCCCATGCTTCACCAGTAGTCTTTGCAAGAGCAGAGTCCGTCAACAAATTGGTGAAACCTGTTATTATCCCTCACGCTTATTTCTCTTCCTTCCAACAAAGAGACCATCTTCATGAAATTATGACAATCCAAACAAATTCTCAAATTCTTCACCACTCTGATGACAGTCCTTTCTTCACTAACCAGAAGACCAAAAGAAACAGCCAGTTTCTCACTGTGAGCACCTACTATTGCTTCCTTGTCTTCCTCTTCAACATCCTTCAACACATAGCTATTATCAGTTGTGTATCCAAACTTTCCCATTTTTCTTGCCAATTCTACCAATTCACAATATATGTCTTCTGACCGTTCGTGCGATTTATCCCCCACTATAAACTTGTGCATTTTACCTCCTTGCTCAATCCAACTCCAAGCTGTTGCTTTTTGCACCCCCACCCTTTTCATTGCTCCTCTAACATTGTCCACATCTTTCCATCTTCCTTCTGAAGCATAAATATTGGAGAGTAAAACATAATTGCCTGAATTATTTGGCTCAATCTCAAAGAGTCTGTTTGCTGCAAACTTCCCCAGCTCAACTCTTCTGTGAATCCGGCTTGAGTTCAAGAGGGAGCCATAGATTCCAGCATGTGGCTCCATTGGCATGCAGTCAATCAATCTCTTTGCATCATCCAGTTCACCTGCTCTACCTAACAAGTCCACCATGCATGCATAGTGGTCCAAATGTGGAGATTTTATTGATTTGAACACATTGCGGCCTTGTACCAATAATCCCGCATGACTGCAAGCTGTAAGAACACCTGTATATGTCACATGGTCAGGTTCAATACCCTCTTGCTTCATCTCAGACATCAATTGTAAGGCTTCAGTTCCATGACCATGGGCTGCTAATCCTGCAATCATTGTGTTGTATGTAACCACATCACGTGTTCTCATACCATTAAATATTCTCTTGGCATCTTTCACACTACCACCTTTACAGTACATGAAAATCAAAGAATTGTATCCTGAAATGCTAAGATTTATTTGGTTTTCAATGAGATAGGTAACAGCTGAATTCCCAATTCCTAAAGCGCCAAGATGTCCACAGGCAGAGAAAACAATAATTGCAGTAACCTCGTCTGGTTTTGGGTTCCCATCAGCAATCATCTCTTTGAAGAGTTCAATTGCCATAACAGAGTGCCCAGTTTGGGCATAGCCAGCAAGCATCGAATTCCACGATACAGCATCCCTTTCAGGCATATTATCAAAAAGGCCCCTTGCTGAAGTCAAATCACCTACCCTAGTATAAGCTGATATCATGGCATTCCAAGAAACGTGATTCTTGTGCACACCCAATTCATCAAAAATTTCACGAGCAGTCTCAAGATTGCCACATTTTGCGTGCATATCAAGCAGGGCAGTCTTTAGAAAACAATTCAAGAAAACTTGCTTTGTCTTGAGAAATTTCACAAGTGACTCCGCAAGACAAGGATCAGCGAGCAACGAACCTGCTGTAATGATCGCAACCCATGTGGTTTCATTAGGCTCGAATCCAGCTTCCATCATATCATCAAACAATCTTAAAGCCTCGTCCGCAAACCCATTTTGAACGTATCCAGAGAGCATTGCATTCCAGGAAACCACATTTTTCTCAGGCATATAATCGAAATACTTCCTTGCTCTGACCAGATGCTTCCCCTTCGCATACCCAGTAACCATCGTGGTCCAAGAAACAACATTCCTCTCTGGCATCATCTCGAACAGTCTACAAGCTTCAGGTTCATCTCCCCACCTCCAGTACCCAGCAATCATCGAATTCCAGTCCGCAACAGTCCTGTCAGAAATTTCATCAAACACCTTCCTAGCACTTTCAATCGGACCATGTTTCGCATAAACATCCATGACCACATTGCGCAAGTATATATCACAGCCAAAACCCAGTTTCAAAACAGAGGCATGAAACAAAACCCCGTCTTTACCAGCTGACCTGATAACAAATTGGTAAATCCTAGAATCAGGCCTCGCATGGGAGCCCCGCATTTGAACAAACAATGAAGCCACTCGGTCGTGGGCTTCGAAACGGAAACAATGCTTGACAATGCTGTGAAAAGCATGGACATGGGGGCATGGCAGGCAGCAGAAAGCATGGTGGGCGTAGGAGTGCGGCGAGTGGAGGCGAGTGCAGTGTTGGAGGAGCAGCGCCACCCAGTAGTTGTGGCGGTAGAGGGAAATTTGAACGAGCTTGGCATGGAGCTGTCTCAGCTGGTCTTGGGTTGTGATCTTGGAAGCAAGTGAGCCCAAACGTGAGCTTGCCATTTTCGAATTATCATTCTTTTGCGCCGTTTCGGGTTTCCTTCAGTTACTTCGTTATATATTTGGACTTTTGCTGGGCTTGCTTTATACGCTAGATGGGCTCGACTCAGAATGTAGAAACTGTGTAAACTATAAAAACTTGGATCTTTCAATTTTATTGAATGTCTCCTGAATAAATAACTTTTCCTGACAAATAATTACACCGTTTTCATGTGATACTTGAGAACTATTTCCATTCCACTTAGTTGTTAGTAGATCTTGGGATGGACCATGTAATATAATGATAGTACAACCCAAAAGAGAAGAAGTAGGTTCCAAGAGCTCAAAAGAATATAGCATTAAAGGTCGGAAAAAACTACTATAAGATACGTTTCTTAAGTTAGCCCGAACTTAACTTTTCTCCCACTGTTGTTGGCTCTTTGCAACCAAACAAGATCTGATCTCTCTAATTAATTCCAGCATCAGATGCTTTCATCTAACAAGTACCCTTGGACACTCTTTAAGCGCCAATATACCAAAGTCTCCTAGAGCATTGATTTTGGTGCAAGCTAAAGAAACCCTTATTCAATTGATTTAGGTTTTGTAAGTTGGAGGCAGCTGCTCTGGTGTTTACATGTAGAGGGGGGAAAAAGGAGCTCCGGTAGTGTACTTTGGAATTGAATTGATTGCCTTTTGTGAATTGTGATTGACAAACAGATGAGAACTTTCTCTAGTCAATGGCGACATCAACGGCAGTAGACCAGCTAGATCTGGTTACGTTTCAGAAAACCATTAAATGTACATGATTTCATAGTATATATATTTCGAGCAAGATTAATAAAAACACTGGTTTATAAATATTTCATGTGTGGAACTTGATAAAGCTTTATTACATACAGTAATTAAGATCAACAAAAGCGATCTCTATGGAGTTCTCTATGTTTTTCTTAATAATATTTTTTGGTACCTGAAAATCTATTATTCTCAAGATGCTGAGGGGTGTTAAATAGATCAAACCAATATGTATCACAAATAAGTCCTTTTATTGTAGATAATTTTTCTAATGAAATTCGGAATCATAAAATACTGTACAATTTTGAAAGATAAAAAAAAATAATAAAAGTTGGCAGTTGTCTATGATTTTAGGAGCCGCGAGATCAAGTAAGATTCACGTTGCCAGCTATATTAGGGTCCCCAGCGTAATTAGTGTTGATAAAACGGGATTTGCCTGGGCAATGTTTGCAGGTACATATATACATACAATTACGAATACGTAAATTAAAAAGAAAAAAACCTTTATCAAATGGGCTTTGTTTTGGACGCACCACCATTAGCATGCAGTGTTTTTTTTTTTTTTTTAAACCGCAACAAAGAAATTTTATTAAAGATTAGAATAAATTACAAACTTCCGCTAGCCCTTCTTGGAAGTCCAAATCAAACCCTTAAAGAAAGACCTTCACCTTCACTTCTTAACAATCCACTTCAAGACTATAAAAAATTCCACAAAATCACTAATCGTAGATACTCAACTCCAACCTTCTCATTTCATTCCTCAATGTCAACTTTTTCCTACAAGATAGTTATCCAATATTGACTTTTAGTATTAGAAGCTTGAGAAAACTATTACTCTTGTTCATAATTTATTTCAACTTCTAATACTAATTATAAATTTATAATAGTTTTTGCCAAATGAAGCCATTAGCATTAGAAAATTATAGAATGGGGAGGAGGACAGGGTATTAATCCTTCCGCCAGCATATTGTTTTTCTGGTCAACTCAACTGATTGCAGCCAATCATATTAGGATTAAGCTTATCATGATTTGCACAGCATTCGCACATGTCATGCCTATTATATATGAACTTCATTCATTTTAAGACTGTGATCCTACTTATTAATCAAGGTTTTGAACTCGAACTATGTTAAACAAAAAGTAAATTCTGGATTTTTGGAAGAACTTTTCCTCTAAATATGGTATGAATTAAGTTGATTTCAGAATTATTAGAACCTAATGTGGCTATTAGATATCAATGAGCCTCAAATCATGAAACGAAATATTCATCTCTGTTACATGAACTGTAATTTCTAACATTTCCATCTAATAAAATATTTTTATTATTCTAACTTGAAATTTTATTGAGAGTTACAAAAATTTGAAAATATAATCAAATTTAAAATTTCCATGCAAGATGCTTACTATGAAAACTCTATATAACTCTAAGTTTATATATATATCCACTACCCAATTTCAACATATAACAAAATATATTGTAAAGATATCTAACCCAATTTGATTTGGATTAGTAAGGTCCAATCTGATATTGGACAAAAAAAAGTTATAAATTTTTGAATTGAATTATCTTCGACATGTAAATGTATATATTAATGGAGATAATTTGGGCGGGGAAACATTCCAATAAGATGGTATATATAGGTCATTTTCATCTGACGGGACCCCGGCCATTTTTTGATGTATAAGTCACTTCCGTCACATGATAATAAGATAAGAATGATTGGGATTAATGGTATTGATCAGAACAATGAGTTGATTTATTGAAGCATGGCGAATACGCCAACTACATGTAGGCTAGCCGGTTTGTTCGTTGCTTGTAGTTGGACCTTAGGTAAACTCATTAATCCTTAACTGCCACTTGTCGGTTGTTGACCAATTCATTGCTGGGGGCTCCAATCGGATGCTGAAAATTTTGTTTTTTTGTTTTTGTTTTTTTTTTATCATAAACAAATTAAAATTTTGTTGTTGCTTTTTTTTTTATTATATACAAACTGTATATCCAAAACGCTAACGTTGTTAGTTCACATTAGTGTAATGCTACCAAGACTTGTATAGGTTTGTTCCTAAGGTACGTCATATCATGTAAAAATCACTGTATATAACAGTGTATGAAATCACTTTATAGTTTAATATGGGATTTGGTAAACCAATTATCTTATATTTAATGTTTGAATTTATAATAATTTAAGTCAAGCATATACTTTTTTTTTTTAATGAAAGATGCTTCCCTCCAATGAATAATAAGTCAAACGACATTTCACAATCTAACAACAGTATAAGTTTTTAGGGAACAACAAGAATATAAAATTAACTACTAAAAAAAACTACTATTTCTTACGATATCGAATGATGAGTATATAACTTTTTGAATCTTTGATACCTTAGGCATAGTATTTTTGAGCATTTGAGGGGGGGGGGGGGTTTCAAACCTTTAATTTTAAAGGCATAGAGGTCTCGCCTGCATGAATTTTATATGATATACACTAGTTTGTGTTTTTCCTTTGTGTTGTTAGTAGACATAAAGTGGTGAAGTGTAGCATGATTGAGTGGAGATTGAATCCATTGTTATAGTAACTAGTAACTGGGATAAGTAACAATGGAGATTTGTTTTTCCTATAGTGCGCTTCTTAAACTCTTTCTCATTTAATTTCTTTAATTCATAAATTGATGTTTTCGTGCAAGATTTGGGACTTGTATAAGCATGATAAATTTTACTCTTTTCTCTAATCATATAGATTATGTGAAGGTCATGTAGCTCCTTGCATGAGTCATTATAAGTATTCATTAATTTGGTAAACAATTATTTAGTTTCTATCATATGACATGGTAATTAATCATGCATGTTCAGTGGATTGGTGACCCTAAGAATCCAATGACCGCATATACATGTCCAAGTGATTGCATTTTGCTTTAGTTTCAGTTTCCCTACACTAAAATACCAACGGAATTAATTTGATGTAATTAACTCAATTATGTCCTTGTTCGTTTCATAATCTTTCGTTAATTAATAAGAATAGTTCAATAATACAAACCACTTTTTTCCTTTTTTCTTTCTTGGTACATAAAAGCATTGTCATAAATATATAAGAGCTCGAGAGATCTTACATTATATGTACTAATGAGTATCTATTTCTTTTGGACTAAAAAAAAACACACAAACCAATACAATGGTACCATATGAAAAATTGGGTAAGGTGAGTCAAAATATAAACTCACCCTATTTGGGATGTCTATTTTGTTATTCTACTAGAGAAGATAGGACAAAAAATTTGGATCATTTCTCGGCTTATGCATGTCATCATTACACAGGGGACATGCTCTTGATGTTCCCTGTGTCATTCCAATTTTGTCAAATGTCCATGCATGGGCTAGTTGTTTGGTTTATACCTCATGCTTTAGTTCAATTAGTTTAGTTTTGGAAAATTGTTAGTTAATCATCTGTCACAATTCTAATTAGAAGTTACAGACCTATACTAATTAGCTCCTAAATTGCAATGCCTCTACTCATCAACAATATACATTATTTCTTATAACTTTGATGAATATAGAAAAATTTTCAATGGAATATTTGTTTTTTATTTTTTCCTTCGCCTCTCAAAAGAAAAAGGAAAACAAAGTCTGGAAACCGAAGGAAAACAAGTTCTTGTATATATATATATATTAGAACTCAGGAAACCGCCAAATAAATAAGCGGAGCAATGCATAATGAAAAACAGAAGGTTGCAAGAGAGAGGGGACAACAAAAAGCCAACAAATGGAGTTAAATCAATGATAAATAGATTCCTCTAAATGTAAGTCTTGTTTAGTCAACTATTAGTATCAGTACATTGAAGTATGCTTTATTGCCGTTAAGGGTGTTCATCCAATTCGATCAACCCATAAAACTGGTTATTCCAAATTGAATCAAACCGATAATAATGTGGGTTAGAAGTTGGGGCAAGTAATAAAAAGGTGAACCCAGTTATTCATGTAAGGCAGAACAAGTTCTAATTTTAAAACCTACATAAACTCAACCCTTACTGCTTCTTCTCTTAATTCATAAATTATAGCATCTAATAACATGATAACAATGCTTAAAACTCACTTCTTTCTATCTTACCATATGATTTGTTTTTTACTTATTTATAATTGCTTTGAATTACAGTTTTTTTTTGTAAAAATTCACATGAGATTTTGGCTATTTTGTATACATTTACTTTTCGTCGTTGAGTATAGAAATTGACCAACATGACATACATATAGATGAAGGAGCAAATAGATAGAAAATGAGAGGAAAGAGTTAGAATATATAGTTACTTATACAGGTTATTACAAGTTGATATTTGTTTATAATATATAAATGTATGGCAGTGAGTGTGAGGTTTTGTAGCTGAATTTTCTTTTGTACTTATTAATATCAATATTATTTGAGTTTTGAGATCATTATTTGAAACCAAAGTAAGTTTAAACCATATTTTTTGTTTTTTATTTTTTTATTTTGTATTATACAATTGACTTGTCTTCTTGCTGAGAGTTTTAGGCACATGAAATTTTATTTGAATTAAAATGTTTTTTGTAAAAATTAAGACTTGAAGTATAATTGTATATTTTTACTTTTTTATAATTATTTTGGATAAAAAGTGTTGACTTATAGGATAATATATAACCTTGTCATACCGAACCACCCGAACCCTTTTTTTTTTTTTGTGCAGTTCAGGTTGTCATATGGTTTAAAGGGTTTGTAGATAGGGTTGGATAGTGAATCAGGGAATTTGATCAATTATGAGGGTAGATCGAGTTGAACTGAAACCCAGTCATACCTGACCCGCAAACACTCCTACTTGCCACGGAATAAGATCGATGTGAATAGAGTCTTGATTTCTTATCTCCATCTCGTTGACGAATACAAAAATTAATACATTTAAGTAATAATGTAACATAGGATTCAATAATATAATTATAGAGTTGGGTACTAGTAATTCTGAATTAATTACTGTATGGTGACTTAAAAAAAATATTGTATGGTTATGTTTTACTTGCTTATCTACTAAGTACTAACAAGTGGAGTCTAAGACATATTAATATGAGAATCACAATGTTGTGACTAATCATAGTTTTTCTAATATATATATTCAGAAGAAAAGAAATATAAAGAGAGAGAATATCCATGAAGGGCATTCATAGTTGTCTCCTGGGCATGTCGATTGTCAATCCTAAATACTACCATACACATACAATAGTTGAGTGTAGAGATAAGAAAGAAAATGTTTAAGATTAAAAAAGATAGGACAATTGAATCAGTCTGCTGCCACTAATGTATAAAAAAAATAAGACAACTAGTGAGGATAATAATGTGACGATAGTTAGAGTTTATCTTCCACCACTGAACTTGAATAATGACATGGAGTTCTGCCATAAATGAAGAAGTTATTACTATTAGATTTGCATCTTATAGTAAGCTCAAGAAGGGCCAATGGAGATAAAACTACAACTCCAAAAGCACCAAATGTGGAAGAACTATTCCAATCTGCATCATTCAAGATAATTGTTGGCTTTTGGGAATATTCCATTTAACTCAAATTTCTTACCATGAGCTTAAGATAATCACATTTAAGTTAATGGTGGTGGAGCTTTATAAATATTGCTTGATTAACTATGTCCAATTCTTGGTCACACATAAATAAAACATGGGCAATATTTGAAGTAACTTGACTAAATATGACATTTGTGTTTAACTAAGTGCTCCATGCAGTAACTGTAACCAGAATGAAGTCATTGGAAGATTGGGTAGTTGTTGATTGATTCTCCAATAACAATGACAGCCATTATTATGTAGTATATATTGATTTATGGATTTAAACTCATGACATGTAACTCTGGACAAAAAGAAATATACGGCAATAAGTAAGGATGTCAATGGGTCAGATGAGGGTATTCTCACATCTTACTCATTACCTTAGATGTCATACTCGCATCCTATCCATCACTCGTTAGACGGATAATTTTTACATTTATATCCCATCAATTTTTAAAATGGTTGAGTCGGGTAAAATCCATTAACCTATCACACTTCCATAACCATAATTTTATTAAATTATACCATACATAGTCATATATTTGTTACTATTAGAAACATTTATTTTACCTTATTTATTAAATCAACCTTTATTTATTCATAATTTTATATAACTTATTCATTGTACTTTTATTTCATCACATACTAATATGTTACATGCACGCACACACACATATATGGGTAAAATATGGGACTAATGAATCTTAAATCTGCATCCTACCTAATTTTATCAGTGGATGAAAAATTAAAAATTACATCAAATCTAAAACTAATTAATAATAAAAATATTTTGTCCATAAAATCGGATGTAACTAGATGAAGATTTGATGAGATACCCATTGACATCGGAGGTGATCAAATGGTTCCCCCTTCCTGACATTGGGACATAAAGCATAAGGAAAAATGTACTTAGCAAATTTTTATTATAAACAAAATAGCCAGTTTCTCGAAGTAGGAGGATGGAAGTAGAAGACAGCATAATACCGGGTCCGCATGCCAGGAGGGAGTTTCGATTTCTTACAAAAGTTTGATTACAACAACCAAATTTTCAACTTTCCACAACTCAAGTTTAGGGCGCCAAGTTAAGATTTTTTATTTTTTTTGGGTTGCTAAGAGAACAAATCACTCAAAGCAACACTATCACGTTCATGAGCCGAAGCCGGGGGCGGACCTGGCTCCGTTCTCATTCATTTCATTGCTTTTTCTTCTTCTCTCAGCCCCACAATCTGTACCCGCAATCAAAGCTTAGCTTCTGAAACCTGTCAGATCTATATGATCCAAAAATAATTTTCGAAAATGACGCTCTTGCTTTGGGGTCGCTGCTCTTGATTTCAAGTTGCTTTCTTGGGTGTGCTTTCCAGTACCCATTTCACGATTTGGCCCAGAAATGCCTGACATCAAGGTGTCTGATCTTCACTTGAAGAAGGAGCTTACTCAAATCCGGAAGGCTGCGAGGGTTTTGCGGGACCCCGGGACGTCTTCTTCCTGGAAGTCGCCCCTCACTTCGTCTAGATCTGCAGCTATTGCTGCTGCGGCGGCGGTGGCAACAGGTTCGGCTTCTACTTCCGCTGTTTTGAGGAATCAGTTTAGTGGTGAGGGTTTGGGTAAAAATGGGGCTGCTCGTTTGGGTTTAGCTCAGTTTCCTGCTCGAACTGAGAACAATGAGAACAATGTTAACGGAAGGGAGAAGAGGGTTTACTTGTACAATTGGAAGAATCTGAATCAGAAGTCGAGAAATGATGGTGGTGGTGGTGGTGGTGGTGGTGACGATGATGATGGTGGTGAGGGTAGGGATAGGTCCTCTTCCTGGGTACAAGGGAGTGTTGATGATAGCTTGAGTGATGCAAGAAATGGCGGGGATTCCAGAAGTGACACGTATTTGGGGGAGAGAAGCTCGGCTTCTATGATCTTTAGGTGTAGAGATGCGAATCTTGTGACGCTTGGTACACCTTCCAGCAAAAGGGTGCTGAGAGGGAAGAAAAAGGGTCGCAAAAATGTAAGTCATCTGGATGTGTTGTCCAGACAACAACAGAAGGAGATTGTTGTTGGTAGGAAATCGGTAGCTTCAAGAAGTTTGCTCAGTGATCGTCCTATGATGAATGGAGTTTTACCAGGGGATGGCTTTCTTGAGCAATCTGATGATACTGAAGATTATTGTAACTCTGAGGATTTGGGCAAGTTTTCTGGGGCCTCACCATTGCTGTTGAAACTGAAGCAGAGGAACAGGTCTCAGTCATCATCTAGATTCTTAAAATCCAGTAGAAAGGAGGATTCTTCTTATTCTTATAGCACACCAGCATTGTCCACGAGCTCTTACAATAGGTACTTGAATAACTGCCCAAGCACTGTTGGTTCTTGGGATGCAACCACAGGTTCTTTAATGGATGCGGATGATGAGGTGGATGATCCTTTGGATTTGCCAGGTCGACGGGGCTGTGGCATTCCTTGCTATTGGTCAAAACGTACACCAAGAAATAGAGCATCATGTGGTAAATGTTACTCTCCCTCCCTTTCAGATACTTTAAGGCGTAAAGGAAGTAGTATTCTTTGTGGTAGTCAGTCAATGTACCATAAACGTAGACATTCTCCATCTTCAAATCAGAGGAGGATTGCTGGCAGGAGTGCTCAAGGGCTACTTCCATTGCTCACCAGTAGTGATAATGGAAGAGGTGGCTCATCCATTGGAACTGGTTTCAGTGATGATGAGTTATCCACGAACTTTGGGGAGCTTGATCTGGAAGCTCTAAGTAGGCTGGATGGGAGAAGATGGTCAGCAAGCTGTCGGAGCCAGGATGGACTGGAAATTGTAGCACATACTGCCGGAGATGAGGAAAGTTCACCAGAAAACATCAGGAGTTTAAGCCAAAAATATAGGCCAATGTTTTTCGATGAACTGATTGGGCAGAGTATTGTGGTGCAAGCCCTTACAACTTCTGTAACAAGGGGAAGGGTTGCCCCTGTTTACCTCTTCCAAGGTCCTCGTGGGACAGGGAAGACATCTACTGCCAGGATTTTTGCAGCTGCTTTAAATTGTCTTGGCACAGAAGACGCTAAGCCTTGTGGCTACTGTAGAGAATGCACTGATTTCCTGTCTGGGAAAACTGCAGAGTTTTTGGAAGTTGATGGCACCAATAAAAGGGGAATTGACAAGATTAGATACATCTTAAAAAACCTCTCAATGGGGCTCCCATCAAGCTCTTCACGCTACAGGGTTTTTGTCATCGATGAGTGTCACTTGCTGCCATCTAAGACGTGGCTGGGACTTCTAAAATTTCTCGAAGATCCTCCACTTCGTGTTGTATTCATATTCTTAACAACTGATCTTGACAATGTTCCACGTACTGTGCAATCAAGGTGTCAGAAATACCTCTTCAATAGAATAAAAGATGAAGACATCATTGCACGCTTGAAAAAAATTAGTGCTAGTGAGAATCTTGATGTGGAATCAGATGCATTAGAATTAATTACATTGAATGCAGATGGTTCACTTCGAGACGCTGAGACAATGCTAGACCAGCTAAGCCTGCTGGGGAAAAGAATTACAACTTCTCTTGTGAATGAACTTGTGAGTTGCCTAACAGATGTTTCCTTTTGGCCGTTTCACGACTGCATGATTAAGTTACTACTAAATTTTAGAACTATTAATGAAAACTGTAGGAATAATCAAATGGGTTGGAGACTTTTATTTCTGTGGCCCATCCCAACTAATGTCGAGCTTTGCCTGACTAAATTTTAGTCCAAGATGTGCGGAGGAACTGTTGTGATCTTTTAAATTTTTCCAATACCAGTTGGTTATTTTAGCTTGTTTTTTTATGATGTGTGGGTTTTCTAGGTTGGGGTTGTTCCAGATGAAAAACTGCTGGAACTTCTGGAATTGGCAATGTCATCAGATACTGCTGAAACTGTGAAAAGGGCAAGAGAGTTGATGGATTCTGGAGTTGATCCCATATTTTTAATGTCTCAACTTGCCAGCCTTATTACAGATGTGATTGCTGGAACCTACAGGGATGCTGATTCCAAGTACAGCCATTTGCTCTTTGGTGGTCGGAATTGTGAGCATTGCTTCCAAATCTCGCACTTCTTTCATTTGTTTAGTTTCCCATGTTGGTAGTCAAAGGGTTCAAGCTTTTTCCATTGAATGTGCCCTCTAGGAGATTGATGGAGTTCTCATTTTTGAGTGCATGTATGATGAGTTTAAACTTTCAAAAAGAGAAGAAACTAATGAGAGTTGTGGTATAAACTGATATTCTAGCTTGTTTACCATCAAAAGAAAAAGAGAATTGTAAGGCATGCTAGAACATTTAGCTTAGTGACTGGTCCGTGCCTTCCTGTTTTCCCCAAAAGGTATCCACATTAAGATATCTGGTGCAGAATTGTCCTTATTTTCTTGATCGTCTTCATGTCAATATATTGCCTGTGATTGGATTTTGAATCATGTACTTGCATTTAATTTTTTTTTTGCTTCATACGCACTAGACTTCCATTCATTGCATTAACTGCACTTAAAAGGTGAACCTTGAATCTTAATACTATTAGGTATGTTAAATTTTATCTCACTGACTTCAGTACCACAATGTGCTCACTGTCTTTTCTATATATGCATGCAATAAGTTGTAGCCCTTGTATTAATTCTGCTTGGATTTGTCGGTGATCCATAGTGACAGAGTCCGAGTTGGAGAGATTAAAGTATGCATTAAAGCTACTTTCAGAGGCTGAGAAACAGCTAAGGGATTCAAGTGAACGCTCAACATGGTTTACCGCAACTCTGTTGCAGCTTGGTTCATCACCATCACCAGATCTCACTCGATCAGGAAGCAGCAGGAGGCAGAGTTCCAAGACCACAGAAGATGATCCATCAAGCATTTCAACAGAGGCTATAGTTTACAGGCAGAATTTAGGACCTCATTATATGAATTTGAAACCGAATTCTTTTTTGTTACAGAATAAAACTTACAGCCGTCAAGGAGAATCAGTTTCTCAGGTTGATGGTTATAGTTCTGAAGCAAACCTGTCAGATAATAGAATAGTTAATGGTGATTTCTTGCCTGCTTCATGCCACAATAGTACGAATAAAAATGGGATAGTTTCATGTAAAACTTCAGAAGGATTAGATAACATCTGGGCAAATTGTATTGCAAAATGCCATTCGAAGACCCTTAGACAGCTACTTCATGCTCATGGAAAGCTTTTATCCATCTCTGAACATGAAGGTAAGTTTGCCATTAGATTTATGTGTTATTCTATGTTTATGGAAAAATTGCTGTTTCAACTTGTGACGTCAAACTCCCTACTTTTGGTGAATATTACATCGAAATCTCATGGTGACCTTAGATAGCCTGACTTGCTGTGTGGAAGAGCTTGAGCTTTGAGCTGTATGGACATGTGCATGAAGCAATTAAACTATATTATTGTGAATGATCGATGATAGCTCTAGAAATTTTAAAATATGTGATAATAGTTGGAAGTTTGTCTGTCAGGTTTGGTTCTACTGAGCAATTTTAGTATAATCACAAACTTGTGTATGTTTACATTTGATCATAATCTGAACTTAGAAGCCAGTCATTCTTACATCATATTTGCTGTTTGCTTTAGTCAAGGTATTCTGTTCATTTGAAAATTTCTATGTTTCTTGTACATCATATTTGCTGTTTGCTTTAGTCATTCTTACATCCAGCATGGTTTTTCCATCAGGCGTTCTAGTTGCATATATAGCATTTGGTGATGGAGATGTCAAGTCTAGGGCTGAAAGATTTTTAAGTAGCATCACAAACTCAATTGAAATTGTGATGAGACGCAATGTGGAAGTTAGGATAATCTTTTTGCCAGATAGTATCTCTTTCAGCATTCTGAATCAAGCGGAGCTATCCAATGGTGTGCCTCGTGCTGAAACATCTACAGTGACCAGGAAGGAAAGAATGACTATTCCTGCAGTTCCAGGGGACGGTTACTCCAACTTAAACTTTCATGAAGTATCATTCAAAGTACCCAGAGGGAGTCTTAGTGATATGGAAGGCAAGCTGAGGAGTGTAAATGATGGCTCAAGTCTTGCTGTACGATCTACCACTGTGGCCGAGTTACATGCAGAAGGCAGTAATACCAGTGAGATCAATGGTTCAACAGAAGGCAGGGAAGAGGTTCCCATGCAGAGAATAGAATCTATCATCCGTGAGCAGAGGCTAGAAACTGCATGGTTGCAAGCTGCTGAGAAAGGTACTCCTGGATCATTGAGTAATTTAAAACCTGAGAAGAATCAGATCCTTCCTCAAGAAGCTTGTCGTCCAAGTAATTTGGCGTCAATAAAGTCATCAGCATTCTCATCTCAGGAATGGGAAGATGAATTGGATCATGAGCTTAACATTTTGAAACTTGATGACGGAAAAAGCCTTCAGAAAGGTCAAATCAGCCGACGGCATGATAGTCATCCCGTATCCCCAAGCTTACTTCATGATGGCAATATCAGCAAAGAAAGCCTGTAAGTTTGACTGATCTCATGACGAGCACATGTTTCAAACTTTGGTATACCATGGTTTTATAATCCCATATGCATATAGTTCTGTTTCATATATGCAAAATTTTCTAACACTTGGTCATGGTGCTGCCACCATACTATACGAATGCATGGGAACATTCATCACATAGGTTCAACAGTTCTGCAACGGTAGGCAAATACCTAACTTTGATACAACATTCTCAGAAATTGAAAATGATGGCATCTTTGTGAAGTTATTCATAGGCTATGTAAAGCATTCATGTTGGCTTGTTAACAGCTTGGAATGCCAGTTTCCTTTAATTCTAACCTAATCATCAGTTCTTGTGGAACTGACTTGGTTCTAATTTACAGGACTCTGACTGAAATTGATTCATAGTTGATCCTATGAGAAAAGAACCTCATCGTGGCTTGTTAATCAAATAATTCCACTTACTGCTACATCAGCAGAGACTATTAAACTGAATTAACGGGCTTCAATTAGAATCAATTTGAGTGCGCACTGGACCACGTCATTAATACCATTCTCAACATAATATTGAGAACATGTCCTTTAGGTGTTCAGTTTTTCACCAAGTAGATTATGCTATGTGTTCCTAGATAGACAAATTTATGCCAGCACACAGGTGCATTATGGATTAATTGCATAACACACTGCCTGTTGTTGCTTATATATGCCTCATAAATTAGTAATAGCGTCTAAGTATGTGTTTGTCAAAATTTGCATGTAGTTGTTCTGATATATGCTCTTTGACAGTGGATATGAATCTGGATCCAGAACTGGAGGTTGTAGTGGGCTTTTCTGCTGGAATAACACCAGACTTTCCAAAAGGGGAAAGGTATTCTGTTGTGTTTCTATTTCCAAAAGGGGAAGTAATCAAATTTTGTGGAACTGACCAAATTAAGCTGTAAACAGGTGAAGGCAAAGCCTGCTCGGTCTCGCAGAAGGAGGCCATTTTTGTTATTTGGAGAGTGTGGACAGTCGAAGAAATCGGATAGCAGAAATAGAAACTAACCTGTGAACCTTAACCATGGAATTGATGAGCATTTCTGGACATTAGATTTTTTGTTGGGAGTATTCTCTTTTACATCCTTTTTTTTTTCTTTTGCTCCGTTGTTGTATTTATGAAGTTTCCCAGTCCAGGTCTCCAAGTCTAAGGTGGAAGAAAAGTTGTATGATACGGAAATTGTTACTAGTTTCTATTGGGTGTAGCCATATGTATTTAAATTTTTTTTTTTTTGGTAGCACAGGAATAAGATTAAGGAGCAGGACGGTTGTTTACTTTAGTAGTTTTTATTTTGAAAGAAGAAATCAACAAGGGTGGTTTAAATGTTTGTTTGGGTTGTGGCAAAAGTGAAACAAAGAAATGCTCAAGTGGTAATCTGAATTGAGGCTCGAGTAACCCATTGGGTTGTATAAATCTTGCCTTTCTTGTGGACAATCTGTCTTTGTAATTGTGTGCGAGAGAGCGAGAGAGAGATATGGGTACCGTATACGGGCGATGTAAAGTGGGTTGAAGTTGAACTGTTAAACTCCTGTCGGGAGGACGACGCGGAGACATGGTTCCCGCTATTATGTCAGGAAAGCAGGCCCAAAACTTGTAATAAATCGATAAATTACAACACTAGTCCTTTTATAAACTTTTTCAACTCGTACGAGTTGGTCCCTCAACTTTGACTCAGTATTACTTAGTCCTCAAATTTTATAAAATCATGCAACTTAGTCCTCAAACTTTTTAAATCGTGCAACTTAGTCCTTCAGCCATTAAGATAAACTATAACTTTTAAGTCCTAACTTTCAATCTTTCAGCAAAATGACCCTTATATTTAGGAACTTCCATTATCACCAAACTTGTGGGTTCATAAATTTTACAAAATTGTTAAATACACAATTAACTAATTAAATAACTTACAAAATGATAATTCAAAAAAATTATATACAATAATTTTAAAAAATTTTAATTATTTAATAATTTATATTTTACTTATTTTTAAAAAAAACTACTTCAGTTGACTTATTAGAAAAAATATATCTTTTTTATGCACTCAACTATTATGTTGATCAATTATTTTTTCTAAATATTTTTTTCTCACTTTTTTCATACAAAATATGCAACATTAGGGACTTATGAATTTAGAAATCATTCTAGAGAGTTTTGCTTTAAGTATATTTAGTTTTCAAACAATTTTCCAAATTAATATTTTTGGTATTAATATTTTGTAATTTAGAATTAGTATACCGCATTATCTTAAAACTAATTCATCCCTGCAATTCTCATGCTAATGAAGATGGTATGTACTATAACTTCCTTGGTTTTTTATCATTTATTTCTAAAGAAAAATTTGAGGAAAAATATAAAGAAAAAAAATAATCCAACCTTTAACTTTGGGATGATTTATCTTCTTTACCTTTTTTATTTCTTCAATTTCTAGCATATTAATGGCTTCTTTATGTTTAATTTGAATTTATTTTTTCAAGTACAAAGACTAGTTGGAATCCATTAAAAGAAAAAAAAATAGTCAATATTGTAATTAATTGGTTAAAGTAACTTTTTTTTATTTTTACCCAAATTTCCGACTCTTGTTTATATCTAGTCAAAGTTGATAACAAATGATAGTACGTACCATCTTCATTATTTTTTTGTCAAATTTTTCTTTGGAAAGAAATGATAAAAAGCCAAGGAAGCTATAGCACGTATCATCTTTATTAGCATGAGAATTACGAGGGATGAATTAGTTTTAAGATAATGTAGTATACTAATTCTAAATCATAAAATATTAATATCAAAAAGATTAATTTGAAAAATTGTTTGAAAACTAAATCTACTTAAATAAAAACTCCTGTAAAATGATATCTGAATTCATAAGTCTCTAATGTTGCATTTAGAAAAATAATTGATCAACATAATAGTGGAGTGCATAAAAATATATTTTTTCCCTTTCCAATAGCCAACCAAAGTAGTTTTTTTAAAAAATAAGTAAAATATAAATTATTAAATAATTATAAATTTCTCAAATTATTGTATATAATTTTTTTGAATCATCTTTTTGTAAGTTATTTAATTAGTTAATTATATATTTAACAATTTAGTAAAGTTTATTAACTCATGAGTTTGGTGACAATGAAAGTTTTTAAATAGAAGGGTCATTTTGCTAAAATATTAGAAGCTAGTACTTAAAGTTGTAGTTTATTCTGATGGCTGAAGAACTAAGTCGCATCATTTAAAAAGTTTGAGAACTAAGTCGCATGATTTTGCAGAGTTTGATGACTAAGTCATATTGAGTCAAAGTTAAAAGACCAACTCGTGCGAGTTGGAAAAGTTGGAGGACTAATTGTGCATTTAGGCCTTTTTTTAAATATAATATTGATGTGATGTGTAGAGTAGGCAAAAAGAATTCTCTACTGCGGGTGCGTGTCTGCGGCTCCTCTCCTGTTTATTACTACATCCTTCTCCTTTGTCCATCAATAAACCATCTTCTAACAATAGAGTGTGGTGAATAATCTTCAACGTTCTAACCTTAATTAATTAATCGTAGCTTTTCGTTTACAAAAAAAAAAAAAAAAAAAAAACAGAGAGAATGTGTCTATTGTTTTTTTTTTTTTTTTTTTTTCAGTTGTCCCCTGTCATCCACCGGTGCGCATGTTCTATTCTAATAGCAGTATCTCTTCCAGACTAATTTAATTTTCTACCGGAAAATTAAAAATATTTAAGACGCCATGGTCACCGCTTTCATCCATATCCCAAATCCCATACGTATTCTTACATTTTTCATATGTCCGAGACTCCAGATAGGTGAATTTAAAATATGGCATCCCAACAACTTAATGATCCTTTGTTGCCTTTTTCATTATTTCTTCTTTATTTATTTATCTTGTTCTTTTTTTTTTTAATGTTTTTCTAATTAGAATTTGAGGCGCTATAATTAGTTTAGACTTAGGACAATGCTTGAAATTTTGTGCAGGACCCCCCTCTTCCAATTTTTAAGATAATGAATATATGTATCTAGGCTAAGGCTAAAATACACACAGAGCACCCACAGTTAGTGGTGCACAACGGGCTAGACCGGACCGGACCGGCCGGTCCTGGGCCTTAGTATTTTGGGCTCGGTCACAGCCCGTGTTTACACGTGCCGGTCCCGTACCGGTCCTGGGCCGAACCCGAGCTGGCCCGTTAAATTTTAATTTTTAAAATTGTAATTTTTATTTTAATTTTAAGTTTTAGTTTTTATTTTTAATTTTTAGTCTTCACTTTTAAATAACTTAATAAAAACAAGAGTCTGAGAGTTTTTTTATAAGTGATATTTTATAATCTAGTTTATCTTAAATTCCACTTCATCTTCAATTCTACTAGACTTTTAAATTAATCAAACGTTAAATGAATAACTTAATAAAAATAAAAATAAAAGGTAAGAAATTGACGAAAAAGTTTGAAAACTTTGATATATTTGATTTTGAGTTAAACCATTTTTTGTAACCTTTATTAAGTCAATTATTAAAACCTTAAGGACTAAAATTATTTCTTTATGTTAAAGAAACAAACCATGATTACCAAGATTTTACTTTACAAGACAATAAATAAAATAATGACAAAAAAACTAGATAAATATTTATTCTAAGGTTATCTTTATATTTTGTATAATTACTTGTGTTAAGAGCAAAACACCACCACTAGTGTGAACATTTATTAATATTAAAGCCAAACGGCACTTACATACCATGGAACGGGCTTTACATTACTCAATAGCGAAACGTTCTATAAAATTAAATGAAAAATAAAAAGTACGATCTGTGCTACACAGCAAAATAAGATCAAATACAAAGTAAGTAAATAATGAGTAAGCGGTGGATTTAAGCATCTACCCATTGGGGTTTTCCTCGTCAGAACTCTTGTGGTCTTGTAATCTGCAAGCTGCAAGACCCCAATCACGGTTGCATATACAAACTTCAACTACATCTGGTGATAGCTTTGCGCGTCTCTCTGAAATGACACGTTTTCCAACGCTGAAAGCGGACTCTGATGCAACGGTTGAGACGGGAACAGCTATAACTTCTTTGGCAATGATGGAGAGTATTGGAAATTTGTTACTTCTTGCTTTCCACCAGTCTAGAATGTCGGTCTCACTATTTTCCCAAACAAGGTTAAGGTATGCGTCCACTTCAGTCAGACCGGATGCGGCAGCACGGGGCCGTTTGAGGAGTTGTTCAGCCGGATTGAATGACAATGTGGCCAATGAAGACGCGATGGTAGATGAAGTAGTGTTTGCGACCTTATCCTTATGCCGACTGGCAGATATCTTAAATAACTCTCGCAAGTGCTCATCAATAGAGGCAGTTATAGCATGAACAGAAATATGTGTCATTTCTAAAAAACTATAATAACCCTCAAGTAGCTGTTGCGTACCTGTGATTCTTACGGTCGGGTCTAGTGTAGCTGCAAGTAAGTAGATTGGGGGTATAGTACTGAAATATAAAATCCATTTATCTTTCATGGCCTTAATTGTGTCTTTTAAGAACTCGTCATCTTTGTATTGGTTCAAAACCCATGCAATGTTGACCATATGCATTAAAACTTTGTGCGATGTGGGATAGTATACACCGGAGCAAAAAACAGTGGCATCATAAAAATATCGCAGCACAGCAGCCAATTTTGACAGTTTATCCCACATCTCTTGTTTCAAAATCGTGTTCTTTTCTCTGACATTTATAAAACATGTCATGTATGCAGCAAATGGCATCGCATCTATCAACATCTCATAAGTGGAGTTCCATCGGGTAGGGCAATCAAGTTTAAAACATTTTCAGGTAGGGCAATCAAGTTTAAAACGTTTCCAACTAAAATCGAGGCCATTTTCCAGACAATATTGCTTAAACTCTTTAGAAACTTTCGTCCTTGACTTTAAATAATGGAGTGCCCACCTAATTGGAGTAATTTCATTACTCAAAACTTGAAGACCTTTTTGGACAGCTAAGTTTAAAATATGACATATACACCTAATATGAAAAAATGCGGCATCACGGACAGGTTCTAGTGATTCCTTCAATGTCTCAGCTGCGACATCGTTGTTTGATGCATTATCAAATGTTATGCTAAAAACCTTGTCATGACAAAAAAATTCTTTTAAACTTTCTGAAATTACATTGAATATGTTCCAACCAGTATGATCGACCTCCATCCACTTAAATGCAATGATACATTTTTGAATGACCCAACTATCATCAATCCAATGTGCAGTTATACAATAATAATCTTGTCCTAGTGGTGAAGTCCACATGTCACTAGTAAATGAGATAGAGTGATCTAAAGAAGAGAAGTATGCTTGTAAGTTTGATTTACCAGCTTCATAACTTTTAAATGCCTCCCTCCTAGCAGTGGTCCTAAATGTTCTTTTAAAAGCAAGGTTTAAGTATGATGTAATCCATTTTTCCATGTGTCTATCTTCCGATTGTGTAAATGGTTTTTCAGTTAACATCATCCATTCTATCATGCCTTCTCTATAATCTTTTTGATTAAATTTAAAAATACCTGATCCGCCGGCAGTGCTTGCAAGCTATGTCTGACCGCCGGTACTCGTACCTACATCTGGACATAAATTCGGATGCTTTGATTCCATGTGACGTCTCAGTGTTCCTGTGTCAGCATTCTTCTTGTGCGAGAGCTTTTGCTTGCAGTGTTTGCACTGTGCAAACCTCACATTGTTTCCATGACCATCCTTCTCAAAAACTTGGTCAAAATGCTCCCAAACCCATGCGGTGTGCCTCACCGTCTTACCTTCTGGCGGAAGTTCGGCTTGATGGTGATGGCCGGGGGCCTCATCGTTTAAAGTCATAATGACTGGTAGAGAGACCTCTGGGAGGAAGAACGCCTAGAGGGTGGATCGCCCAAGGGAGTGTGCCTGAAAGTCCAGAAACAAAGGGTTAGGAGGCCCCCGGAATGTGTTTCCGCGGGGGGGGGGGGGGCCCCCCACACAAATTGGGGGGGGGGGGGGGGGCCTCCGACGCCCAAGTCAGTGGTGGCTGAGAAAAGGCAGAGGAAATAGCACAAAGGGCTGAAAAGTCTCGCCTGGTGATTTTCTCAGAGTCTGGGAGTCAGATCTCTTGCCTCCCAACCTCCTGCCAAGTATTTATTTCCTGGTATTTATCGGAGTGCCTAGCCTGTTCAGATCGCGACACGTGTTCGGTCGGATGTTCCCGGATTTTCTGGGCATAGGGGACAGATAGCTGGTAGTGGGTTGCCTTGAGCCTTGTGCTGAGATGGGCCATGATGTGATTCTGATGGCGTTAGCGTGTCAGAGCGCCTTTTGAGGCGGCTTGTGACGTCTGTGAAAGGACGTGTCAGAGGCTTCCTATGCTTCCATAAATGCTCCTGCCGTACTCCCGAGGTCCCTAGGTGAGGTCGTCCTTTGGTACGGACAGAGCCTCTTCGGGAAACAAGCCCTCAGTTCGGGGGTTCCCAGTTTCAGGGAGTTCCGCCTTCGGGGATATCGTGTTCGGCTCGCTATGTCTGGTGCCGCTTTTCCGAAGGCGATCTGTTCACAACCTTGGGGGGCAAGTAGTGTCCTCGGGTTTTCCTGGCGTGCCGGGCTCGGAGCTCTTCGGCTATCTCCCGAGGTGCATGATCACACCTTTTCTCGGGTAGCGCCAGCTTCTTCTGGCCATTCTTGTGGCAGGGAGTTCGGCCAGATAGAGGCGATAGCGTTTGGCTATCACATGCCCCCCTTTGGAAAGCCGAAGTGAAGACTTCGATTTTGCATCTCTTTCCGAGGTTGTTTATGGGAGTCTCTTTGGAAGCTCAACCTGTTCCGAGGATGCGCCTTTTGCCCGAAGATCATGGGCTCTTCGGCCTTGGCCTGTTCTTTGGTGTCTTCGAGGCGGAGCCTGTGCCGAAGATACACCTCTTGCCCAAAGGTCATGAGCTGTTCGGCCATAGCCTGTCTCTTGGCGTCCTCGAGTTGGCCTGCTCTTTGTTTCTGCAGGTCTGTTTGGCCAAGCATGTCAGTCTGAGCGGCGCGTCCCAGTTTTCCAGGGATGTCAGAAGATGTGTCCCAGTTTTCAAGGGACGTTTGGAGGACGTGTCCCCCATTTTTGTGCAGCGGTTGACACATGGCGCTTTGCCATTGGAGGAGAGTCGCGTCGGTTACAGAGGGCGCGCCTTTTCAGGTGCAGAGAGCAGTTATGGCGATGGTTCACCTCCAAAGGGTACTTATGACAATGTTTCGGTTACCCACCTCTGGCTTATAAATAGCCCATTCCATCATAAGTTCCTTTTGCTTTTTCTTCTACTCTTTTCTCTGCTTTGCCCCTGTTCTTGCACTTTCTTGCTTTCTGTGGTGGAGCTACCTTAATCAGAGCTTTTTTCTAGCCAACTTTCACGACGGCGTCCTCAGATTTTGGCAAATCTTTCGGTGGGTTTTTGTTTTCCAGAGCGTTTTGAACCCTCTGTTCTTTTGAGTTTTTCTCTGGAAACTATTTTCTTTCATTTTCAAACTCATTTTCATGTCGACAATGCCCATTCCTGAGAGCTGGCAGCCTCTTTTAGCCCATCCTCGTTGCACGACGCCCGCAAAACTAGAGATGTGGAAGAAAAAGTTCTTTCTTCCCTCTTACGCCAAGACAAGGCTGCCTCGCTCTAGCCATTTTGCTTTTTCAAACCATAGTAACGAGGTTACCATTTTTCGAGCCTAGCTGAAGGCCGGACTTCGGTATCCTTCCCCGAAGATGGTTTGCGAGTTCTGCCAATTTCATGGCATTGTTGTGAACCAGCTTCCCCCGAACTCGTTCTGCTATTTTAACGCCTACCTCTGCACGTGTGGCGTGTTCGGGATAGAACCCCATTTTACAATCTTCATGCAGTACTACAAGCTCTTGGTGGTCCCGAAGGGTGGCTTCTATTTCTTGCTACCTCGGGGATCCGGGAGCAAAAAATTCATGTTCACCTTCGCCACCAAGGACAGCTGGCGGGGGTGGCAACAGAAATTCTTTTTCCTGAAGATGGAGGAGGCCTGGTCGTATGTTCCGACCAAGTGGGCTCAGGGAAAGTTAGATGCGGACGTCGTTGATCCGAGGTTGTTGCTAACTCCAGAGTTGGCTTCCACTTTCGCAGACTTCGACGGCCGTATTCGGGCTGTCTCTGACTGGGCTCCCGAGGTCGCTCCGCGCGCCCTTTACCCTTTTCCCATCAACTGGAAGTTGATGACCGAAGAGGTCCTTCGGGAGCTAAAGGTGGTGAAGGAGCACGAGACTGACCTCGAGATGCTAGCTCCTGCCATCGCCGGGAAGGATTCCTAGTTGGTCCAGCTTCTTAAGGAGGAAATTTCTTTCGAAAAGGTTGTCGAAAGTGAGACATCTTCTACTCCTTTGCTGTTTTTTCCTCGGACTTACGCTGTTGTTTCTCTCCTTTTTCAGAGATGGGCGACGGGACTGCCGCCTATTACAAGTCCCTTTTCTCCGGCCAAGTGGAGAAGGGGGAGCAGACAAAGAAGGCGGCTTCCCGAAGGCGGAAGTCCGTTGGTGCTGGTCCCTCGGCTAAACGGGCGAAGAAGACTGTTCTTTCCTCCCCTTTGGAAAGTATTGGGGAGGGAAACGAGGACGCCGAGGTTGCTGTCACTTTGCCGCCTGATGATTCGGCCGAGGTCCCTCCTTCCGCCGACGTCCCTCCAACCGACGTCCCTCCCCAAAGTCCTACTGCGTCGCAGGCTCTCCTTGATGTAGTGGTAGAAGTACCTTCTGCCGAGGAGCGGCGCAGGCGGAAGGGCAAGGGCATTTCGACCGAGGAGGCCGAGGACTCCGAGGACGTCGTTGTCGAGGTTCCACCAGGTTTGTTTCCAGACAAAGTGTACTTCCTTTGTTTTTTCTGGATTGTCTTCTTTGTCTTTAATCTCCCTCTCATTCTTACCATGCAGGGGAGTTGACTACCCCTGACTGGGCGGCCGAACATGCTCGGAAGCGAGCTCTTCGGGACGCCAAAATCCCGCAAGGGAAGATACCAAAGGAGCCTTTCTGGACGTTCACGGAGGACATGAATTTGTACTCCGAGGACTGTCCTCAAATGGCGAAGGAAATTTCGAAGGGGGTGCTTACTGAGGCCTCCTTCAAGGCTATTGTGGCGACCTATCCGGAGGACAACGATCTCGCCGTGAAAGTTACCGAGCATGCTGCTCAGGTATACTCTTCAGACCTATTTCCTTCAATTTTTTCCTAAGTGTTTGGCTCTTACTGACCTTGCGTTTATCTTCTTCGCAGCTGCTGGGGTATGCTGGCTACCTCCGAGTTCGGGTGGCCAGGGAGGCTGTGTTCCGAACTACGGCCTTAGATACTTTAGAAAAGGCGAAGGCCACACGCCTGGAGTTGATCGCCAAAAACCAGCAGCTAGCGGATGCTGCGAAGGAGAAAGTTGCTGCCCTTCGGGAGGAGTTCCGGAAGGAGAAAGAAGAACTTGAGAAGGACTCCTCCCAGAAGATTGCTGACCTCGGCGAGCAGATAAATGGAATGCTGGCCGCCAACGAGGAGCTTCTAAAGCATAAGTCAGAATCTGACAAGATCATACTGGCGCTGACAGCTGAGAAAAACATCCTTGCAGCCGAGGTCGTGTCCTTGAAGAAGGATCCGAAGGGAAAGGAGCAGATAAAGGCGCTGGAAGAGGAGATCGCGGACCTGAAGGACGAGCTTGACGACCTCGAGCTTGAGAAGAACAAGTCTGATCAAATGGCCAAGGTCGCCTTTCAGGACGGCTTCTGCCTTGCTCGGCACCAAGTCCTCCAGAGGTTCCCAGATCTGGACCTCTCTTTTCTAGAGGCTCTAAACATTCCTGGGGGACCTCGGTGGAAATGGTCCAAGGTCGAACATTTGAACCTTCCTCCTCCAATTCCAGCGCCAAAGGTGGTGGAAAAGGGCGGGCAAGTGAGTGGCTCTCGGGACGCCGCGAACCCTTAGGCTATTTTAGGGCCCCTTTTCCTTCCCTTCTATTTTGTATTCCTTCTTCGGGCACTTCTTTATTGTAAAGCAGCTTACTCCTTAATGAAGACTTTTTTGGCTAAGTGTTTCTTCAAGTTTCTTTATTTTCATTGCCTCGAACGCATTTGCTCAAGAGACTTCGGAAAACCTGCAATCAAAGAAACTCTTTTACCTTCCCTTGGCCGAGCCTGTTCACTCCAGAGGCTTTTTGGAAAGTCTGAAGAATTTGACTAAGTCTTTTTGCATTTCCATTTTGTCCCGAACACATTCGCTCGAGGGACCTCGGAAACCTTTCAGTCAAAAATTTTCATTTCCCCTTGTCCCGAGCATGTTCGCTCAAAAGACTTAAAAAACCTTTTGCGAGATTTTTTATTTTCCATCCTTCCCGAGCTTGAAGGCTCAAGGGACTTTGGAAAACTGTCTCTGCGCTTATTACGGCGAGTACCGCTGAGAGATTTTTTCCCATCTTTCCCGACCGTGATGGCTCAAGGGACTTCGGAAAACTGTCTCTGCGCTTATTACGGCGAGTACCGCTGAGAGATTTTTTCCCATCTTTCCCGAGCGTGATGGCTCAAGGGACTTCGGAAAGTCATATCTGTGTTCGTCGCGAGCATCTTCGCGGAATTCTGTACAATTCTGCACTTAAGAAATTTTCTCAAGATACTTCTGTACTTAGAATATTTTTCGTACAGTATGATTCCTTCGCTCAAGCTTAGGCGTAGAATTTTTTCAAGGCGTCTGAATGCCAAGTGTTTTTCAATTCTACGCCTTCGGCATCGCCAAGTTTGTACACGCCTTTTCGTACTTCGGCGAGGACCAGATAAGGTCCTTCCCAGTTTGCGCGAAGTACTCCGTGGGATGGCCTTCGGGGCGCAAAGTCAGCCTTTCGGAGAACGAGGTCTCCTTTCTTGATTTCTTTTGGCCTGGCCCGTAAGTTTATAGCCGCGGCCACTCTTTGCTGAAAAGCTTTTCTTCTCAGCTCGGCTATTTCTCTGTGTTCGCCGACGAGGTCGAGCTTGGTTCTGAGGCCGAGGTCGTTTCCACCTTCATCAAATACTTGCACCCGTACTGAAGGTTGAACTATCTCTATTGGGATAATAGCCTCTGTACCGAAGACGAGTGAGAAGGGAGTCTCCCCTGTGGCTCTTCGGGGCGTCGTTCGGTAACTCCATAATACGCTTTGGAGTTCTCCTGGCCATTTCCCTTTTGCTTCCCCCAGTCTCTTTTTCAGGCCATCTTTTATGGTCCTATTAGATACTTCCACCTGCCCGTTGCTTTGGGGGTGAGCTACTGGGGCGAAGTGCATTTTTATTCCGAGGTCGCTGATAAATTCCTGGAATCCTTTGTCTATGAATTGGGATCCATTATCAACCACTAGTACCCTCGGTATGCCGAATCTGCATACTATGTTCTTCCACACAAACTTTTGCACTTCTTTTGCCGAGATAGTTGCTAGGGGTTCTGCCTCGACCCATTTGGAGAAATAGTCTACTGCTACCACGCAGAATTTCACGCCTCCGGGGGCTGAGGGGAGTGGCCCAATAAGGTCTATACCCCAGACAGCGAAGGGCCAAGGATAGTCTGCCGAGGTTACCATTTCCGAGGGTGCCCTCTGGATGTTCGCATGTCTCTGGCAACTTCCGCATTTTCGGACGAACTGCCTTGCATCCTTTCTCAGGGTAGGCCAGAAGTATCCTTGGCAAAGTATCACCGCCGCAAGGGCATCAGTTCCAATATGTGAACCACACATGCCTTCGTGGACCTCTTCAAGGACCATTTCAGTATCCTCTTCATCCACGCATCTTTGCAGCGGGTTTGCATATCCCTGTCGGTATAACTCTTCGCCAATCAGGAAGAATCGGCTGGAGCGTCTTCGCAATCTTGCAGCGTCGCCGAGGTCTTCGGGTAGCACATTTTCTGCGAGGTATCTCTTTATGGGATCTTTCCATCCTTTTCCCGAGGTCACTATGCTCAGCACTGAGATGCTCGGGTGATCTAGCACCTCGGTGTATGTTTTTTACTTCGCCAAGCAATCTGCCTCAGTGTTATTCCGCCGAGGTACATTTTCGATCCGTACGGCGTCAAACTCTTGGATGAGCTTTGCTACCAGCTCGTGGTATTTTGCCAAGATTGGGTCCTTCGCCCCATAATCTCCTGCCGTCTGCCGAACTACCAGCTGGGAATCGCTGTGAGCTTTTAAGTTTCTCACGCCAATCCTTCTGGCCAAGCGTAATCCCGCTATGAGGGCTTCATACTCAGCCACATTGTTTGTGACGCTGAAGCTGAACTTGATAGCCTTCATTACCTCCAGGCCTTCGAGTCCTCTGATGACTATTCCAGCTCCCTGGTGTTCGGAACCCGAGGCTCCGTCAACATGCAAGGTCCATTATGGCTCACCCTCGTTCGGATCTTGGTGGCTGTCCTCAGTGGTGGGTATTTCGGCGATAAAATCTGCCAGTGCTTGGGCCTTTATGGCCTTCCGAGGCTCATATATGATTTCGTGCTCGCCAAGCTCTATGCACCACTTGGAGAGCCTTCCCGAATGATCAACTTTCTTCATAACATCCCGTAGTGGTAGACTACTTCGGACGATGATGGGGTGAGCCTGAAAGTACAGTTGCAGCCTTCTTCCTGCAAGCACCAAGGCGTATATAGCTTTTTGAAGCAAAGGGTAACTGATTTCGGCGCCATGCAGGGACTTGCTGACGTAATAGACTGGCCATTGCTTTGGGCCTTCTTCTTTCACGAGGACCGAGCTTACAGCTTTCTCCGTGACAGCGAGGTACAATACGAGTGGCTCTCCCTCCCGAGGTTGTCGTAGAGTCGGCAGGCTGGCCAGGTAGACTTTGAGTTCTTCCCAGGCCTTTTGGCAATCTTCATCCCAAGGATGATCATTCCTTCTGAGGTCGCCTTCCCTTTTTGCTGCCTTTGTTAGGACTTTGAAGAAAGGTCGGCACCGATCTCCGTACCTAGAAATAAACCTGGTTAGGGAGGTTATTCTTCCGGTGAGCCTTTGCACGTCTTTGACCGTGGCAGGAGTTCAGAATTCAAGCAGAGCCTTAATCTTCTCGGGGTTAGTGTCAATGCCTCTTTCGGATACCATGTACCCAAGGAAATTTCCCGAGGTTACTCCAAAGATGCACTTTTCAGAATGAGCCGAATCCCAAAGGCTCTGAGCTTTTGGAAGGTTTCCTCTAAATCTGCAACGTGGTAGCCAGGCAGCTTGCTCTTGACTACCATATCATCAACATATACCTCCATGTTTCTTCCCATTTGGTCCTTAAAGACCTTGTTCATCAACCTTTGGTAGGTGGCTCCTGCATTCTTGAGCCCGAAGGGCATCCTGATATAGCAGTATGTTCCTCCCTCGGTGATGAAGGCAGTTTTTTTCTTCATCTTCGGGGTCCATGCTTATTTGATGGTAGCCACTGAAGGCGTCTAGGAAACTTAGGAGCCCATATTCCGCAGTTGAATCTACCAGCTGATCTATTGGCGTCAGAGGGTATGAGTCTTTCGGGCAAGCATCGTTCAAATTTCTAAAATCGATGCACATCCGGAGTTTGCTGCTACCTTTTTTTGTGGCGATGACCACGTTGCTTAACCATTCGGGGTACTTCACTTCCCTGATAACTTTGGCTTCCAACAGTCGCTGGACTTCGGTTTTGACAAAGTTGCCCTTATGGGCTGAGATGCTTCGTTTCTTTTGCCGGACAGGCCTTGCTTCCGGGCTTACTTTGAGGCTGTGCTGTATTATGCCAGGGTTTACCCCCGGCATATCTTTTGGCGAGTAGGCAAACAGATCTTTATTTTCCAGCAGAAAGGATACAAGTTTTTCCTTGTCACCTTCGGCCAAGCTCTTCCCTATTCGGGTAGATTGTCCTGGGACAAGATCTACTGCTTCCGTTTCTGCCTTTGCGGGATCTTCTCCTTTGCCTTTCTCCTGCACCTTTGCCTCCACCATTTGTGTTTCTCCTGCACCTTTGCCTCCACCATTTGTGTAGAGTTGTTTGCCGGAGCCTTTCGTGCTTTCACAAACACATTTCTTACCTCGGCCTGGTCTATGAAGATCTCTGCATCTCCATCCTTGGTGGCGAATGTGACAGTCAAGTACTTCACATCAGGGCGAATGTGCAGGCTTCCCTGTGTCTGCCTTCCAAGGATGGCGTTGTACGAGGACGGGACATCCATGACGATGAACCTTGCCATTGTGGAGGCGTACAACTCAGCTGCTCCGTCTACCGAAGTCCCTTTCATCATCAGTGGGAGGTCGATCCATCCGAGAACAGGCAGTTCGGATGGTCCGACCCCGAAGGTGGGCGAGGTGACTGGCTTAAGTTCGCTGCTGGAGATGCCCAAGTTCGGCAGTAAGTGCGAGAATAGGACGTCCGCATTTGATCCGTCATCAAGTAGCACCCTTTTGACGTCCCAGTTCCCTATCCTCGCCATGATCAGCAGTGGATCGTCGTGGGGGAAGACGATGGTGGATCCATTTTTGCGGGCCAGCTTTTTTGCTGGATTTTGATATTCCGTGATTGCAATTTCTCTGACCTTTCGCTTTCTTTCCGAGGATGGGAGCCCCGTGGTGATTGTTTGGATAACCCCTGCCGGAGGTGGAGGGCGCCTTTTTGGACTTCGGTTTCTCCGCCTGTCGGAGTCATAGTCCTCATCTTCGGCCCTTTCTTCCTCCATTTTTCTCCCTTTCGGGGATGGCATCCTCAGGTATTTCCGAAGTTGGCCCTGTTTTATCAGCGACTCTATGTACTTCTTCAGCTGGAAGCAGTCTTCGGTGTCATGACCGTGGTCGCGATGAAACTGGCAGAACTTTTTTGCATTCTTCTTATTATCGGCGGTCATGGCCCTTGGCCGCCGAATCTGCGTCCCTTGCCTTTCCAGCGCCATGAGAATGTTGGTCCGTGTAGTGCTCAATGGTGTGAAACTTTGGGGTTTCCTTCCCCGCATCCTCCGAGGTCGTCCTGCTTGTTCGGTCGGATGCCGAGCTTGTTGATTGGACTCTTCGGCGCGGTGGTGATCAGACTTCGGCCCAGCCATTCTTAGTTCTTCGGCGGTCATGTGCTGTTCTGCCCTTCGGTAAAATTCTCCGAGGGTCTCCGGTGGGTCCTTTGAGAACTCGTAGAATAGCTGTGAGTCTCGCCGAAGGCCCCGTGTCATGGCAAGAATGCGGATTTCAGGCCGGAAGTCTGGGACGCTCAGAGCTTCCCTATTGAATCTTTCGACATAGTCTCGGATGGTTTCTCCGTTCCTCTGCTCTATGTCGAACATCTGGACAGGCATCTTCGCAGTAGGTCGGCTCCCAATGAATTGCTGCGTGAAGGCCGTGGACAACTCCTGGAACTCAGTAATGGTCCCTGAAGGCAATGAATTGTACCATGCAGTTGCTGGCCCTGTGAGGGTGACTTCGAAGCACTTGCACATGGTAGCGTCGTCAGCACCGTGCATTATCATGCTGCGTCTGTACTTCGTCAGATGGGCCTGTGGATCAGTACGGCCATCATAAATCTCCAACCGAGGTACTCTGAAGTCACCTGGCATGGCTGCCTCAACAACGGCCTGAATGAATGGGGAGTCATCTTCGCAGCATGTTCCCGAGAGTCTGGCCCAAACGGGTTTTCTGGCCACTTGTTTCTCCACCCTATCTATCCGTGCTAATATCCTCTCCATAAGCACTGTGGCACTAGGCCCTTCTTCAGGGAAGCGAGGTTGCCGGCGCCTTTTCGGGGGGCGAGTTCGGCACTGAGGGGACAGGGACCTCGCCTCAGGCAGCGAACTTCTTTGCTGCAAGACCCTCGGTCGCTCAGACCTCTTCTGCCCCACAGGCTGTTTCCCGAGGGGAGTATTTTCTGTGGACGATTCTTCGCGCGGATCTCCGCTTCCCAAACTGCAATGAGTGGACTTCGGGCTTCTCTCCCGAGGGCGTGCTGGTGAGGGAAGTCTCTGGGCCTGTGCTTGCTGTGGCCATCTTCGGTCGATCTGCTGTGTCATTTCAGACACGACCGAACGCTGAAAGTCTTTCAGGAAGCTCATAGTGATTACTAGAGGGCGGTCTTCCTCGGGCACAGAAGTCTCTGGGAGTGTTTGCTCAGCAGCCGGTTGTGTCTCAGGCGCGGACGGGGACTTTGGGAGCCCCTTGTCCTTAGAACGCCGAGTTTCAACGACGGCGATCTCAGAGCGGGTTCCCACAGACGGCGCCAAATGATGGCCGGGGGCCTCATCGTTTATAGTCATGATGACTGGTGGAGAGACTTCTGGGAGGAAGAACGCCTGGAGGATGGATCGCCCAAGGGAGTGTGCCTGAAAGCTCAGAAACAAAGGGTTAGGAGGCCCCCGGAGTGTTTTTCCGGGGGGGGAGCCTCCGACGCCCAAGTCAGTGGTTGGCTGAGAAAAAGGCAAAGGTAATAGCACACAGGGCTGAAGAGTCTTGCCTGGTAATTTTCTCAGAGTGTGGGAGCAGTGTTTTGCCAACCAACCTCCTGCCAAGTATTAATTCCTGGTATTTATAGGAGTGCCTAGCCCGTTCAGATCGCGACACGTGTTCGGTCGGATGTTCCTGAATTTCTGGGCGTAGGAGACAGATAGCTGGTAGCAGGTTGCCTTGAGCCATGTGCTGAGATGGGCCATGATGTGATTCTGATGGCATCCGTGTGTCAGAGCGCCTTTTGAGGCGGCTTGTGACGTCTGTGAAAGGACGTGTCAGAGGCTTCCTTAAATGCTTCCATAAATGCTCCTGCCGTACTCCCGAGGTCCCTGGGTGAGGTCATCCTTTGGTACGGACAGAGCCTCTTCGGGAAACAAGCCCTCAGTTCGGGGGTTCCCAGTTTCAGGGAGTTCCGCCTTCGGGGATATCATGTTCGGCTCGCTATGTCTGGTGCCGCTTTTCCGAAGGCGATCTGTTCACAACCTTGGGGGGGCAAGTAGTGTCCTCGGGCTTTCCTGGCGTGCCGGGCTCGGAGCTCTTCGGCTATCTCCCGAGGTGCATGATCACACCTTTTCTCGGGTAGCGCCAGCTTCTTCTGGCCATTCTTGTGGCAGGGAGTTCGGCCAGATAGAGGCGATAGCGTTTGGCTATCAGATGGCTTGTCGGGGTTTGTTCAGAACCATCTCCTCCACCAACATTCCCTGCTGCCGTGGGCTCAACCTCCTCAACGTCGTCATCAGAAAGTTGATCATCGAGGCCCAAGTCGTATTGACTCATATCGAATTGCTCGTCATCGTCAGTTTGTTGGATATGAGTCCCACGGGTCACCGGTCTGGAAACGCCACGGAAAAATGACCTCAAACCGGTGCGGGATAAAGAGCTTGAGGCATTTCCCTTTCCTATTGATGCCATTTGTGTGACGAAAAATTGAGCAGATCACGAGCCTTGAAAGTAATTGAGAATTGATTGAGAATGAAGAAAATAATATTGAGTGCTTCAAAAAAATGAGAGAATATAGTAGTAGAGAATGAGAGATTGCTAAGATTGGTGTGAAGAAATGGTGGAAATGGCCTCCCTATTTATAGGGGAATGCCTTCTTTTTTTTTTCTTCCAAAAATACCCTTACAAAATAGTTGTTGGAGGGGGCAAAAATGTAAAAATAGGGGTCAAACAAGGGCAAGGAGCCGTTATAGGGACTGAAACTGTAATTATCTTTTTTTTTTTAAATTTTCTGAACGTTGCCAACGGTCAACGCGCCGCTGTTCTGGCACCTGGCGCCAGAAGGGGTGGATGGGCGCCTAGGCGCCAAACTGAATTTTTTTTGGCAGAGCACTTTGTACTGTGGCGCCTAGGCCTCGCTCCTGGCGCCTAGGCGCCACAGTTATAATTTTCGTTGCCTTTTGCGTACCCGTTTTTCGTTCCGCTTGTCCCGGTGCCATTCCATTGCTATGGTCCGCTTCTCCAACCTACAAAATGAAGGATCAAAGCAGGAATCGGCAAAAAATATTGAGTGGTAAGGTAGAAAATTGTGGTCAAAGTTGACAAAAAGTCAACATATTTGACCACAAAAAGACGGATTAGCTTTCGTGAATAAACTTTGATCATGTTAAACTTATTAAAGTTTCTGTATACAGCGTATCATTATTTAACTTGAGCAAGTTTTATATATATATATATATATTCACATGATATAATGATATATGAAATTTTGTGAGAATTTTGTTTATGCATTTCAATAGTTTTAGTTAAATAATTTGTCTAACATGCATCCTTAGCACATGTTAAAAAAACATTAAATCTCACTTGATTCTCATTCAAAAGATAAGCTCAAATTACCTAGAATTGATTCATTTTTTTGATCCAAATTATTATTAGTCAAATCAATACATTAATTAGTGATGGGAAGGTCATTAACGAAGGTCTAAAGTTGAGAGATTCATTAAGCGAGATACCATTAATGATAATGATCTTATACATGTTAAAAAAGCTTAAGTCAATGAAACAAGAGACCATTACTTTATATATCTATCTTATTTTAGACAACTTTCAATCTTATAAGACAAGTCATTTGTGCATATCCACAACAATTAGTTTAAAATACCAGCCTACTGTTAACATTTATCACCGTCGGGCCGAGCCGGTCCCGTGCCGATCTCCGTCACCTCTTGGGCCATGCCGAGCCCACTTGGCTCCCCCCCTTTTCCAAGCCCATGAACGGCCCAAATGAAGCCGGTCTTATGCCGTGCCCGTGCCCGTGCCGAGCCGGTCTTGACTGAGCCTGAGCCGGGCTTGACGCGAGCCGGTCCCGAGCTGCGCTGTGCCGGGACCGGCCCAATGAACACCTCTACCCACAGTTTATTGTTATTTACGAGTTCGCCGGCGTCAATTCTTTATACCCAAATCGCACCCCTCACTCCTTTCTCTCGCCCAATCTTCTTTTCTTCTATCCTGCGCCAACCTTAAATAGACAAATTATTTACGACCCCTTGCTCGCTATCGTTCGCCAATACAGGTGAGCCCGTAGACGTTTGACCTTCATTGGCCTTCTATCAGTCACCACCATTGCCGATTGTACCAGTCAAGAAATTATAGCCCGAGAGAGCTTCTGCAGAGACTGGGCCGATTGCCTTTTGCCCCAAATTCTGACTCACGACTCGGTTCTCGACCATCCAATCCCTGAACTCCTTGCTGAATTTTCTCTCGATGTACGAGCGAATAGCTGGAATGTTCCTCTCCAACATCCTCCTCAACGTCGATGACGGCGTTCCGTCCACGAACTGTCTCTCAATCGAATCCACACAAAGCTAAGCCATATATATAGAAACTCCCATTGGAGAGATGTTGATTTGCTCTCGAGCAAAGCTCCATTAACTTGATGCGTAATGTTACGAATTTTAACACCAAGTCAATGTTTCTGGAGACGTTTTGATGAGCTTCCACGTAGGCGTCGAGCGAGTTATGGAGCGGAACGGCGATGGATTGGAGCTTGGAGTTGGAATGAGAAAGAGAAGATTTGAGGATAAAAATATTTTCATTTACAAATATTTTTCAAAAAGTATCTTGTAATTGTCAAATATAAACTTTTACATTTATCATTTGGATGCCTAATGGAGGAAAAACAGCAAAAGCATCACTCATGCAACCAATGGACGGGAATTACTTTGCAACTTTTCCTAGTTTAAGGACCACTTTGAAATAGATTAAGGACCAGCAGTGCAGTTTATTGTTTCTAATGTGTTTGTTGATTTAGCTGATAAGGTTTTTTTTTTAAAAAAATTGAATATACGTGCTAAGTATTTTCCAATTTATCAAGAGGATGACATTGTTTATTAAAAAGAAATCTCTGTCCAGTGCCCAAGATCACACATATTGTCTGTTGGATTGGTGCAAAGATTGAGTAGAGAAGAAGCTCGACCGCTCGAGGGAGAGAGAAAAATTAAGAGCTATATAAATATAAAAGAAAGAAAATAATTGAAAATTATATATAGCTTGATTTTTAGCTATGTACTAGACAGGTTAAGGTATAAATTTGCATCTTACCCAAATCTTATCTAATCCAAATCTGTTCAATTGAAATATATATATATATATATATATCATCAAATTGGATTTTTTTTATATTTTTTTAGTTATTTTTTTGTTTGCCAAGGTCACGAATCTCACGATGGTAATTGACATCCCCATGAATTACCGCGGTCGCGCTACAGATCGACAGGACGTGGCCCCAAACACTGTGCGACGCATTTATTTTTTACCATGCTTTGCCTGTAGTTTCGAAATTTTGTGACGAGTTTTTGTCGTCTTCTTCACCAAAGTCTTCAGGTCATGTCTATTGCGTAGCATTGGAATATATTATATATATGATTGCAATTCTTCTTCAATCAAAGCTAAGCGAGTGATAATTTTTTCATATTTAGAAATATTTACAAAATGTATTATGATATAAAAGATAGGAAAAGTATACATTTTTTTAAAATTTAAAAAACATAAACCTTAATTAAAAGTATTTAACGCACGATATACCTTGAAAATAAAACCCAATTGAAGACTGGGATGTCCGAGCATCCAACCATTCGCCTGCCATGTCTTGTTGTAGACTTGGTCACATCTAAAAACCTAACCTATATGATTTCTAATTACAATTTTGTTCTCTTAGGAAATTACTTGCATTTAGTCAATATACTAGTTGGATTGCCAGCATGTTGTCACGGCAATTTGTTGTTTGGAAACTTGATTATAAATAAATAAAATTTATGAAATGGGAAGACAAAGAACAATATTTTAGAAATGCAAATGCTATAAATTAGGGAGCCAATTGTCTTAAAAAGAAGTTTGGGGGCCAAAAAAGATAAAGTGTGATGTTATGGAAACATATTTTAGCATTTTTCCCATTTTCCTACTTTAAACACATCCATACTGGGCCAAATACTGTTCATAATATTTTTACTGTACCTCTATAGGGAAATCAAATTGTTATTTAGTGTATGCGCGTGCGCGTGTGTGTGTAATTGTATATATTATAGTTTTTTTATAAACAAGGGTAGTTACAAATCTTAATTTCCTAATAGGAGTAGTTTTAATCTTATTTACTAAATAGGGGTTGTTCTGACACTACTTAATCAATTTTAATGGAAAAATTTGACAAAATGTTAACAAGAGTTCAAAATTTATAGCAAAAAGGTAAGATGAGTCACAATTTTTATTTTTCTATTTTACAATCATTTTGTATAATTCGAACAGAGTGTTATAAAACATTAATAAAAGCTTACAAAGTATTTCACTTACAAATTATTTTTGAACAATTTTGTAAATTAAAAAAAATACTCTTTTTAAGAAAAGTTATAATTATTTTAAATCACAATTCTTATTTACCAAAATACGGTGTTTGAGATTGTGGAAATATTTATTTTTCTATGAGAGAAAATGAATACAATAATAATAATAATAATAATAATAATAATAATAATAATTCATTACATATTTCCCAATCCACTTAACTGAAAACTCTAGTCTACCCTACCTCAACCCTCTCCAATTAGCTTACTTAAATGTAAGATATGGTTTCTAGACCAAATAAAGTTATAATAATTTTAACATAAACTATCATATATTACATTTATTTATGACATTTGTTGTTCTTACACCATTTAAAAATGAACATTTGTTTCCAATGAACTATAGGTATTTAGCATTAAGATGCTACTATTATCTTAGTAATGGGATTAATTACTTAATATAAAAAAATAAAACTTGATCGAGTTTTACAATGCCCGAATCTACTTACTCATGAGGAAGCTATAAGTCTTTACTAAATCCACTGAAAATTCAATGAAGGTGGTAAGAATTTAGCTAAACATGTCTAAATCTACCCCCACTAACGTCTCTACTCCTACGATGATGCACTAATAGAAAGTCATATATCTTCTCCCAAACTCTTTTGTACACAATTGACAATTCATTAAAGATGAAATTGGACTTTCATTCACGAACATGATTTTCAATCTTACAATTTCTCCTGTTAGTGTTTGTCTTCTATTTTAAAATATTTCTTGAGATATTGTATAGTATCATTCAAAAAGATAAGCTCTTAAAAATACTTAAAAGTATTTATTAATTTTCTTTTAAAAATATTTTTAATTTATAAAAAGTAATTCAAAATCATTGATAAAAAATTACTATAAAAAATGAAATACTTTACAAGTGTCTATTATTATTTTATATTCACTCTGTCTCCAAAAAGATGATAAATATTTCTTTTTGTTATTTCCAAAAAAGGATGAGTTGTTTCTTCTCTTTCAAAAGTTTTTAACATCTAATTTACCATACTACCATCTTTAAATTCTTTTAGTATAAAACCCCAAAAAAAATTAGTTATCATTTAAATTATCATTACACAGATAAAAATGAATTTTTTAATTTGATCTTTAGGGGTAAAAGTGGAAAGAATAAAATAAATTATATACTCCATCTGTCCCGTTTTAATTGAAATAAATTATATTCTCCCTCTATCCTAGTTTAATTGAAACATTTTTCTGGGCATAGAAATTAAAGTATTTGTATAATAAAATTTTAAATAATGATTAAAAAAGAAAACATTCTTTTTTGAGTTTTGTGCAATGAGAGCATAAATGAATATTAAAAAAATTCTTTATTAGGTTTTGTGTAGTGGGAGTTTAAATGAGAGTAGTAAGGTAAATTAGAAGTTAAAAAATTTCTAAAATGGGAAACATTTTATTCTTTATGGGACATACAAAAAAGAAATACGTTTCATTCTTTTTTAGATAAAGGGGGTACATTTTAATCTCTGTATCAAAAAAGAAATGAACCATCAAAATGGGACGGAAAGAGTAATATCTTGTTTGAATAATATAAAATGGTTGTAAGGGAAGAAAAAAAATGACTTATCTGGCATTTTGCTATAAGTTTTGAGATTTACTGCCTGTTCATTTTGTATTAATTGGGTCAATTTAACGTGCTATTAACTGTACTGAACCAAGCTGCAATTTCAACTCAAAATATTTAGGCCTCTAATATCACAAAATTACGACACTGCCACTCTAGTGCTTCTCCCCCGTTTTATTGAATGCTGCCGCACCGCTGCCTTGCTTCACCCTTAACTGCTTCTTTCTCCATCTAAAAACTTTCGATACAAAAGATGTGTGTTAGAGTTCCACTGGCCGATCGCTCAAAGTTTTGCTCCGAATTTGTTCTACAATTCACTGTTTCTAGTTTGCTTTGATCACTAAAAGGCCGGTGTTTCCAATTGCTTGTTTCTAGTCTAGATTTCCTATTTGTTTGGATAAATCTTAGGTTTGCTTGAGATTTGGGAATCCTTTTGCCATGGATTTGGGAATCGATTGCAAATCGTTGGTGAATCGTTGCCATCAATTTGCTCGGGTACTGGGCAGATGTTGCAACATTGGGGGATGTCGGCTATTGGGCGGACATTGCAACGGATGAGGACATAGGCTACTACGTGGACATTACTGTTAACAGATGCGTTCAAGGTTGCCATTGATAGTTGTCATGGGTTTGCTCAAAGGTTGCTGTCGATTTTCTCAATTTTGCATAAACGTTGTTGTTGATTTTCTCGGATTTCAGCTTCATTGCCGTCGATTCATTGCTAGACAGAAGTTGCAGCGATGGAGAATGAATCGCAGGATCCAATGAACTCCGGATTTGATTTAATCTTTATTCAAGTCGAGTTGTGGGTCCGACTCGAGCCAGAACGTGAAAACGCGTTAATCAGATACTGTTAACGCGAAATGAATTGGGCCTTAGTTAACATTTATTAAACTTTTTCCGTTTAGTGTTGCTAGGATAACCCATATAAGGTAAATAAGATTAAAATGACCCCTTTTGGGGAATTAAGATTAATAACTACCCTTGTTCGAGAAAAAACTTGTATATATTCGCTATGGAGCGTTAGAATGAGTAGCAGGAAATTAAATCTAGAAACAGTATATATATATACGGATCTCCTTTATTCCTTGAGATTGTCTTGTCATTTAAGGAGTTAGAGCGTCAATTAGAAATAGAAATAAAGGAAAGGTTCCCGAGGATCTTCTCCAATTGATAATTACCTTTTAAGTTGCGTGCATGCGTTAATCCTAGCTACGTACGTATCCTGGTTTAAATACTGACGCAGAGTGAGCTCGATCATAGAAATTGAGAAACACTTGGGAAACAGAAACAAACCAAGTAGCTAGCGACGATCATCGATCATCTCTACTGAAGAGCTAACCTAGGCTTAGCCATGGCCAAGGGTGTATTGGTCACGATCATCATCTCGTTGCTTTGGTCCTTGTTCACAACCCCTAGTAACTGTGCCCGACCTGACCTGTTGGGAATGCTTCCCAAGGGACCAGTTCCTCCGTCCGGCCGCGGTTCTCCTCCCTTCACCATTGGAACTTTACCCAAGAACGTGCCCATCCCTCCTTCTGGACCCAGCACGGGTGAGCCCCGTGAGCCGCCACCTCCGTTCAAGTTCGAGCCTTTGGGTGCAGCATCAGTTTTTCATTCTGGACCAAACCAAGGCACCACAATCGAGCGTCCACCTCCACCACCAACTAACTAATCAATTTCCGACTTTGTTTTCCACATTAGCTACGTGCCGCCTGCTCTAAGATCTGATTCTCTCTACATATATGCGACCAGCTTGTCCCTTTATAATATTACAGTATTAAATAAAGAAAAACATATGTTTCTCAGTGATTTATAGTATATATAGTTGAAATTAAATTGTATAATAAACGAAAGCTGTATATATATATCCTAGGAGAAATTAGGGTTTCGTTTCAATTTGGGAAAAAGCCAATAAATCGCTATAATCGAAGAAACTGGACCTAGAATCAAGTGTAGGAAATAAGGTAAGACTCTAAACAAATTAAAATGATGAATTTCGAAACGAAATAGCAGGGGAAGGAGAAGCTCTCTGCGCGGGAGAGAAAAGCCTCGCGAGCCAATGTACCACTTGATTCATTGCATTTTCTTAGCCCCTCGTACCCAAGGTAAATACGGTTGCCGCACACCGCGCATACTATTATCGTTTTCATAAAAAAATAAATATTAGAATATTATTTTAAGATAACATAAATTTAATAATATTTTTACACACATTTTATATATATTCTAATTTTTCTCATCATAATTTTTTAAATATAAATAAAATATAGTATATGATAGAAGATATTTTTTAATACAAAAAAATAAAAAAAGATTATATATAGAGCAAAATAAATAATACTAAAAAAAAAATAATGTATTGATATAATAGAAAAAAACACTTTAATAATAATAATAATAATAATAATAATAATAATATAATAATAAATTTTTTAATACCACATTAAGTTTCTAGGTGACTCGAAATAATCATTAAATTTTTATATTAATTAAGAAAAGTAACTAAAAAATAAAAATAAATATTTGTTTTATGAAATGTGTATTAATTATATTTGAATATTTTATATATTTATGATATTTTGTTGTAACATGACAAAATAAAATATATTTCACACACATACGCAAACAATAAAATACCACAATACGTACCTCATAATATTTATAGTATACTGTAATTTTTGAACAAAATGTAGATAAAAAATTAGCAGTATGCAAAATACTGCTATATACTGCAAAATAAAATGACAAAAAGTAAAAACATTTATACTGCACACTATTTATTTGTGATAAGCGATATATTGTACTCCCTCCGTCTCATAAAACCTATCCTCTTTGATAATGCACGTAAATTAAGACTTATCTATTTTTTACTTCTTTCTTTTAATATAAAACTATTAGTTTATTTATTTTTATATAAAGTACATGTACTTATCTACTTTTTAATGGGCTCTACGTACTTTCACTTTTTAACTTTTTTAACTTTCTTTTCTTACAATAAATGATATATATATATGTAATAATAAAAAAAATTACCTTATTTAAAAAGATAGAAGGGAAATAACTATTTTGAAACTGTACAAAAAAAAATAGAAGCCAACTATTATAAAACGGAGGGAGTAATATTTAATTCCACGCTTGTACCAATGAACCTACCCAGTAGCTAATAACCATGCATATCGCCTCCTTGTTTGCCTCATGTTTGTCTATCAATATCATACCAGATGATTTTTTTTTCTTAAAAAAATTATTACAATGTTTTGATCAGTAATGGAATACAACTACTTTGTGGGAGGCTTGCGACACAATATGGGTAGCATAAATTCAAATGAAAGAACCGACATCAATAACAAACGTAAACCATTTATATGTGAAAGCAAAACTAACTGGCAGCGGCTGCGTTTGTCAGTCGATTCAGTTACGTAAAATGGAACTCCAAATGGATCCTATAAATACAGTGGCTTCAATACCCACGGTGCATCCAAACCCGACATAAAACAAAGCAAAACACAAACACAAGCTCAAGTTGCAGTGATCAGCCATGGCTGCTGATTCGACTCAAAAACTAGCCATCTCGTTGCTTTTGACATTAGCCCTGCCCTTCACTTTCTTCACAAACTCTTGTGCCAGAATTCTACCACCAATCGACTTAAGGGTGCTTCCACCGCTGAACATAGCAACTCCTCCTGCTAGCAACAAGTTTACATGAACTGGGCGAAAAAAATCTTGCTATTATAAGCAATGGGACCTAACCTGCTGGTTCTGATGATTGTTACTTCTGCATTGGAGTGGATTATTTCGCAGGCTCTCCAGAGTTCAAGTGGAGTATTCTCTCCGCTAGCAACAAGTCGTCTGGAGTCGTAACCTGTAGTGAGTGAATTCAGTGAGTTAGACAGAAGTAAACTTTGTTTCACTGAGGAGAAAACCTGAGCGTAAGGCAGCGGGCGACAAAACCGATCTATGAAAGCTGAAGTGCATGTTTGTCATTGTTTTTATGATTAAGATAAAGCATGCGTTTAGGAATGAAAAAAAGTTAAGTTCATGCAACAATACCTTGATATTTGTGTAAGATCCTTCAGTTATGTACACCGGATGCTTAAGGTGCTCCACAATTGACACATCATCAGTTACTTCAAGCCCTTCTCTGCAGATCACATATGCTAACATTTTGTTATTTTATTAAATCTTTAGCTACATTAACACCTGGATCTACCGGACAAGACTTTTTAGGTTGACAATTTTGACTTGGGGATTTAGGGCCAATGTTTGGCAAAGAAAGAATAATAAGTTGAGAAAGACTTTTCAATTATCAGGCCTTCAAATCAGGTTGAATGAAAATAGTGTCAACGATGTGGTACCTGTTCACAAGATCAAAGCCTTTCTTGAGCAGCTCAGGCTTAATCACCTGTCCAAGAAAGTAGCAGAACATTACTTATGGGGGAATCCAATATTTTGACAAGTGTTACTTCTTTGTGATACAATGAGATAAAGTTTCTCCTCGAAATGTAACCTGAGGTGTTTGCATTTCCCAAAGAGTTTTTCGTTCAAGAGTTCTCACAACAAATGATCCACTATCTGCCTACACGAAACAAGAAAACAAACCTCAGGTTCAATGTAGAGTTCGGTGCACACCATGTTTTATCTACAGACACCTGACCAACTCGGAAAAAACCACTCTGAATACATTTCATGTTTACTTCCAACACTAAAACAAACTGAAAATATGACCAAAAAGGGCAAACTTGAATACAATGCCAGAAGACCTTCTAGCTTAACAGCATGTGGGGCATAAGTGCTTGGGGGGTTTAAAGAAAAAAAAAAAAAAGATTCAAATAATGCAATAGATCTTTCTCTGCATTTAATATATACCTCCTTAATTGTGGCTTTGACCGGCACACCCAGTACCGCAGCTCCAATCAGCCTCCCATCTCTAAGAACCTAAAATAAACAATTGATGGACCTTATTATTTCCCATTCAGAACTTGAACTTGTACCATACATTTCCTGCACCGTGGAACATGATGATGGTTCGAACTATTATAAATGCAAAATGCGACAAAACTTGATCCTTATTGCAGATGATTTGTGAAATAAAAGATACCTAAAAAATAACGAGAGAAAGAAAGAACCCCGGAGAAGAGAAAAAATGAGAGAAGATTCTACTGGTGCATGACATACCGAAGAATTGAATAAGTAAATCTATACCGAACTTTAAAATGAGATTTATGATAGCAGACGTTCAGAATGGTGAATGATATCCCATGCTTGAGATGGTCACGGCCAGTTAGGGCCAAACATTTTAATGCAAGGATAAATACTGACAGCCCAAGAAATGACATCAGAGAAATGAATTATCCAAACCTTTTCCACATCACTTTGTGATACCAAAGGTCTTGCCGAATCATGGATGCAAACAAGCTCAGAGCTCAAATCAACTGCCTGTAGGAAAATAGTTTAACCGAGCATCACAGAATGGCATCATCAATGTTAATTGACAAGTCAATATTGTATTCTAGCACAAAGGCAAATACGTGTAGAAACTCAAAGACAATTGGTCATCCTACAAACTTAGAGTTACAGGCAAATGGAAAGTTTCTTAAAGTAGTATCTGAAGTGACCTTAAGAAAATTATACTTTCTGCAGGATCCATACATAAGACAAAGTCTAAGTCTCTGTTTATCAAGTGCAGCAAAGATACCTAGTCACAAAGATAAAGAATATGTCAACTAGATTTTGCAATATTCCATATCTACCTGAAGGCCACTGTACACAGAATCTTGTCTTTCCTTCCCAGGCAATGTGAATTTAAGCTCTACATTGATTCTCTCTTTAGTTTCTGAGAACCAAAAACAATATTAAACTGAATATGTTATGAAGCAGTCACAGTCTGAGACAAACAAAATTTCAAGTGCAAGTTGCTGCAAGGAAGCAACCCCAGAACACAAGAACATTGATAACAAGAAAGACATGGGCAACTGACATAGATAGCCACACATGCACCCTTACATCACACAACAAAGGGGTAGAGAGAACCTTCAAAGACGTCCTGATAGGATGGATCACAGACTACTACAATTTCTTTTACTTGGATCATGCTTGCAAATGTGTACAGACTGCAAACAAAAAAGTGCAAATCTTTCTTTAGAAAGACGGTATAAGCTAAATCAGAAAACTAACAAACAGAATTCCATTGTACACATAATTAGCAAACATTATGAACAATTTCATGCCTAATTGAGGCATCTGGAGGTGCTCAGCACTCAGGTACTATTCTGCTGGAGCACTACCACATTGAACATGCTCAACATTCTTTAGGCAGCAGATGACAATGAGATTCCCAGCTAGGACTATTAAATCAATCACTCCAGCACTGAGGCTCTTCTAACTGCCACTAGATCATGAAGCATCCAAGTGGATGCGGCAACCTACCATTACTTCTGTAAAACAATTTAAGTGGCTGTATATAGTTGATAAAAGTTGTGCCTCTTTACCTATACAGTGCAATTGGCTGGCCTAGAAGTGGTAGATATTGCTTTGGCATGCTGGCCTATCCTGACAAACATAACCAAACTGTCATCTGGGAGATGAAGAAGAAAAGTATAGATAAAGAAATGCAAGCAAGTGCAAACATAAATGAGCACATTGCATATATACTGATACAGAGAGCGACTTACACCCATTCTTTTGCCTTTCCCTCCAGCCAAAAGAATGACAGATACACTCTTTTCTCCCATGTTAGAAGACACCTGAAGAATAATTATAAAAATGAATTAAAAATAGATGTATTACAGAGCTTAAAAACAAAACCAATCAGCAAGTTGGGGTTGGCTGGTGGCTACATGAATGATTCCTATCCTCATTTTGCTGGGTTAGAGTAAGATTTTTCTGTAAGCTTTAAAAGCAAGATCTTTTCTCAAGATACAAAGGTATCCCTTCATTTGAAGCATCATAAAGCCTAGACCACTTACATCATCAACCTTTGAAGAACCAGTGATCCTGGAAACACCATTCCTGAGCTTCCCTCTCAACAGTAATTTCTGCCCTGAAGAAAAAAACTTGGAATGTTAACGAACTACGAGAAGAAAAAAGAAACGAAGTTGCGTTTGCGTTAAAATTTCAAATTTTGAGCCAGAAGGAACTTAAATTTCAACTTACCTGATAGTGGGGGACTGAAGTGAGAGAAGGAAACGGAAGCTCTGGAAGAAACTGGGTGAGTGCCTGGAAAGAGTAGATTGAGAGGAGAAGCAGTGAAAGTGTGATTCCTTTGGAGAAGAAGACCCATCCCTCTCTCTCTCTCCCCCTCTCTCTCTCCCTCCCTCTCACAGTCTATGTTTTTTGGTCAGAGATGAGACAGAGTTAGCGGAGGGAAGGGAATACCGAGGGAGGGGATGCCACAGATTCCACTTGCGGACTTCTTCTGGCTCTGGCCCTTCTGGGTGACAGATCATGCGTGAGCTCGCGTTCATTTGTCACGTGAGCTAGTTGATTTTTTTTTTTTCTATTTGATAATATTGAACTACGTTTCAAAATCTGCATAAACTCAAATAGTCATTTTTGTCCGATTTCCTAGCTTAATTGATATAAAAATATGACCACATTTCTCATTAGTGGTGGCCAATGGGCAAGGAAATGAGTCATCTTAGAGAAATAAGCAAGACTCACACCTAAAGCAATTGAGATTTGCGTCTGTAATTGATATTAGGTATTTACTATTTTAAGGAAGCAAAAAATTAAAAGCTCCGATGATGAGGTTCCTTTTAATGATGACCAATAAAAGTATATTGTAGGTTTTCATTACAATTTAAAAAATGTAATTGATCTGATTATGCTGCAAAGCACAAATCTTAAGTTTTATCTTTTCATTTTTTTTCATGGAACGTTTTACTATTTTTAAGTGTAAGACATATTTCAAATTATATAAGTACTGTTTGATTTTTTTATTAATAAAATTTGCACCGGCGGTGGTGTTTCTTCTAAAATATATATGTTTCATAAAATTACTATCAAATAACGAGTGAAAACATATTAAAATGTATTTTTTTCTAATTGGATTAACTCGGCCCAGCTCGGACCCGCCCCGGCCCGGCCTGGGTCCGGGTTAGACCCGGCCCAGGCTCACCCCGCTTTGCTGCGGACCGTGCCCAAGTCCAAAAAAACCCATCCTAGGCCCACCAACCACCATTATTTCTTACCCAGAATTTTTTTCCCTCCTTTGAAAGTTTTTTTTTCTCATAGTAGTAATAGATAATTCTAAGTATAAAAAAAATAATTTTTTAGTGCCAACAATGCAAAAAAAAGGGGTCAATCAAGGTTCAAATCTTGTATTGTGCAAAAGATTTTTTTTTCTTTTGCAGCTAAATGGTGGTGTAAATAAAGTGAGTGAGGCCTTATTAATAGGATTTCTTTTATAACAATTTTTTACAACATAATTCTGAATACAAAAAAAAAAAAAATGAATAAACTAGTTATAAATTATATGTCATCCAATATTATACTTAGGCGATTTGTAGCTCATTATTTGAATCCAATTTAGAAAGAGGTCATTTTAGCATCTGTAATTGAGAAATGTATTTAAGAAAAGATAATTCTTATGTTGAATAGAATCCTTCATTAATTACACTTTAAACACATAATTGGGACTTTTATCCATTAAAAAAAACTTTCATAGTACAATTGAGGTATGTATAAAAACCTTACTTTTCGTAGCTACTTCATCCAATCTCATAAATCTAATTTGATCATCAATGGGTTTTACTCAAAGACATTGACCGTGATTGAAAGTCATCTTTGATTACTAATAGGTGGACATGATTCTAAAAGGCATAGCTTAGAGGACCAACGACTTCTTGCACCAAGAAGTAGGGGTGATTATTCAGTTTATTTATATTTAACTATAACCGAATGGCCGAAATTTTTTTGTTTTCGATTTTATATCATAATAACTGAATAGATCGAATTAAGTGTGAAAACCGAATTAAACAAAAATCAAATTTTGGTTATCAAGTTTTAACCAAATTGTACATGTACTAAAATGACTTAGAGGAGAAATAACATTGTTCATCCTCTCATTCTCTTTCTTTCTCATCATCATCAGGCCTTTAGGATTGAGCTAGTTTAATAGTACAATTCACTGGAAAAAATGTACAAATATATATAAAGGATTGTGCCTATTAAATCCACTAGTAGAAAAAAATCATTTTTTTCAGTTAACTAAAATTTTAATTGAGAAAACCAAAAACTGAAACCAAATTTGTATTTCGGTTTTCAGTTATCACAAAAAAATGGTAACTGAAAAATCAAATTTTTTTTTAGTTATTCAATTATTTTAGATGAAATCAAAAATTTTGCTCACCCCTACCAAGAATGCCGCAATGGAGGGTCTTCTATTATTAACACAAATTACAGAATGAAATATCATTGGTTTAGACTCTATACATTAAGGGTGCTTCTAAAAAATAATGGGATTGCATCTCAAATAACAAAATATAAACATACTAATAATGGAAGACAATTGTGGGGAAGTAATAAATACGAAAAAATCCACCACAATTGCATGATGGAAGCTATATATTGAAGACAATAGATAACAAGGTAGCTATATGGTGCACTAAGTGCAATGCCCTACACCTTTTAGTTTGTTTTATTTTAAAAAACATGATAGCATTATATAAACATCATTTCTTATGAAATATCACTATTTTTTATTACCAGGGACAACCCTATGCATTTTGTAGTCACGTCATGTAAGTAATCAGCAATACTGACATTGTAGTTGGGAGCACCGCCCAATTTGCTCATTGTTGCCAATGCACTATAGTTTGCTCAGTAGCAAAAGTTTCATAGCCAACATCATGCTCAAGCAGCTGATTGCATTTGGGGCAGTTATCACTCTTCATGAAATGTATGAGATCCTATCACTGATCAAATGAGTTCCTTCCCAGCGCAGTGCCCCTCTGCTCAACTTGTCTGACAGTTTACTTGGCCTTTGGTTATGGACATGTGGTGTGAGGTAGCCTAGTTGGATCCCTTGTTGCGGTAGAGTAGACTAGAGATCGAGGTTGGGGCCGATGGAAAGCTCGGGGGACTAGAGAAGCAAATAATAAAGAGTAAATGACAAAAATGTAAACAATGAGAAACTATGGGCTAAAGCCTACACCAAATTTAGATTATCTTGAACCTAAATAACAAATGAAGATATGCACTTGAGATTAATTTTCTTATTCAACTCACATTCACAAGCAAAGTACCCTGGGTGTTCATCTGAGCATATAATCTTGGAATTATTTTTTTGTCCTTGTCTCATTATTTACAGATGCTTGGATCTGGCCTTTAGAACATTGATGCATTTCTGTCAACTATAGTAACGACTAAATTATGTACCACATGCAGAAAATGAAATTGTTTGGAAACCATTTGCATATCTATCCTCTGGTAAGTAAAACCTCACAAAAACAAAATCACCATGAAAAATAAACACCCCTTTGTCCATATTCTTTGTATAATTTCAATTTTTAAACTTAAATTTAACTTAAATTTATTTATATTAATATTTGCTCAAAAGTTTTAAAATTTATGTTTAAAACTAAAAAACTTATAGTCTTTAAATAAATTTTTTAAACAACACATATTAATATAAATAAATTCACGTTAAACTTAAGTCAAAAAATTGAAATGGTTTAAAAAACAAGAAATGGAGGTAGTAAGACGAAAGAAACTACTGTAGAGAGCTTATTTAGTAAATTTTTTAGACCCATGAATAAAATTAATCCAAAAAAGCTTATTTACCTATAAGATCGGGTTCCTATTAATTGTTTTACAAACCCCCATTAAAGCTGAAAATAAAACAAGTAAGAAAAAATGCAAAAATAGATGTATAAATATTCGTACTAAACAGACTTCAATCCTCCAGTCCAGGAGATGTAGATAGCGCTGTGTGAGTACGACACATTCTCAAACACAAAGCACTAGCATTTTCACAATCAAAGATTGTCTTCGTATGTGTGTTTTATTTTCTTCTTTTTCTTTTTGACAAATTAAAACTTTGAAGTTATTATCCGAAATTCTCCTCACCCCTAATTCTCACGTCTCCTCTCTCCTGTAATACCTAAATTAATAAATAAATTATACAATACTTCTAAATATCAACTAATATACTATTCATTGAATAGTTAAAAAATTTTGGGCCAAAAGTTTTGAGTGGTTTTAGGCCAAGAGTTTTGGGTAAAAAATTACACAATATTCTAAATACCAACAATTGATACTATTTATTTAACAGTGCAAATTTTTTAGCCAAACTATTTGATGAGCATTGTGCTTCTTTTTTTTTTTCTATTTTCTCAATTTTAATCTATTTTACCTTTCGATTTAATTAAAATGTGTTTTCAATTCCTGAATTTTTGTTAGACCGAAATCCTATCTGTTTGTTGTTTTAGTCCCTAAATTTAATAACTAGAGTTTTTTCATTTGATCTCTTGGTCTTAAAACTTAATTTTTATTTTTTTATTTACTATATTCTAAAGCAAATATTTGGTCACTATAGTTTGTTTTTTTAATCAACCATAGTGATTTTTTTAACCTTTTTTTTTTATCTTATTATTGTTTCTCAAAGCAAAATTTTTTGGATAAAATCTAAATTTGGCTCCTTAACTATTCGGTTTTTCCTAAAATGGTCTCATAACTCTAAAAACGACTATTAAGGTCCACCTAACTAAACCAGCGTGCCTTATTTGAGTCTCATCCAGTATTTTTTGTAGTAATTCTGATGAAAAATGCATAGGTAGTACTTAATACCCCATACTTGGTCACACAATACCATGTGACATGGTAATAAGTGACAAGACTGAGAAAATAATAAGTTTTAGGCTGGAATTGACAAAAAAAAAAACATAATTTTAGGTACTTAAAAGATTAATTAACCTAATTTTATTAACTAACCCAATCTTCCCCAATTCCAATTTAATGCTCCAATCAACCTTCTCCTTCACCCGACACTCTCAATCTACCCTTGCCTCCGATGACATTCGTCAATGAAAACATCATTATTGACCGTTAGGCCATATATCTTAGTGCCAAAATGGAAAGGAAGAGCCCCAGTTCACTTCGAAGATTCCCGGGAGGTAGAGTTACACATTTCCGAACAGGAATCAATTACCGAAAAGAGGTTTGAAACAAAGAAAGGCTTGTGCAAGGATCGAATGAGGTTAAAACAGAGAGAGGCTTGCACGGGGATTGGATGCGATCGAAACGGAGAGGGGCAAGAGGAAGGTCGAGAGATGTGATCGAAACAAATAGAGGCTCACAGACGGTGGAGGCCAAATGGGTGGAGCCATTAAAGCAAAGGGAGTGACAGTGGTCGACGAGGCAGTAGTAAGAAAATGGGGGCGATGCTGGTTGAAGGTAGAAGATTTGAAAAGAATAGGGAAGATTGGTAGTGACATTCTAGTCCAACGACAGTCATCTGCATGGTTACTATCAGTCTTGGGTTAAAATTGGGGAAATTTTTGCTAATTAATGTTTTAAGTACCCAAAATTATATTTTTATTAATTCGAGTCCAATATTTATTGTTCTCTCAGTTTTGTCACTTATTGTCATACCATGTGGTATTGTGGGACCAAGTAGGAGGCTATTAAGTACCATATATGCATTTTCCGTCAGAACTAACGCCAGAAATAAATGTATGAGACTCAAATAGGACACGCTACTTGAGTTAGGAGACCTTGATAGTCACTTTTAAAGTTAGAGGACCATTTAAGACACATCAAATACTTAAGAGACCAAATTTAGATTTTACCAAAAATTTTAGTCACTATGGTTTGTATACTTTGGAGTATTGATTGGGTTGATTCGTTGGCAAATATTTTTCTGTTGCTTTTTTTCTTCCTTTTATTAACTTAGTGGTTAAACCATTAATGCCAATAATCTTTCTATTTGCTCCATTGGTTTAAAGACCTTTTTTCTTGCTTTTTTATGTGTCAATTGTTAAATTCCATTTTTTGTCATTGAAATCCTAATATTAGCCTTATTTTATTAATTTTTTCATATTATTTCTCTCCTCTAAAATAAAACTTTAGTTGTTATGGTTTGTATGTTTCTAGCATGACTTGGGCTAATGAATCTTTGGCTGATTTAATTTTTTTTTTTTTTTTACCTTTATTAGGTCAATGGTTAAATCATTCGTATATAGAATCTTTCTGTTTACTCTCTTAGCATCCAGACTTTACCTGGACTCTTGTACTTAATTTTTTCTCTTTTTTTTGTTACTTGTTTTTATGTCAATTTTTAAACACTAATGTTAATCATTAAAATCTTTATTGGATAAAGGTCATACCCTAACTTTAAGTGAAATCAAAATTTTAATTACTTATTTTTCATGAAAAATTTTCTTTGGTCACTGACTGTTATTAATTTTATTTATATTTAACGTTCATACAGATTGAAATGTGCAGACATTATGAATATCATAAATATTAAATGGGAAAAAAAATTAGCGGTAGCGACAAAGAAACGAGGCCCAGGCGAAAGGATTCTAGAACTTAAAAAGCACCAAATCAATAACCCAAGGTTTGGCCCATTCTTTTATTGTTTTGGTGAAGCGGCCCGTTCTTTTTTCTGTGTACAAATCGAAACGAACAACAGCCAATCGGTAGAGCTCGACCATTGAAGTCGAGAGACGCGGAGGAAGAGAAGACAGAGCAGAGAGTGATGGCAAAGGCGCTGGGACCCACGGGCGAGTTTTTCAGGCGGCGGGACGAGTGGCGTAAGCATCCGATGCTGACCAACCAGTGGCGCCACGCCTTCCCCGGCCTAGGCATCGCCGTCGTCGCCTTCGGCATTTATCTCGTCGGCGAGCAAGTCTACAATCGGATGGTGGCTCCATCCCCCTCTCAGCACCATTCCTCCGCCCATTCTCACTGAGATCAGGTTATTTATTCTGCTTTTGTTGTATCTACTCTAGCTTGTTAGTGAATTGGATTTGGCGTCGTGTATAGGGTTATGGTTTCGGTGGATGTGTTTGCTTTGATCCGTATTTCAAGTTTTTTCTCTGTGAAATTTGAAGTATCTAGTTGGGGAATTGTTGATTGAGATTCTTAGGGATGGCGTAGATGTAGAAAGGAGCTTTGCAATTCCATTTACTATTTCTGGCACTATTCTGATGACGACATAAGTCCGATTGGGACTTGGAAAGTCCTTTTTTCTTGCGTTGGTAAACATTTTTGGGAGTTTTTTTTTTTTTTTTGGGGGGGGGGGGGGGGGGGCCTTGATTTGTATTCTCAAATATTCCTATGACATTCAAGCTCAAAGTTGGAAATGGCAAGTTGAAAATGGAAATATTGTACAAATCCAATCGGCCTATCGGTTTGTATGCACTAGATTCAATATAAATTCTTGTTGGGCACAGTTCATGTGTGTGGGATACTGTGTGTGCTGCATAGTCTACGATAGTCAGGCATTTGCTTTTTATCTTACTGCAACTTTTTCTTTCACAATATGTATATGTTTACCACTCATGGCAGCATCTAGCTTTTAAAATATCTGGTTGCATCTGTAAGCATTACAGAGTTTCTAGCAGGGAACCAATAGGATTTCTGGAGCTGGCTATTTTAGTTTACAGGCTTGGGTTTAACTTGTGTTCTGGTTTAGAAGATTTTTGGCTGATATGTTTTGATTTATGATATTGGTCAGTTGAAGGTGAGGCCAAGTTGCATGACAGTGAAAATAGAGTGGGATTTGCAGAATAGTGATATCTTGAATGGGCCAAAGGGGCTAGGATTTCTATTTCCACCAAAGATGAGGTTTATTCTGTCTGAGCCATTTAGTGGAGTCTACTGAAAACATTGCAAGGTCAAAGCTGTTAGTTAAGGACTCTTATGATTTTTTTCGTTTTGCAGATATGTGTTTTACTTATATAGGCAAAAGGGGCATGATAGCATGCTTGTGGACAGAAGTCCTGTCCTATTATCTTTGTCTCCCTGCTTTGTCCTTCTAGATGTACGATGTGTCCTGTGAATTGGTGTTTGCTTATGGATTGATCTTGCAGGTGCTGCAAATTGCAAGTCTCATTGGGGAATGCTGAGGTTTATTGCACTAGGTTCTGTGTTTCCTTGTTTAATAAGCTGTTTGAACATCAGATCTTTGATGGCCTCATGTTATATCTGAGATCTTGTGCTGTAAACAATCCGAAACTGGCTAATGTAAGATTTTTGTTTTTCAGTCGGACATGTTTTGCATCCTTACCTTGTCAGATTATGTTATGAGTGTGCATTTTACATTCACCATCTTTTCATTAAAGGATATTGGCCCATTTGGTATTAGCATTAGTTGCCAAGAGTAACTTTTAACTTTTAACTTTTGCGGTTTAATCTATACCATTAATAAACCATCAAAACCCTAATTCTAAAAAGCTCTTCTCAAACGGGCATATTGTGTCTAAATTGCACATTTCAGAGTCTTGTGTACTTCTTTGGCAAGTGGATTCATCTAGATTTAAGTTGATTCTTGAAGCATCTTTTGTGAGACGAGAAATGTTAGGTAGATTAGCTAGTAAAGCTCGTCGTATCAAAATCAAAACACCTGGGTTGAACTTCATCTTCACCTATTAGATTGAGATATGCGATGAATACTTCTATGCTTATTCCTTTGTTTTATGTGAATGATGAGATTAAAGAAAGACGGCGAAAATGTATTGAGTTGTTGAAAACAGGAAGATTATCATGGTAGCACAAAGTCTTGCATGGATTGGAGCAATTTTTCGTTGCGCTAATACTTTTCGGATCAGTGTGTGTCAGTGTCACGATTGAGAGTCTTTTGTAACCGTGTAATGTTAAGCAATTATGTACTAATGGGTTTCAAACTTTCAATTGTATCAGTGCTTCCCAATATGCCACCAACATTACTAGTTTGAAGCAAATGTGTCACTTGCTATTTAAGAATCCGGTGGTTTGCTGCTTCTCCTCCCCTAAACTGTTCTTTCTGTATGCTTTTGATTATAAAAAAAAAAAAAGAATCTAGTTGCGTTCTGAGCCTGGTGAAGTGGCGGGACAATGTTATACGTGAGGCACGGTTCTAACACCGGAAAATCTACTCCGACCCCCCGTCTCCATTGATTCAATTTGTTCTCCACTCCAACATAATTGCTCACGGCCATCAACTCCAATCTCTCTCTGTTTTTTTTTTTTTTATGGAATGTTATTTATCTTGCTATTTGTGTGCCAAACAGTATCCAGACTAGGGGTGGAAACAAGCCAAGCCGCTTATCAAACGGTTCGGGCTCAAGTTCAATTTTTTTCTTTTCGAGCCGAGCTTAACGAGCCTTGAGCCGAGCTTCGAGCTATTAGATAAGCTCGAATATTTAACGAGCCAAGCTTCGAGCTGGACAGTGTTCGGCTCGAATACTTATCGAGCTTAACGAGCCTAGTAAAAAAAATAATATAATATAATTACTTACCCGGTTACCCCTACCCTAAATCCCTAATTCTGTCACCTCCAGTCCAGGCGGACCAGGCCCTCCACCAGACCAAAGTTCTTGTGCCCTTTGCTTCCCGAGTCCTGACTCCCGCGCATGACATTCCGGTGAACCCTGCCTTGCCTCTTCGCGTTGGACTCCAGATGTTCCGGTGAACCCTTATCCCACCGGCTCTTCGTGCCTGCCCTGCCCAGCGCCTTGCCTCTTCGTGCCTACCCTGCCCAACGCCTTGTCTCTTCGTGCGAATCGTGCCTGCCCTGCCCAGCGCCTTGCCTCTTCGTGCCTGCCCTCCCAGCGCCTTGCCTCTTCGAGCATGATTCGAGCTTATCGAGCCCGAATCGAGCTTCGAGCTTATTGAGCCAAATTTGAGCTTTTTCGAGCCAAGCTTTGAGCCCATTTTTCTGAGCTCGTCGAACTCGAGCCGAGCTTCGAGCTGAGCCAATTCTAAACTAGCCGAGCTTTGAGCCTAGGGGTGTTCGGGCTCGGCTCGGCTCGGCTCGGCTCGTTTCCACCCCTAATCCAAACCGGGCATTCCACCAAACATTTCACAAATTTTTACGACTCATCCCTAATTCTAAAGCACAAAATACAGGTTCAGCCTAATATTTGAATGAAAGGTTGGAATCTTGAAGTTGAAGAGAGAGGCCAAATTATATTTTTCGACAAATCTATAATAAAACCACGTGGCAAGCGATAGTTAGAGACGAAGATGATGTGACAAAGTCTGAAGTTGTCCAAGTCAATGTCCGTTAGTAGTGGTGACATGCAGTTTCAATCAACATTACTCTTTAGGATTTGACCTGTCCATCTCATAAGGTAACCTCCATCTGTTCAATCAACAACACTCTTTAGATTGTACTTTGTTGCATCTACTTAAGAAAAACAGCCGCATTTACATCCGGAAAAATTCATGAGGACTCACTTAGCTTATTTTTATATCATAAATAAATATCTGATTTTTATATTGTCCTAATGAAATATATTTTCTTCTCTTGTGTGTCATATTTAATTAATTTTCATTAATTTAACTGTTAAATAGGATGAAAAATATTGATGTGACATTTAATAATACTAACATAAAACTAAACTATCAATTTAGTCCTCAATATTTTCTATACACTAATTTTAACCCATTTAACTTTAGGAACCATTTATTTTAATCTATTTTTTTATACCACATTAGCATTTTCCATCCAACATAATAGTTAAATTAATGAAAAGTAGTTAATTGGGACACGCAATAGAAGTAAAGGTATTTTGCTATGACAATAAAAAGCTTAGGTACCAATTTAGAATACGAAAATAAGCTAAGTACTCCTTTGTGGATTTTATCTCGTATATATATAAATTTTTTTCCCTCAGTTTACCAGTACTGAGCATAAGTATTTATATAAAGAGTGTATGAAAAATATGCTGTCATTTTTAACTCGATACCCGAACTGTGATTTGGACAGTTATACATATTTTTTTAAAACTGAATTGGTTTATACATGTTTTTAGATCTAGAAAAATATTGCAGAAAAGACAACATAAGCTAGTGATCATACTGTAGTACGTTACATAAACAATTTTTCACAAATTTTTCTTCAATTAAATTATGATATGTCAAGTAGTACCAATTATTCGAATCTATATTAGTTCTACATGCGAATTCTGCATATAATCGTTAACTACCACATTACACCAAGTAAATGTTTTTGTAAACATTTTGCAGATTTGTCCTTTTTTGTAATCTTAAGGTACCATTTGGTGAACTTAAAAGACCTTGTATTTCACCGCCTATTTTTAACTTTATTTTTATCTAAAATTAATGTCATTTGGAAGCTAATATTTTGGGTAGATTGTACAATTTGTTCCAACTTCTCGTTACAATTTGGTCATCAATCTTCATTTTGTTGCACATTGGTCCAAACCTTTGTAGTTTGTTGCATATTGATCTTTACTTATATGAAATTGAGTTGGTACATAAATTCAATTTACAAAAAGAAAAGACTATTAGTTTAAATAGTTCATTAACTATGAAAAATTATGAAATGTTTTGAATTTATTGAAAGACAGTTACTAAACAATTTGATTTTATCAACTCTTACATTGTTATTTAACATCAACTTTGTAAATTCTTATCAAAATTGTTTGGTAACTGTCTTCAAATAAAGTCATTTTATGTTATACAGTTTTAATAATTAATGTGCATTTAGACTTTCCATTTTCTCTCTATAAATTGGAGTCTTATACCAACTCATTTTTGTATAGGGTTAGAGACCAATAAGCAAAGACCTTTAAATGTTTGAGACCAATGTGTCATGAAATCAAGGTTAAGGATCAATTTGCAGTAGGGATTAAATGTACGGGACTAGTGGTGTCTTTACCCCTAATACTCTATTTAACTAATAATCAAAGAGTATTCTCTTAAAAAAAATTCATGAACTGTTTTCTTATTTAGCTAAAAGAAAGGAAAATTAATAAAAATACTTACTTGTACACAGAGATTTATCTTTAAAATTTTAAAAATTTTAAAATATAATATGTTGAGCTAAAAAATAAATAATTCCTATATGTGAAAATTACAGTGAATATAATACACATATGTCTAATTAGACATAACATGAATTTTACATTTTTACCCCTTAATATTGCAAAAAAATTCTGACACTTTCTAAACCTTATGATATGACTCCATTGAGCACAGATGAAGTTGAAGAGGCGATCGGAGCTAGAGATGAAATCGGGGCGATGACCGGAGCGCGACGATGCCAGTAGTGGTGATCAGAGGAGGTGAATCCAGGAATGGTGACCGGAGGAGCCAGACACCAGGGATTCGAGCGAAAGATCGGTGATGAGATCTGAGGCGAGGTAATGCGGATCTGAGGCAAGATAACAAGATCTGATGAGAGGCGAGGCGAGGCGAGGCTAGGGCAGGCGCGAGGCACAAGGCGGGGAGCGATCAGGCGCGAGGCGAGGCGGAGACTAAGCGAGGTGAGGAGTGGCTAGGCGCAAGGCGAGGCTAGGGGTGAGGCGAGGCCAGCACAGGCACAAGGCACAAGGCGAGGAGTGGCCACGCGTAAGGCAAAGCCAAGACCAAGCGAGCCAAGGAGCGGCCAAGCATGAGGTGCAACGACGTAAGGCGAGGCCAAGGGTGAGGCGAGGTGTGGTGGCACGAGGTGATGCCAGGCGAGCGATGAGGGGAGGCTACGCGTGGAGGGAGGGTGGCGGCTGTGGTCGAAGAGAGGGTGGCAAGGATGAAAGGGATGATAAAGAGAAGAGGCGGATAAGAGATGCGAAGAGTCTGACCTGTTTAGACACTTTTCTATTATGCTTTAGACATTTTAAAATTTTTATTTAGACATTTTTTTAGACATTGAATCATATACCTTTATTTGAACATTTCTTCAAATATTTAGACACTTTTACATGTTGATTTGAACACTTTTATATATTTAGTTAGACACTTATTTTAATTATTTCAGACATTTATTTTCTAAAGTTAACAAATTATTTAGAAGTTATTTAGTTAGACACTTATATATATATATATATATATATATATATATATATTAGACATTTTTCAATATTCAATTAAACAATTTTACTTATTGATTCAGACATTTTTTATTGCATTTTAAAGATAATAAATTATTCACAAGTTGATTATGTCATTTTTTGTTCAGCAATTCTGTCATTTTTTGTGTCAGATGCTTTTACATGTTTATTTAGACATTTTACAATATTCAATCAGACACTTATTCTTATAGCTTTAGACACTTTTTAATTTAACATTATAATAATTTATTTTATATTACTGTATAGACACTTTCACATTTTATTATAGACACTTTTATTGTTTAGAAGCAACAAGGATGTGCTTGGAGGAAATGATCAGAAGCAAGATCCGGTGGGTGACGACGAGATCTAGGAAACAGTCAAAAGCAAGATCCGATAGGTGATTGACAAGATCCGACGGGTGACGACGAGATCCGACGGGTGACAACAAGATCCGACGGGTGACAACAAGATCCGACGGGTGATCGACGAGATCCGGCAAGTGATGACGAGATCCGGAGCCAAGCAATTGCAAGATCTGGAGGTCGATGATGACTATAAGATCTGGAGGCGGTAACGGTTCATCAGAGGATAAGACAATGGTGGCGGCAGAAGTGGCGACAAAGGTGAGTTTTCAAGAGTATGAGTGAGTTTTGGTATAGGGACAAATTAATTAATTTATTTTCTTGATTATGGATTATTTATAGGAAATTATGGCTAGATTAGTATGTCCAATTAGACATAGGTCTACAATATAATAACTATGTGAAAATAATTCATAATAACCATTAATTAATGATTTTCCCCCCAAAGATACCAATCTTTCCGTTTTTTTGGTGGTCCAATCCATCCAACGAGGATTGTCCCAGTTCCCAAAACAATGGTAGGTGCGCGATGCTTTCCAACCAGCACGCGATGCCCTCCAACCAACTCACGAAACCACAAAAGCCATATATAATAGACCATGAAAAAGGGAAATAAGTCTTGGCATGAATCGAAAGACTTATTAATGCCTTCTTAATGCTATCCCTGTGGCAACTAACTTAACGGTACATGGGAGCCATATAAATCCCGTTTGCCTACAATGCCAAGGTTATGACGGATCGCTTCTTCACCTATTTTGGGGTTGTGTTGCCAGGGTTTGAGTGATTTATGGGAAATTTTTTGTATGACTCCTGTATCATAAAATACTTATTTTTTCCAATTTGAATGTTGGTTTTGCTTCATTCTCAAGGGAAAATTGTAGATTGACAAAAGTTTCTACCTCATTTCAATGCTTTGGACTATTTGGTTAGAGAGAAATAAACTCATCTTTAGAAATTCTACTTTCAATGTTCAGTTTATATGCTTTTGAATGATGCTTTGTTTCAAATGCTCTGCTCTATATAGTGAGGGAGTTCAAGGGTCATACTACTTTCTTCGCATCCAACTCGTCGGCCTAATCCTTTGTGTCATACTTAGGGTTTGAGTAGGAGGAAGCTTCAAATCAGGCAACCTCAACCTTAATTTTTTGTCGTAAATGCTGCTTGTTGTTGTTCTTCGAATTTAAGGGTGGTTACATGACTTTGGACGATAATAAATGCTCCCCCAAAATGGCGTGAAGGTCAGACTTGTCTAGGTTGCACCTCTGTGATGGAAGCGGACGTCTTTGGAATTTAGGAGGCCGATAACCATTACACTAAGGTTCGTACTTCAAAACATCATTATTTTTAACATATTTTTTACAAGTTTTGACTCCACTATAGGGCACGTTGGTCTAATGGTCCTTAATGTCAAGTGTCATCCAATCCATCATAGAATTAATAAAGACCTTGTACCATTGTGCTTTGATAGTAATACTTTGCCAACGTGCTACTCCAACTCATTCATATGCTACTTTCTTTCTATCTAGCTTTTAATTTATTTGATTCTGATTAGCAAAAAAAAAACTAATGATTGTTATCGGGGGATTAAAGATTGATCATCAAAGTTTTCACAAAGTGATTAAGATCAATGGTTATTATCAGGAGGCTTAAGGTTTAATTTCCACTCTTCTTAATATATCTTTACAATGTGTATGAAAACAGAAGTCAAAATTGAACATTTTTTATTTTGAAAACCTAAGTTGAAAAAAAGAAAGTTTGGTGTAATTCAAAATTAAGTTAAGGTGTTGCTCAATGAAATTATTGAAAATTTGATTATTAATGATTATTTCTAAATATAGAGATTATTTGCTCATCTTATATTAGTAAAACCTTTACTAGTTAAAAATTTGAAAACCACTTTTGAAACAGTTTTTTACAAAAAATTTAAGTATATATTTATTATTTTCTAAATCTAGGTAAGAGAAAAAAATTTATAGAATAGATTATTTTTTATAAAAATAAAATTCAAACAATTATTAGCTAAATAGAATATTAACTTTCAATTGACACTGAGTGTAGATAAAAACAAGTAAAAGTGAAAATAAATGATAACAACCACATTTTCATTAATGTCAACAAAGGATACCTAAATTTTGCAATTACATGATTTAATAATTATATGGATTTGTTGCAAATATAACAATATTCAAAACCTAACGATTGCATCTGTTATACTATATAAAGGATAGTAGAAAAATATCTAAAAGATGATCAATAAACTCAATAAAAGATTGAAAATTTAGATGTCATTCAACTTAGAGTAAGGGCAAAGTCCATAGGGTACCCTAACTTATTTGTATGCCCTAAATGAGTATCTTATATTTAGGTTTGTCCTATCAAACCATCTAATCTCATAGTGTGTGTCCTAATTAGGTATATTCCGTCAAATTCACCATTAAATTGAATAAAAAATGCTAACATGACATTAAATAACACTAAAATAAATTTAAAATAATAATTTTGGTCCTCAAACTTTTTCAACCACTAATTCTAACTCTTAAACTTCCACTAAAATAAGTTCTACTTTCCTATCACCTGATCTAGTTCTTCTTAATTTTCAAAGGTGAAGGATGAGTGCAGTAGCCAGATTTAATCCCTAATTCCTAATTCCAAATGGTCTAAAATTTTTCTCTTATCTCTACAAGATGACCACAAACCTTAATCCTTATTCTTATTAGTAAGTCATTATTCCTATTCTCATTATGGTTATGAAGCAATTGCTGTCACCACTGTGTCACCTTCAGTGATTGGAAATAGGCCTATAGCGATTCTTCCTAACATATTATTGAAAGGAATCTTTCTTCTTTCTTAACCCAGATCTTTTTTTTCCCCTCTTCCCTACTGCCACATTTTCATGTCATTCTTTAGATTCCATTTTTCTTGACACTATAATTGTTTGACAATTGGCTCCAGCCTCGGCTGCCATCACCTTACAAGGTGTTAAGCCTGACACCAAGAACATCCATAACCTTTGGCTCAAGCTTTTTGAGGTCGAGACATCTCTCGTTGATGCTTGTCCTCCCATCCACACCATTAATGTCGTGACGATCTATGTCTTTGGCAAAGACAGCCTTATCTCCTGTCTTCCACCTTCGCCCTCATCTCTCATATTCTTGCTCAATTCCAAGGATGAGCTCAAGCAAAAATGGTTGACTCGGGGGCACAATTTAATACCAACATGGCAAAATAACACCGATGCTACATTGGCCACAATTTATTGTTCTCACTCGAGACCCATTTTTAACTAAGCCAACTGGTCTTGGATTTATGGCACTACTAGGTGATTAGATGTTTGATGATGAGGTTTTTTGCACCAACTTGCTAAGTCTTCGCTTGAGATCCGTGACATCAAAGATTAGGGAAATCAATGGATGACAAATCAAAGATTAGTGACATCATAGATTAATAAAATTGGAAGAAGAAACCAGAAATTAATGACAATGAAGATGGGCATTCGAAATGGTAGATCAATTCTCCTAAAAGGAGGGGAGGGAGAGTGGAGGAGGCTAGGCACAAAGAAGGAGTAGAAGGAAGAGTGGATTTAGGCTAGTAAAAGTATATTTAGAAGTTTAAGGTTTACAATTATCTGTTGAAAAATTTTGAAAACCAAAATTGTTGTTAAAACTTTATTTTAATTTTATTTAATGTCATATCAATAAGCTTTATCTAATTTAATGATAAAATGGATAGAAAATAACCTATTAGAATGTGCTATTTGGGTTTATGTAGTTTGATTAGATAAATTGAAAAGTTAGGTATGCATTTAGAATAAAAAATAAGTTAGGGTACTTCCAATAAACTTTACCTTTAAATTAAGTTACATCATGAAATGATGATAGAATTCATCTATAAAAAAAGCTACAAATAAAGCACCCAACTATTGGTGATTAATAATAAAAAAAAAGCATCTTCTAAGGACAATTTTTTAAATATCCATCTTGTAATGTTGCACCAAATTGATTTCTTCTCATACTAGGTACAATATGAAATGCACAAAACTTTAAAAAATCTTAATAGGGAATGAAACCAAAACATGAAACAAAAAAAGAGATCATTACAATTTGTCCCTTGAGGTTTAAGTAAAATTATACTTTGCCCCTCTTGTTTAAAAAATATATTCTTTGTCATCTACCTTTTTAATACAGTCTGATAGTAACTTCTGAAATCTTAATTAGATATTAAGGCAGCCATCTTCCAGTAATTTCAATTTGTATGGTATTTTTTTTACAATTAATGAAAATTTTAAATTATTAATTTTTTCTTTTTGTATTTCTTTTAAATTAGTATTTTTTAAAATGTCAATTAATTATAAAAAAATATTATACATATTGAAATTACCAAAAGATGATAACCGTATGGTCTAAATTAAGATTTCAGAAGTTGTCGTTAGACTGTATTAAAAATATAGGGGATAAAGTGTATATTTTGAAAATAGGAAGGGCAAAGTGTAATTTTATCTAAATCTTATGGGGCAAATTTTAATTAACCCTAAAAAGAATTTTCTCATCAATAAAGTGAACTATGATAAAATTTTAAGGTTGAAGATAAATTACTCTCGTCCCACATGTTACTCTCACACTTTCAACATATTTACAACTTCACCATGTACTTTGCCTCCCACTTGATTTGGTTTCTTTATTTTGTTTTCCACACATTTTTCCTTTTCCCCCCCTCTTTGTCTCCAAAACTTCAAAGTCTTCCCTTAATATGGAACACTAGCATTGATGCTATTAATCATTGCTTTTATTTTATTTTTTTTGTAGATCCCATCAAGATAGTAAAAAGCTATTATGCCAATTGACGGAGGACAGCCGTCACCAGGATACTCTTCAACTTTCCAAGCTTTTAGTGTTTTAAAGTAGGTGTTTGTTGAAGCTTGTGACATTGTGTGAATGAAGTAGAGGATGAAGAAGTGACTATGGTTATGTTGGCCAAGCTTCCTTTCATTTTGTTTCTTTGTTCTGCTTCTTATTAGTAAAATGACAAACAGACAAACTTTTAGGATCAACTACCAAAAAGTCATCAAACTCCTGCCCTTTTTCAATTCAGTCGCTTATATAATATTTTGAGCAAGTAATCACTTAAAATAATGTTAGAATAGACAATTCATAAATATTTAATCTCCAATTAATAACAATAATTAGAGAGAACCATATGCTCATTATATGATATAAAAAATTATTGTTTTGAATTGATTTATATATTAAGTTTGATACTTATTTTGCATATTTACATACAAATTATGAAAACGTGTTTATATATATATATATATATTAAAAAAGAAGAGAATATAGGGGGAAATTATAAAAAATTTTTAAAAATTACTATTGTACTGTTCTTTTCGATGAGAAATGTTATTCCATTCATATAAATATATTATTCTGCAATATATTGTTTATTTTATAAGATATGCTATTCATAAATTATGTGTTCTGTTCAGTAAAAGCAATGTTCTATTTATACAAATGTATTGTTTTGTTATATATTGGTCATTTTGTAAGAGGTGTTATTCATAAATTATGGTATTTTGTTCAGTAAGATGTAAAATTCTACTTAAACAAATGTGCTATTTTGTAACATGCTATTCATTTTGTAAAATGTGATATTAATAAATTATTCTTTTCCGTTCAGTAAAAAATCTTATTCTATTCATACAAATGTCATGTTCTGTAATGTGTTGTTCCTAAATTATGCTGTTCTGTTTAGTAAATATGTTATTTTATTCATACAAATGTATTATTTTGTAATATGTTGTTCATTTTATAAGATTTGATGTTCTTAAATTATGATGCTCTGTTTAATAATATGTGTTGTTATATTCAAATAAATGTGCTATTCTGTAATATATTATTTATTTTGTAAGATGTGTTATGCATAAATTAAGTTGTTCTATTCATAAAGAAGTATTGTTTTATTCATATAAATTGATTATTCTGTAATATGATATTGATTTTGTAGAAAATATAATTCCTAAATAATGTTATTTGATTTAATAAGAAATGTTGTTTCGTTGAGACAATTTTGATGTTCTATAAAATGCTATTCATTTTATAAGAGGTATTGTTAAATGATGGTATTCAGTTTAGTAAAAATTACTGTTCTATTCTTACAAATATGGTGTTCTATAAAATATTGTTTATTTCATAAGAAATACTATTCATAAACAATATTGTCTGATTCAATAAAAATGTTATTTTATTCAAACAAATGTGTTATTCCTTTCAAACAAATTTACTGTTCTGTAAAGTGCTATTCCTGCAAACAAATGTATTATTTTGTAATGTATTTTTCCCTTCAAACAAATATATTGTTGTAATTCCCCCTTCAAATAACTGTGCTGTTCTATGGAGTGCTGTTTAATTTAAATAAATGTGTTATTCCCATAAGACAAATGTGTTGTAATTCCTTTCAAACAAGTGTTATTCCCATAAGACAAATGTGTAATTCCCTCTTCAAATAACTGTGTTGTTCTATGAAGTGCTATTTAATTCAGACAAAAGTACTATTCTGCGAAGTGTTATTCAATTTAAACAAACGTGTTGTTTAGACAAACTTGAAATTTGAAACCTACATAACCAGTCAAAGTATATAATACTTTAGCAAATTTGTGCATGATTAACTAAAAAAAATGAAAAGAAAAATTTTATGCGGCAAATGAAGTTTTCACTGATTGGATTTACTACTACTCAATCTAGATTAGTCGACATTCAATTTAACTTTCATATGAAACTCGGTGTGTTAGTTTCATACTTCAAAAGAATGTATAAGGAAATCCTTAAATTATTAAATTCTGGAAGACCCCTACGTAAAACATATATTTTTTGTTAATTTATTCTTCAAAGGCCCCTAATAAAAAATATTTTTATTATATTTTAAAGTTTCTTAAATTATATGATCATAATTGATGTGTAATTTAGATAAATAAGCAATACATAAAAAATTACAATTTTTTAAATCTTTGTGACCAAATCTTTATGTTGATTTGGGATAAAATTATGTTATGTTGAGTCTAGTTATTGGATTATTTCGGGTTCAGAATAGGTCAATCTCGGGTCTAGATCATTTAAGGTTGAGTTTTCTTGGGTTTCACTTCAATCGAATTTAGGTTCAGGTCAAATTTGGTACAAATCGGGTTCAGGTCATTAACTTTTCTGATCAAATCGGGTCAGGTCGGCTTGAGTTTGGGTGGGTCAGGCCAAGTCATCGGGTTGGGTCAGATTTTGCCACCTCTACTTCAGACAGACATGTTGTTCTATATAGTGGTGTTTCATTTAGACAAATGTGCTGCTTAAGATATAATGGCATTTTTGTAAGTAATATGAAAGTGAGAGAGTAACAAGCTGCACCAAGTGTGCTCTATAGCTGCTCGAATTTTAAATATAACATAATTTGAGCAATGGAAAATTGGAAATGGATCAACGTAGTATTTCCAAATAGTTTGGACTCATGTGTAGATCAGTAGGAATACTGAGGTCAATTTGGCCATTATTCCATCACCATATTCTTACTATATATTAAAGAGCGTAGCCCATTTTACTGTTCATTGAACAGTGCAAAAAATGGTGACGTTTTGGGCTGTTGTTTTGTTTTTGTTGCCTCAGATTTCTGTTCTAAGCGAACGGTGTCGTCTATATATGTTTTGTTTTCATTGTTTCAAGCTGCCGTATGTTCTCGAGAGGGAGAGATTGTGGCTCTATCGCGAGAGTGGTGAAGAGGAAACTAAGACCTTGACCTTTCAACTCAAGGCCAAGGCGTTGAAAGCTTCAAGGGTGTATCATTACTACATGCTGACGCCGTTCTGCCTACAAATATTTAGATCAGTGATACAGGTGGCCCGGATAGCGAGCCGGAGCGATACAAGAATACAGGCGGATGGGGGAGCTCACAAATGTGGTGGAAGGACGTGGACAAAAGGCTGAAAGCATTATCGAGCACAGAGGGCAGCGCCGACGATGAGCTAACGGTGGATCGAATCAGTGGCGTTCGTGGAGGAAAGAGAGCCCAAGAAATGGGTGGAAAAACAAAGAAGAAAGATGGAGATGCAATGAGATGAAAAACAGAGTTGTGAACCATAGAGAGAAAGTTATGTGATGAGAGAGGGAGTTAAGTAGCAGGTGAGGGAAGAACAGGGATGAGAGAGGGGATGAGATGAAGACGAAGATGATGAGATGAAAGGATTAACTACCAAAAAGTCATCAAACACCTGCCCCATTTTCAATTCAATCCCCCATATAATATTTTAAACAAGTAATCATTTAAAATAAGGTTAGAAAGGATGATTCATAAATATTTGGAGATATTATTTTCCAAATAATAACAATAGTTAGAAAGAACCATATGCTCATTACATGATACTCCATTCGTTTCAAATTTTTTAAACCATTCATTTTCAGTAATTAATCTATTATTTTTTACTTTCAATATTTTTGTATATAAATGAGAAATTTTTTTGTATAAATGATAAATCAAGACTTATAGTTGTAATTTTTTTTTCTAATAAACAATAATATGAATAAATTTAATTCAAACTATTAAAAAAAGCCAAATGGAGCAAAGATAATGAAACAGAGGGAGTATAACAAGTTATTGTTTTGGGTTGATTTATATGTTGAGTTTCTTACTTATTTCATATATTTCTATGCAAATTATCATAAAATGAAAATTACACAATCCGCTCCCAATTATAGCATATTTTCAACAAGCCATTTCTTGCTCTGGCTCCCGTTTTATATCACCTAGGGGAGAACATATCTTAAATATATATTAATCTCATAGGAAAAAGATTGCATATACATGTTTCACCTCCAATTTTCTCAAATTAAAGTAGATAAAAAAATGCCACTAACAAATTGTTAAGGATATCTTATGATCAGAATTGAATGTGAGGATTTCTATGTTATCATATCTACCTTATTGTCGTCATTACTAAGGCATTTTTATGCAACAATGTAAGACATGATTCTAATTGAGACCCTTAGGTCCAATACTATTCATGGCATCATATGAATATTGATTTTACTTTTGTTTGCATAATTACTTGCTTTGTTAGACAAGTTTAATTAAGTGGATTGTTCATCTGACAGCCATGACTTGCAAACTTGCAATTTCCGGTGAGAGTTGATTGCTGGAGGTAGGAAATTGCTTCAATTTGTTTGGCCCATTTAGAACAAAAGAGAATTTTGACAGAGGAATATTTTTATTACCTGAGTTATGGGAGTGAAAATTTTCATGTTTTCTATAAAGTTTTCAACATCCCATAGTAGGATGGCTGCTATGTCTAATTATCATATGAGGTAGATGACTATAGTAATGTAATTACAATAATAGTTTATATAATTTTAAAAATATTTCTCCAATAGTATATACCATATACTATTACGTTATCAAGAGCCGCTAGCGCGGGCCACTTGACTAGTATTGTTAAAACAAGTAGGAGTGCGCCAGTTCCTTCCCTGGTTCGCTTTCTCGAGAGGCGCTCTATCTCTCGCCATAAACAAACGGGCCGAGTTGGTGCTGAATTGACGCAGCAGAGCTCAGAATGATGGAAGAGTTTCTAAAGCAGTGCGAACAGTCCGGCGACGCCGCCTATGGCGCCTTTAGATCGGTCCTTGAGCGGCTGGAGAATCCATCTACTCGGACCGACGCCCGCGTCTTCCTCTCTGATCTTTACAGTCGGGTTGGATCCTCCGAGGAATGCCTCCAGAAGTTCCACTTCCGGATCCAAGACATTTACCTGGACCGGGACGACGAAGGTACCTTTTTCTCGAACTTGCTAGTTTGGCTGAGAAATGAGCGCGCTTCCGTAATGGGCATATGTCTCATAGGAATAGAAACAAATTGCTTCGTACCCGTTTGGTTTAGCTCTGTATTTGTTTTTTTTTGTTTATGTTAATTGAAATCGAACATTCTATTTGTTGGCATTGTTGTTTGGTTGATGAGAAAACAGTGGAGTTACGCTAGAAAAGAACACGAATTCCATAATTTAATTTCAATGATGATTTTGTTAGTAACTTCGTTTTAAAAAGGATGATACGTTTTAAAATACTTTTCCGTCATAAAGCATGCTAGAATGCTGCTCCCCTTCTGCTTCTTATTTTGTCACATTGTGAGTGTACATTATGCTCGTGGTTTTGTTTTTCTGAGAAGCTACACCACCCATTTTTAGGTTTCCAGAGGAGGAGAAAACTGACAATGATGGTGATTCCCAGCATCTTTATGCCAGAAGATTGGTCATTTACATTTTTTGAAGGGTTGAATAGAAACCCTGATTCCACATTCAGAGACAAGTCAGTTGCTGAGCTTGGATGTGGAAATGGATGGATATCCATAGCTATTGCTGAGAAGTGGTTGCCTGCAAAGGTTTGCTCCCAGGCCCTGCATAAGATTCTCAAGTCCATATGGCAATAAGATTCACGACATTTTCCATTCAATGACATTTCTTTATGTTTCCGAGTACTCACTTTCAGGTGTATGGGCTTGATATAAATCCAAGGGCAGTAAAAATTTCTTGGATTAATTTGTATTTAAATGCCTTTGATGAGAAAGGGCAACCTGTCTATGATGAGGAGAACAAAACCTTACTGGATAGAGTGGAATTTTATGAATCTGATTTGCTATCATATTGCAGAGATCATGACATTAAACTTGAAAGGATAGTTGGATGCATACCACAGGTATTGTTATGACTTACAACATATTGAGCATAAATTACATCAGAATTCTGGGTCTAAATATTTAATGCTCCTATACTTGCAAGTTGAGAGCTTGTTTTCACTTGTTTTTTTTTCTTGTTTTTGTTTTTGTTTATTACTCTTGCAGATCCTGAATCCAAATCCAGATGCAATGTCTAAAATGATCACTGAAAATGCTAGTGAAGAATTTCTATATTCATTGAGTAACTACTGTGCACTTCAGGTTGGTCAAGTTCCATATGTGTGCTAATTTGACATGTAGTTCCTTAGGAAGCAGGATATGGCTTGATGTTCATGTTCCTTAGAGCTCTGTTTTCCCCAACTGGCACTTGTGATGATGAATAGAAAACAGATAGATAAACAAGGAAATAATTAAGAGACCAGGCACTTGTCCATTTAATGCTGGTAAATGTGAACTTATATGTGTGATTAGAGACTACAATCTAGGCACAGGGATAAAAGATGCAAATTGAAAAATGAACTTGGTTACGCGTTCCTTATGCCAAAATTCAGCTTCATTTGTGTTTTTGTGCTTAAAGCAGTAAGCTTTCTACCGTCAATCTCTACTCCCACTTGGGTAGGTTTAATATCCCTGTGTAATGTTTTAGAAATTTTAGAACTATATATCTGTTGGTTATTGTTGTCACTTATGAGTTTAAGTCTCGCTTTAGTGACTAATTATGACCAGGTATGAACTTTTGGCTGGTGTTGTATAATAAATGAATGAATGAATAAATAAACAAACCAGTCCCTTGTCAGTTCAGAACCTGTATTTTTATTACCGCATGCTAGAAGTTGTAATAAGGGTAGAAGAGTGCTACGAGGTGAGAGAAATGTGCTTCTATTCTACCTCTTCAGCTAGATCTTGATGCTATCATGCTTGGTTGAGCAAAGCTGACTTTAGCTGTGGCTTGTTACTTCATCTTGGATCACTGACTTTCAGAGCTAAAGTTTCATTACCTACAGAACATCATTTGTTTTTAGGCTTGCAATTACAGACTTCATAGCAGATGGATTAAGAATAGGGAAAAAGTAACAACATATCTTGAAGGTGTTGACATGTGCTCTTTTCATACTTTACATCACTTGCATATAGGTGCATTATACAACTGTTATAGTGCTCTTGATTTGGGCTTTTGCCTTCAAAATATATATCATACAATGTTCAAAATTAGTAGTTAAAAGGTAGAGTTTCAATTTCATGAAGACATTAGTTCTACCCTTCTTCACTCAAAAAAAAAAAAAAAACAAGAAGAAGAAAAATCTAGGCAAGTCATCTGAGTCTCTACTTGATTGTATGCAAAGACAATTAGAGAGACCACTTACATCGTCTGGTATCCAGTGTATCTATATGTAAAATTTATTCATCAAACATGCCAATGCTTGCCATTATCTTATTTGTCATGCATGGTTGGTTACTTAGTTTAATGATAGGTTCTGCATTTTCATGTTCTCTATTCATTTCGATATAGGGTTTCGTTGAGGATCAATTTGGCTTAGGGTTGATTGCTAGAGCAGTGGAGGAAGGAATTTCTGTAATCAAACCTGCTGGGATAATGATTTTTAACATGGGAGGCCGCCCTGGGCAAGCTGTCTGTAAACGGTTGTTTGAGCGCCGAGGTTTTCATGTCAACCAACTTTGGCAGACAAAAATTCTCCAGGCAAGTGCATCTTGCTTCTGTTTGTAGTTATGTTTAATGAACATGCACTTCACTAATATCTACTGTTATAGGCTTCTGACACAGATATTTCAGCACTAGTTGAAATTGAGAAGAATAGCCCGCATCGTTTTGAGTTCTTCATGGGACTTTCTGGAGATAAGCCAATATGTGCACGGACTGCATGGGCTTATGGGAAATCAGGTGGTCGTATCTCTCATGCTTTATCAGTTTATAGTTGTCAACCCCATCAACCCAACCAGGTGTTTACTTTACTAAAATGTTGCTAACGATATGTTTCTTCAAAATGTATATGGAGTTAATTATTTATTTGAAACCAACAGGTCAAAGTGATATTTGATTTTCTCAAAAGTGGGTATCAGGAGATTAGCAGCTCTTTAGATTTATCTTTTGAAGACGATTCAGTTGCTGATGAGAAGATACCTTTCCTTGCCTATCTTGCCAGCGTTCTAAAGGGAAACTCATACTTCCCATATGAGCCACCTGCTGGAAGCAATAGATTCCGTAATCTGATTGCTGGTTTTATGAAAACATATCATCACATTCCACTCACTTCCAATGTAAGAAAACACCTGCCTTGTTAGACTGTATGTTCAATGGTTAATTTACAAACATGTTTATCATACATGTATGATATCGATAGTGTTAATAATATAATATTGTAATCGCAAGAGACATGCAATAAGCTATATACTCCCTCTAGCCCAAAATGATTGACACATTTTAAAACTTTTTTGTGTCCCAAAATGCGGGGCTCACTGACATATTTATACCATCTCCAGTCAGTGTAGAACATAAGCTATTTGATTAGGCGACACAACATCCTGAATTTTTATGAAAGATTGAGGGGTTGCTATCTTTTCCAATCTTTCTATGCACTCTTTCTTGGTACTATATTTCCTTACTGATTATTTTTTTGGAAAGTTTTTTTGTACTCTGTTGAAGCTCTTATCCTGACTCTTGCCTCTCTCTCTGTGTTTTTTTTCCTCCAATCAATGCCAAGAACATTGTCATTTTTCCTTCAAGGGATGTCGCAATTGAGAATGCTCTTCGGTTGTTCTCACCTCGTCTTGCAATTGTTGATGAACATCTAACACACAACTTACCAAGGCAATGGTTAACATCCTTGGCAATTGAGGTATGCAATGTTCATGATATGTGAGTTTGTAAATTGCAATGACAAGAGTTTAAGATGTATATCTTTCTAAATTGCAGATATATGTTTATTTATTTTAGAATTCAGAATCTCTTCAATAGATGTCTCCTATTAATACAATTGCTCTGTGATCAGGTCTAAGGCAATTCGTATGCATGCTGAACATAGACTGCTGCTTGGTTGTTTATGTGCTCACATAAGCTTCAGTTGCTAGGATTTCAAATCTTTGCAATCGATTCTTTCCACTCTCAACATTACTGATGCTGGTCCAATTGTTGCTTATAAGGAGATTCCTGTGCATCCCATCATAAACTGCTGCATTCACCATTATGGCTCATTTACTTATTGCTGAAACTTTGTTTATAAAACTGATCTGTGGTGGCTAAGTGACCCAAACTAAAGTGAAGGGATAAAGGAGGAATATCACTTAAACAAACAGTTGCAGCAGATGTTGTGTATTTTCTTTTTCTTGAAGAGCTGAACACGTGAATGAAAATTCAGACTTGAATCCCACTAGCTCAATCACAGCAGATTCTACAATAATATAGTTTACATCTCAATTTTAGGGCACACAAACTGACCCATCAGAGGTGGTGACTGTCATTGAAGCACCACGCCAATCAGAGTTGATGATGGAGCTGATAAAGAAGTTGAAGCCTCAAGTAGTTGTCACCGGGATGGCTCATTTTGAAGCTGTTACTAGCTCTGCTTTTGTTCAGCTATTAGATACCACTGGAGAAATTGGATCTCGTCTTTTCTTAGACATATCTGATCACTTTGAGCTTTCCAGCTTACCAAGTTCAAACGGAGTACTGAAGTATCTTTCAGCAAATCCTCTGCCATCACATGCTGCAATTATATGTGGCTTGGTAAAGAATCGGGTATGTTGACAATGAACCTCTCTTAAGCCATGATATTGATGCTTTTTCTTTTTCTTTGTTTTTTTGAAACTGAAGTGATATTCTTAGAATGATTAATTGGCTTACCATTGTGTACCCTTTCCTATAGTTTGAAAATGTTTCATTTTAAATGGGAGAAACTATTTACAGGTTTATTCCGAATTAGAAGTAGCCTTTGTGATTTCTGAAGAAGAGGCTATTTTTAAGGCATTGTCAAAAATTGTGGAAGTACTAGAAGGGAACACAGCCCCAATAAGTCAGTACTACTATGGTTGTATTTTTCATGAGCTTCTAGCGTTTCAGCTTGCCGATAGACGCCCAGCACAAGAGGTAGAGTACACACTTTTTGTTCAGTTTATTCATCTGACATCTCAACTTCAGACTACAAATTCTCGACTGTTCTAGAATCTGAGTTGCTAAAATATCTATCTCAGTTATTCTCTTGCGTCTTGGACAAGAAAAAGCGGATTTACCATGAATTGAGATTAAGAACTTTAGTCTGAATTATGTGCATTCTCACCTAAATGCCACCAACGACTCCAAACTGCTGTGCTGCTAGTTTGTGGCATCCCAACTCTTTTGATTCATGCCCCTTTGGCTTTCTTCTGATATATTCTTCAAACACTGGTTTGGTACTTTGAATTTTTTGGAGCAACCTAAGCTTTCTGGACCTGGTCCTAGATTGTAGTTTATCAAGCTGTAGCATTGGAGGTTTTTGTACATCTTGTAAACATTCTCCTGAAGTTTTTTTGGTTCATTGCTGAGGGGTCTAACAGAGGGCATCTCAAGCTATGAAACCAAAGGAAATGATTGGATTTGCTACATCAGCCATATCGGTGCTTGACAAAGCTGAATTATCAATCACTAATGCCAACTGCTCCCTTATCCACATGGATGTGGATCAAAGCTTCCTATCTATACCATCTCCTGTCAAGGCTGCCATATTTGAAAGCTTCGCACGGCAGAACATGTCTGAGTCTGAAATGGATGTCACTCCAAGCATTAAACAATTTATCATGAGCAATTATGGATTCCCGACTGATAGCAGCACGGAGTTTATATACTCAGATTGTTCGCAAGCTCTTTTTAACAAGCTGCTACTTGGCTGTATTCAAGAAGGTGGAACCTTTTGTTTCCCAGCTGGTTCCAATGGGAACTATGTGTATGCTGCCAAGTTACTGAAAGCAAACATTCTAAGCATTCCAACCGACCCTCAGAAAGGCTTTAAGTTGACAGAGAAAACACTAAACAATACCCTTGGAACTGTGTCCAAGCCTTGGTTATACATTCCTGGCCCAACTATTAACCCATCAGGATTACTTTACAGTAACAAGGAGATGGAAGAAATTTTGACAACCTGTGCAAGGTTTGGTGTGAATGTTGTGATTGACACTTCATTCTCTGGGTTGGAATATGACTTTGAAGGTTGGGGAGGGTGGAATTTGAATAGTTGCATATCAACATTGTATTCTGCCGGCAACTCTTTTTGTGTTTCTCTGCTTGGAGGACTCTCATTGAGAATGCTTGGTGGACCCCTCAAATTTTCTTTTCTCATTCTCAACAAGCTGCGACTGATTGATGCATTAAACAGCTTTCCTGGGATAATTGAACCTCATAGTACAAATAAATATGCAATCAAGAAGTTGTTGGCTGTAAGAGAGACAAAGGAAGGAGGGTTGTTGGAAGCGGTTAGACAGCAAATCAGAAATTTGGAGAATAGAGCTAAGCGTTTGAAACAGGTATTGTCTTCTCTGTCTTGTTTATTTTATTATGTGGTTGTGTCTTTCTATATTCCATACATCAAATTTGGTTCTTTTAGAATTTTGCTTATGAGGGATGATGGAAATGTCGACGAGAGTGAAACTGCTTTCTCAATTGGTTGGCTTAGATTTCAAGAAGGCTTGCAAACATAGCCCGTATTATTGAACTGGAAAGTGAGTTCAACCAGAACTGTGTGACAATGGATCCAATCTTAGATTACTAACCGTAGTATTTGAGGAATAACACATTAAATATTGGCAATTTTGAAAGCAGCTACAATCTACTTGTCTTCATTGCATTATCTTTTAATTGCAAAAAGAAAGCAGCTACATTTTACTTGTCTTTTATCAACATTGGGCACTGCTTATGCTATTCTTGTCTTAACGTTGTGTTGTTTATCATATGCCATAGGCACTGGAGTCATGTGGGTGGGATGTAGTTGAAGCCAATGCTGGTGTTTCAATGATTGCAAAGCCTTCTGGTTACCTTCACAAGACCGTAAAGCTGAGTGACCAAAATGGTTCCATCAGTGAAGTCAAGCTTGATGACACAACTATCAGGGAAGCCTTTGTCAAGACTACAGGCTTATGCATCAACAGTGGTTTGTGGACCGGACTTCCCGGTTACTGTCGCTTCACCTTTGCTCTGGAAGACGCTGAATTTGAGCGAGCTTTGGACTGCATCTCCAAGTTTAAGACTTTAATTGGTGCCTAATTTTCGTCGGTCATTTCATATCCTTTGCAAATAACCAAATCAGCGTCGGTGTTTCGATTGCTGGCAACTCGACCATCTCTGGTGGTGATTCTGTTTTACCTAGTGTAGCCTTCTACGGTCAGTAGAAGAATGAAAACCAAAGCTAGACTGTTGAATAAAATTGCTAACAGAAACAAAACACAAGCTGGTGACAAGATACACAATCTCTACCCTCCTCCTTGCCATAGGAACTGCCCATCTCCTTTGCGTACCATTGCTATAGCTCTGCTCCCGTTTGCCCATCTGCTTTGCTTGGGTTGGCATTAGTTGTTTGTAAACCTGCGAGATCATTTCTTATTTCTGGGACCCTACATATGGAGCGATAATTAAATGCCCAAACTAATTGCTTTAAGTAAAAATATAATTAGAGCAAAATGGAGCAAAATGTGATAATACATCAAGCAGAGAAGGTAAAAAGTGCCGCTTTTTAGTTGATAGGGCAAACTGTCCAATACATATCAGTTCAAGTGACAAACTCAAAATAATAATTTACGAAATTTTTTAAACAACTCGTACGTCGTTTCTAACCTAAACTACTTCTACAAAAATATGAGGTGACAGTAAATTTACACTATATATATATATATCATCCGCTGCTTGAGTTGGCTGCTTGAGTTGGTAAAAGTGGTAAGTTATATTTTCTTGACCTAAATCATTTTTGTCCTTCAAACAATGTTAATTCGCTTAAAAGAGTTCTTACATGTTGATGCGGTGCAATGCGACCCCAGGACCTCCCAATTATGAACAATAAAGCACTTTACCCTCCTAACCTTATATCCGTTAGTTGACTAACCCATAGAAAAAGAAAAATTGTGTGTCAAGTCACTTGGTTTCTTATTTTGTCTCTTTCATACTCTATACTTACCATCTAACAATCCAAACATCATCCCCAACTCATTTTCCTCTCCACATTTATGCTTTACCGTCAATCGGGATCGTATCCACCGAGGACTCAGCCTCTTCAATCAAGGTCTTGTCCAATGTAAAAAAAGAGGTGGAGAAAAAGGTCGGCCTATTGGCAATAGCAAGCCCACTAGCCCAGCTTGTAGGTCCTCTCTCTCTTCTAGATCTCCACCCACCTCTTGATTCATTTCATGTAGCCGATCGGCCACCATTTTTCCAGATCTATCACCGTCACTCCCATGTTAAAATAACACGGTTTCCTCTTGCTTGACGTCCCTAAGAACCAAGAAATTAAATACTATTCTGCTAGATATGCTGCATCACAAATTTTTAAGATATACTGTACCGTATACTGTTATCATTTTTACAAAAAAATAAATGTTAAAATATTATTTTAAGATGATATAAATTTAGTAATTTTTTTGTACATTTTATATGTATTCTAATTTTTCTCATCATAATTTGTCAAATATAAATAAAATATATATGATAGAAGATATTTTTTAATACAAAAACTATAAAAAAAATGTTATATATAGAGCAAAATAAATAATACTCAGAAAGAAACTAATTTATTGATATAAATAAAAAACAGTTTAATAATAACAATACATTTTCTAATACCACATTGAGTTCCTAGGTGACTCAAAGTAACCAATTAAATTTTTATATTAACTAAGAAAATTAACCAAAAGAATAAAAATTAAATATTTATTTTATGATATGTGTATTAATTATATTTTAATATATTATATATTTATGATATTTTGATGTAAAATGATAAAAAAAAATTCACTTATATAAAAAAAATATATCATGGTACGTAACTCGCGGTATTTATGATATAATGTTGTTTTTGAGCAAAATAAACACAAAAAGTGAGTGATATACAAAATACCAAAGTATACCAAATAATAAAATAATAAAGTGTAAAAATATCTATGTCTATACCATGCTATTTAATTCTAGAGAACCGCTCCATTGGCCAAAAATTTGGTGTGAAATACCTAGTGAAGTTCGCAAGGCAATATTCCAGAGATCCCAAGTGTTCTCGAGACCAAATCTGTCCCCCACATCGGCCGCAAGCAGGGCTCCAACAAGTCGGCTAGGTTTGATCCAGAGAAATTAAAGGGTTAGCATGTCACAGTCAGACTAAGGGGGAAGAACAAATGGGTTTTTTTTTCCACCTCCTGGGCAGCGTGTTTCCTGAGAAAAGTTCATATTTGTCACAGAATTTTATGGAGGAAAAGAAAATTTGAAGAAGAGAAAATTGGGGGAAAAAAATAGTGAGAGAACGATGAAATAAATTAATTAAAGAATGTAAAATCCAAATTCTATTAATTATACATGGAAACAAAATAAAAGTGAAAATACTTCTGTTGAAATTTTCTCCTTTTTGTCAAAAAATTCCATAAAAATCTGTTACTTTGTGTGTATATATATTGAAGTATTGATTATTGGTTACATAAAGTATTATTTTTAAATGACATTGATTTCAAAAAACCTAAAATTAATTTTGTAATTGATTTTTTTTTGTATTTGATTATATAACTTGTATTTCTTTAGTGAATTTTATAATTTTGAGGTTTTTAGTCAGTTTACATTTAATTATCATTAAGTGTCTTAAAGTTATGTATTTTTATGATTTAGCAACTAAGACTTAAGTTTTTACAATCAGGTCACTGGACCATTAGAAATCTAATGGAGGAACGCCAAGTTAACAAATAAATGGATTTAGTGTCCCACGTTTTATAGTTTAGACACTGCAAAAAAGAAAATTATAAAAATTTAATAAGATTATAAAAATTTTACTTTTAATAGATTACTACACCTATATAATATTAGTTTTAAAATAAAATTAATTTTAAAAAAATATAAAAATAAAAATAAATTATTTTAAATTAAGTTAAGTTAAATTAGCTCTGAGTTGCACCATACCTACATTCAAAAACGAAAATAATTTGAATAACGAAAAGGGGTAAAAACCTATTTCCTTCTCATGATGTCAAATCGTAGTGCACAAATGTTGCAAAGGACAAAGGTGTAAAGAAAAAAAGAAAAAAACATAAAAAATACGTAGGAGTTTCTTCTGGAGCACTCGGATCCATATCTTTCCCTCCAAAAACACCGTTACTCGACTCCCTAGATTGTTCTACAAATTTGCTGAGTTCCTCTTCCGAAAACTCCAGACAATTCCTCCCCTCCCTACATAACACCCACCTCGCTTCATTCCCCGTCATCCAACCAGAAAGCCAATCTAGCCAAATCCCAGAATCATACCGCACCACGAGCACACTTGAACAATCACAAATGGCCCTCCAATCAATAATCACAAAGACACCCATCCTCGCTCTTCTCTTCGTTCTGATGTCGACTCAAGCCACCTCTCTGGTTCCCTTCACCAGGTCGCCATGGGAGGTTGCTCTGTTCCCACCCGAGGACCCATTTCGGATCCTGGAGCAAACCCCTCTCACCATCCCCAAAGGCCTCGACACTCTTGCCCTTGCTTGCGCCGACTGGAAAGAAACCCCGCAAGCCCATGTTTTCTCACTCGATCTTCCAGGTACACAATAAATTTCTACTCATCTGCATTTATAGTTACAGTCACTTGTGCAAGATTTTGGTGCTGAGATTGAACATTTTGGGGGTTTGTATATTTTCTGTAGGGATGAAGAAAGAGGAGTTGAAGATTGAGGTGGAAGAGAACAGAGTGTTGAGAGTGAGCGGGGAGCGGAAGGCGGAAGAGGAGGTGGATGGACAGAAGTGGCACCGGGCCGAGCGAACCACCGGGAAGTTCTGGCGGCAATTCAGGCTTCCGGGAAACGCCAACTTGGAGCACATCAAGGCGCATTTGGAGGACGGCGTGCTGCGGATCACTGTGCCCAAGTTGGGGGAGGAGAAGAAGAGGCAGGCTAAGGTTATCGATATTTCCCAGGAAAACACCTCTGGCCAGGACATTAAGGCTACCAAGGCTTGAATGTAATTGGAGTCTTTGTTTGGTCTCTCTTTGACAAGGTGGGGTTCCCACGATCGTGGTGATGTAAAATTTGTGATGTCCATTTGTGTTTGTTTATATCTGAGAAATCATAAAATAAAGTTATTTTTTAACTATATTGAATTTCTAACTAATATTCTCTCTCTCTCTCTCTCTCTCTCTCTCTCTCTCTCCATCCACCCATCTCTTCTGTGTCTTAGGTTCTCTTGGTAGTGACTTCCGGTCGAAACTGACCAGTTCTGGCCGAAGATTTTCGGTATTTCTTCTTCTTCTATTTTTTTTTTTTTCTAAAACTTCTGTTCTTGCCAAGACCTCCCATTCTTGAGCTCTCTTATTGCTGTTTGGAGTCTATTATTTCCTTTTAATGATGATTCTTTACAGACATCTGTTGTGATGGATTAGTTATTGGTGGCATTTGTTTGGAGATAACCAATAAGGGTATAAAAATCGGAGTTATCATTTCTATTAATACGAGAATTTTATTTGTCTTGATCCTCAACAATTAGTTACATGTCCCTGCCATTTCTCTAAAGTTACATGTCATCCGTTTTTTAGATATTGTTTAGCTTATTTTTAAATGATATAAAATATTTTTATTTTTAAAAAAACATTGATATACTCAAAATTTCCCGTACATCATCTAATGGAAGACTGCTCTCAAACTTCTTGTTTTTTTTCTTTTGATACATAGAATCATTTATAAGGGATAGCTATGAGAAATGTTCTTTTTTGTTTTTTTTAATATCCAGAAGCATCAAGTGTATACAGATAAGAATATTATATACAATTAGCAAAAGTTAGGATTGGTTTGCACGTTTTTTAAAATCTCAACAGTTTTAAGCAATGTTGACATTTTAATTTCAAAGGCTCTGTAGAACTCAAAATATAAAAAATGAATAAATTTACTTGAGTTCCTTGACTTAGAGTTCATTCGTGGTTTGTTCAAATTATTATCAATTAAAGTCTAAATAAGGATTTAAGCTTAATAAAAGATTCAAACCCAACTTAATTTACTTATTATTGGCTTGGCTCGTTTCAAACTTAGTTTTTTTATTTAATTTAAGTGAATAGCTCAAGTTTAATTGATTAAAAGCTCTTTTATAACATATTCATATATTTTTTTTTATTTTAAGTATGAACAAAAACATCAAGTTAAATAGAATTCTTAAATTGAATATAATCAATCTACTATTCAGTTCAACTAAGCTTGTGAGTTGGGCAACAACAAAATGTCTTAATTAAGAGGCATCCTATTTATTTTGTCCAAATTAACAATTCGATATGAGAGGAAAAAAAACTTCTTACAAATATTTAGACGTCATTCATTTGAATGACAGTGGACCATGTAAGATAATTCATTATACTAGTTGGCCAAGAGGCAACACCACAACAACCTATCCGTCTTTTTCATTTTAAATTAAAGTTAGTGGATTATATTGTGAATCATTTTTATATATAATAATTATTTATTAAAATCATCAATTTAGTAAATATTAATACTTTATAAAATTTTAAAAAGAATATTACCATGTTTTTTATTAATTTTCTTTTATAAGGTTACATAAGTTAAAAAATTAATAAAGAATGCTTATTTTTATAAAAATATTTTAAATCATTTCTTCAACTTCTTAAAAAGTGCAAGATTTCAAAAACTTGATTATTTATACAAATAATTACTCCTTTAATTCGACTTGTTGGATGCAAATTCTAAAAGCTGAAAGAATTGAGATTGTTGCTCAATCTCATTTTTTTTTTCCTTTGAAGATGAATGAAGATGGGATTGATTCAAAGGAAGCAAATACATGAAGAGCAACCCATATGCAGATTTTAGCGACAAAGTTGTGCATTTGTTAAGGAAAGTGAACTTAGGTTAGGTCTCGACCCTCGATGTTGCCAAGCACATGATTGATCACGACGACTGAATCTCCATCATCGTCCTCTCGATGAAGGGTCTTGATACGAGTCAGCCTATCTCTACTAATGGGCCTGATTTGGGTAAGCCTATTGTGCTCCTAAGGAAGGGCTCCAGGGTAAGTCAGTAGTCGGCTAGGTTTAAGGACTTTATTATGGGATCGAATATTCTAAGGATATTGGTGAGTTGTAGACTTCCAACTAAAAACCGTTGTAATCCGCCTATATAGGTGGAATGGGTTCATGAATGAAGCAAGCAAAATTTTTCTCATTTCTCTCCCCTAAAATCTATCTCTCCCATCCATTCTATGTGATTTCCCTATTTTCCTTATACAATATTTTGATTACAGGTAAAATACGCATCATTTTGGTGTTTTCATTGAGAGATCCAGTGTCCCCATGGGAAAAGGGATGCTTACCCGGCATAAGGCAGTGGAGGAAAGTGTTGTTCAACTGAAAGAGCAACTGCAGCAACATTCAACCTTGCTCTAGCATCTGGAGACCATCTGCTCAACTATTTAACAATATGCATCTGCCATAGAGAAGAACTTTGCCTTGTCTGATTCTATACAGAAAAACCTTGTCCTCCTAACATATGATTTTATCCGATATTATGCTAAAACTTGCCTGTTTTGAGAAGCAACCTGTTACCTCCCCTCCATCCCAACCTCCTTTACTCCTAACACAAACTATTCTTCCGCTTATCACCGTAACCCCCACAACCCCAAGCCCGAGTCCATCTAGGCCCTCCATAGTGGCCACTACACTACCAATCACTTCTTCATGCTTCCCAAAGCTTGAGATTCCTTTATTTTCAGGGGATGTTCTTGGCTGGCTTTTTCAGATTGAAAGGTTCTTCTTTTATCATGAAACTCCTCTTAAACAACAATTGGAGATTGCAACCTTCTACATGATTGGTCCAGCACTTCTATGTTATCACTGGATGTATTCAACTCAGCAAATATCATATTGGGAGGCCTTTGCCCATGCCTTGGAGCTGCGCTTTGGTCTATCTACTTATATTAACCATAAGGTGACTCTATATAAGCTGAAGTAAACAACCACCATTTTGGCCTATATGGATGAGTTCGAATTGCTCTCAACTCGGACCAGAGGACTTTCCAACCAAAATCTATTGAACTACTTTATCTTGGGTCTCGCACAGAACATCCAATGTGAGATATTTTTGCTCTAGCCCACATCGTTACCTTAGGCCATGGGAATGGCAAAGCTTATCAAAGATAAAATGGCGACAACCCCTTGACTTGTCTCCCGTCCTAATCCGCCAAAGGTGTCAACAACTTCTTTCAATCCAAATACTCTCGAACCCTGATCATTGCCTAGATTGCTCATTAAATGATTTACTCTAGCAGTAATGGTAGCTCGGAGAAAGAAAGGTCTTTGCTACAATTGCGATGAGAGATTCATACTTGGGCATTACTATTATTTGCTCCAATTTTTCTATATGATGGTTGACGAAGGAAAGGATGACTCACCAATAGATTTGGGAGTCATGGTAATTGGGCAGGATGACATCACTCCTAATGATGAAGGTCAGGAAGAACTTATGAATTTCCCTACATGCTATTGATGGATGCACAACCTCTTATACCTTGAGAATTCAGGGGATTGTTAAGGGTAAGGATGTAATGGTTTTGATTGACAGTCGCTCGATGCATAATTTCATGCAAAAATGCCTTACCAAATATCTAGGTTTACCCATCTAGCCAGCCGGACAATTACAGGTTAAAGTGGGTGATGCTTCTTTGGAAAGCTCGGGTGAGTGTACCCAAGTTCAGTTATCTTTAGCCCAAAAAGAATTTAGTGTGGGCTTTTATCTTTTTCCAATATATGGAGCGGACCTTGTCTTGGTGGTGCAATGGCTAGCCTAGCTAGGCTCAGTGCTCTTTGACTATCAGAAACTCTACATGAGTTTCCAATACAAAGGCCATCAAGTCACTTTTCATGGGCATAGGGCCACAGAATTCAATACCATCACATATGGATAATTGACCCACAAATTGTGAGCAAAAAGTATGGCTTCCTTGTTTGCTCTGACCCTAGACCGAGGGACGTTCTCCCTCACTGAGCCACTTTTAAATTTGCCTCTTGCCTTGGAACTTTAGGCACTTTTAAAGTGATATAAGGATATTTTTTCTAAGCCATTTGGACTACCATTTGCTCGCCCTATTGATCATTAGATTCCATTAGTACAAGGAGCCCCACTAATAAACGTAAAACCTTACCGATATCTTCATTTTCAAAAGGGAGAGATAGAGAAATTAGTGCAACAGATGCTGAATGAGGGAGTTATTTAGCCAAGCATAAGCATTTTCTCATCACCGGCACCACCGGTTCGAAACAAATATAGCACTTGGCGGTTTTGTGTTGACTATCAAGTTTTAACACTGTGACAATGAAAGATCATTTTCTGGTCCTAACCGTTGATGAGCTATTGGATGAATTGAATAGAGCCCAATATTTTTCCAAATTAGATCTTCGGTCTAGTTACTATAAGCTTTGAGTCCATTTCAATAACATAGCAAAAACTGCGTTTTGTATGCCTGAAGGGCACTATGAATTTTTGGTAATGCAGTTTGGCCTTTCCAATGCTCCTTCATCTTTTTAGGCTTTGATGAATTTAGTTTTCAAATCAGTATTGTGAAAATATATACTAGTATTTTTTGACAACATCTTGGTCTTTAGTAGATTTTGGGAAAAACACATCTTTCATCTAAAATAGGTACTGAACACTTTGTGGTAACATTCCCTCAATGTGAAAAGAGGTAAGTGCATTTTTGTCAAACTTCAGTGGCTTACTTGAGGCATATTATCTTGGACAAAGGGGTGGAAGTCAACCCTGATAAAATTGCTATTATAAGGGACTAGCATGTGCCTATTATTGTCTGCCACCTACGAGGATTTCTTGTACTTGCTGGGTATTACCATAAGTTTGTTCCTAATTACGCTACCAAGGCCACCCCACTGACTCAGTTGCTGCGCAAAGACGCCTTTGTATGGTCAGATGCCATAGTAGAGGCATTTCAAATGTTGAAGAAAGCTCTATCAACCACCCCCGTGTTATAGCTGCTAGACTTCTCTAAACTTTTTGTGGTTCAAACTGATGCATCTGAAGCAGGTGTGGGCGTAGTACTAACACAGCAAGATCACCCAATTGTGTATTTTAGCAAATAGATTGGACCAAGATTACATTCTTCTTTAACATATGTCTGTGGGATGTACACTATTATAGAGGTAGTATGAAAATGGAGGCAATATCTACTTAGGAATCGCTTCACCATCTAAACAAATCACCAGAGCTTGCGAAGTATGTTTTCTTAAATGATCCAAACACTTGAACAACAACAGTGGTTATCAAAGTTACTAGGCTATGACTTTGAAGTTCAGTATAAGCTAGGAGTATAAAACGGACAAGCAGATGCCTTTTTCAGGTTACCAAAAGCCTCATTCCAGGCCATCCACGTTGTGATGCAACCTGTTTCCGGCCTGATCCAAGCATTCCGCACCTTCGTTGCTCAACATGGTCACACAAAAGAACTCTTCCAGGCCATCCAAGAACATCTAGGATATTATCTTGAGTACTCTATCAAAGATAGGTTAATATTTTTTAAGGGTCGCTTATTTGTTCCATCAAATGTAGCCTTGACTTTCCTGATACTACAAGAATACCACAATTCCCCAATTGGTGGACACAATGGAGTTCAACGCACTATAGCCTGCATTATATTTTACTTTTATTAGCCCCAAATATGGCAATAGATCAAGGATTTTGTAGCACAATGCTCAGTTTGCCAACAGGTTAAAGTAGGAAATTCGGCTCCTCAAGGGTTTCTGCAACCACTTCCAATTCTGATTAAGGTATGCAATTGCATTTCCATGGATTTTATTACTTACTTGCCCTCTTCAAATGGCAAAACCATGATCCTTGTAGAGGTGGATCACCTATCAAAATATGCACATTTTTGTGCTCTTGGAACTCACGTTTCTACTCTTCAGCTAGCTGAGATTTTTGTGAAGGAAATAGCTCGCCTCCTTGGTCTGCCCACTAGAATTGTTTCGGACCAAGACCCCATTTTTATGAGCACATTTTGGCAACAGATTTTTAAATTATAAAGAACAATTTGGCCGTCAGTAGTGCTTACCATTCGCAAATAGATGGACAAATGGAAGTGGTAAACCGTTGTCTTGAGGACTATCTCCATTGTTACACAGCTGATCATCCTTAGACTTGGGAAAAAATTTTACCATGGGCCGAATACAACTAAAATACTGCTTGACACTCCTATATCAAAACGAGTCATTTTGAGGTCCTCTATGGGCACCCGCCACCCTTTCTGTTAGATTACATACAAGGCTCCATTGTTGTTGTAGCTATTGATGAATTACTAGTTGAATGATCTAAATCTTAGCTCAACGAGTTACGCATGGAGAATCAAGCAGACTAGCATCGCACTGAAAAGAAGTTCAAGCAAGGAGACTGGGTATTTGTGAAATTGTGCCTTTATCAACAAAGTTCAGTAGCTTAGGGATGGTTTCATAAACTAGGAAAAGAGGTATTATGGGCCCTTCCAAATTTTGGAAAGAATTGGACCTGTGGCATATCACGTGGAGCTGCCCAAGGAATAAAAAATTCACAATGTTCTCCATATGTCTCTCCTTAAACAATGCCATAGAAATCCCACCACCTAGAAAAATGTCTTGCCATATGACGCTTAAGGCTCTAACCCCGTCACGCAACTAGAACAAATCTTAGGTTTCAAAAAAGTACTTCAGCAGGGTCACTTTTCAGATCTAGTCTTAGCATAGTGGCAAGGACAAGGACCACAAAAGGTAATTTGGTAAATGATATATGAATTTTTAAAGGAATTCCCAGGCTTCAACCTTGAGGATAAGGTTGCCCTTGAAGGGGGGAGGGGACAATGATACGAGTTAGCCTATATATACTAATAGGCATGATTTGGGTAAGCCTACTGCGCTCCTAAGGAAGGGCTCCAAGGTGAGTCAGCAGTTGGCCCGGTTAAAGGACTTTGTTATGGGATAGAATATTCTAAGGACATTGGTGAGTTGTAGACTATTAACTAAAAACCGTTGTAATTGGCCTATATAGGTGGAATGGGTTCATGAATGAAGCAAGCAGAATTTTCCTCATTTCTCTCCCCTAAAATCTATCTCTCCCATTCCCTTACTGTGATTTCCATATTTTCCTTTTACAATCTTATGATTACAGGTAAAATACGCATCAAGTCCCTTTGCTTCTCTCGTCAATTCCTTTACCAAATTTGTTGCTAATTCCTAACCCAAAATCCAACCCCTCGATATCCCTAGTGTTGACCTTCTTTCTTTAGACTTGTTGAAATCCATAGAAGCTTTCAGTACGCATTCATAGAGAGTTATCTTTTTCTCCCTTTCCTACCAAATCTTTCTCTACATGACCTTCAAATTCAATTGGATGATAAAATAAATTACCCAATCAAAGAAAAAAAAATGATGAAGAGCAGGTGACAATCTATAGATAGGTTGTTGTAGTAGAGAAGAACAATTGAAAGGGTTTTAATTAATAATATTATTTTTTTTGGAATTTTTTGGAATTATGTTACGTAAATTATGAAATTAAAGTAAAAATCTGAGCATGTTTCTACATGTTTGTGGTTGGCTTTTACTTTTATTTGCTGTGTGCCAAGGAGGAGAGTGATAGCTTCTGGTGGCCGTTAGATCTGAGGCTATTAGGAAAGTTGTTAGAAAGAGGTGACGTGGGTGGTGGATAGGAAAAACTAAAGTTTAGAATTATTGATTGCAAACGTTTGAGGACCAAAATGGTTATTTTAAATTTATTTTAGTGTCAACTAATGTCATATTAGTATTCTTATCCGGATTAACGATTGAATCAACAAAAAACACCCAATTGAAATGCACAATATGAAGTTAGATAGTTCGATAGGGCAAACTTAAATGTTAGATACCTATTTAAGACATAAAAGTAAGCCAGATGACCCTCTATGGACTTTACCCCCAATTTCATACATATGCAAGTCAATTTAGTCAAACATATACACCATTTTCAAAACTCCATACTTGTATTATAAGTACCCATATTCATACAAAAACCAAACAAACTAAAGGCAGAAATCAATCAGTTTTTTGGGTCTAGATTTTGAGATTGAACCATACATTAACAAAATCCAATACTTTTCACACAAACCCATTAAATTTACATACCTGTTTCGGTTGCCTCACCATCATCGGGTGATGAATCCACGAACCAATGTATGAAACTCTTGCAATGCCACCTCGGTTTGATCTTCTTCACACATTTTGTAAGAAGACAGTGGTGAAAGGGTATTGGGTATGGAACAACAAAGATTCTAGTAGAAGGGGGACTGATTGTCGTTTATGAGAGAGAATAAGCTTCATCAGTTAGTGATTTGTATGAAAATGAATGGTAAAATTGTGATGGTTTTGCCAGTTTTTGTTTGACATAAAAAATGACAAGAGAGACAATGAGAATAATAATATTAGGTCTATGAGAGAGAATCATGGTACAAAACCACGAGGGAAAAGGTTTGGAAAGTTATTTGTATGGAACGAAACAAAATTGTGGGTCATCCCTTGATTTTCGCACCTTCCTCTTATATTTCAAACTAGAAACGGAAATCTTATAACATCCGTTAGATAGTGTATACACACTATGTGCTTAGTGCCAAGTCCCCTGTCCAACCCATGCTAACCTAACTACTGAGGGACTAACTCGTAGAAGTTAGTCAGTTAAGGGACTCCTGTCCTATTTACGCCGTCAAATTTAGTAAAATATCTTGCAAGGGTTTTAGGATCGTGAAATCTGGATCGGCGCTAACATACACAGTTGAAGAAAAGGAACCCCAGGAAGCCGAATGGAAGAAGAACAGTCCAATTCCATTCCGTCGTCGGAGCAAGAGAACCCGCCGAAAACCTCCAATACTGCTATGGACGACGCTGATGCTGTCCCAAATGGTTCAGAATCAGACAAGTCGGATTCTGCGGAATCGGATTCGGACTCGGACTCTGAGGATGAAGCTGTGCTGAATCTTCGACTTCAAAACCTAGAGCCGGAGATCGCTGCAAATCCTTCCAACTATGATAGCCATGTCCAAGTAATCATCTAGTTCACTCGCTAGAATGAGAATGATATGAAATTGCTTTGTGTTCGGTTTAGCTGGTATAGCGTGCTTGGGGGTTGATAAAATCAAGAAAACTGTGTTCATTACGAATAAACTTGTCGACTAGTTGCGTTTATGAAGTGAGTGTTTTTTGGCGACGTTGCTTTTGTTTGTCTTCATTACGTATGATAGGAGGAGCTTAGTCACGATGGGAGGAGAATGCCTTAAAAGTTGCTTAGTAGTTTCCAATGGCAGGATATGTTTCTTGTATCTGGAATTTCTTGACCAATTAATGTGTTTCTCTTTTCAGTATATAAGACTTCTGAGGAAAATGGGTGAGGTTGATAAGTTGAGGCAAGCAAGGGAGATGATGAATTCTATGTTCCCTTTGAGCCCTGCATTGTGGCAAGAGTGGGCTAAAGACGAAGCTTCTGTTTCAACTAGGTATTTCCATTCACTGTTTTCCATTATATATGGATTTCAATTATGTATGCTTGCCTTTTGATTTCTGAATTCTGATAATTTGTTGGTTTCTTCAAATAAATTTGAGGTCATGAATTTCATGTGCGTTTCTTGAAGTTTCGGTTTAAATTTATCCACACCTGCAGAAAATGAAAATTAAGTGCATGCATAATCATCTTTTTTATGCCATGATCTGAAGAAAATTATCTAATGCTAAATGACGATGCAACAAAAAGTTTGCAACTCTTGGCTATACGTTTTTCTTTGAATGATGCTTTATCCTGGTATGCAGGCCTGACATCATTCCCACCATTGAGAAGTTGTACGAAAGAGGGATCTCTGACTATCTGGTTGGTTTTAGTTGTAGCCCTGATTTTTATTTTTTGGCATACTAGGTACTAGCATTATGTGTACTAAGGATATGATGCATGGAAATTGATCAACCACAAAATCTCTTCCTGCTTATTTTTCAATCCTTATTAGTTATTCTGTTCCGTTCGTATTAGCCATTGATAGATGGAGGACCAGTTGACTAAGGGATAGCAGTATGTCTTGCATGATAGGATTAGAAAACTTGCTCTGAATTAAGATCTAAGGAAGAAGTTGATAAATCTGTTTTCTTTTGCAGTCTGTCCCTCTCTGGTGTGATTACCTTAATTTTGTTCAAGAGTATGATCCATTAGTTGGCCAGTGTTCACCAGAGGGTATTTTAAAGGCAAGAGATCTATTCGAACGTGCTACCACTGCTGCTGGTTTGCATGTTGCTGAGGGCAATAAAATATGGGACACATACAGGGAATTTGAGCAAGCTATTTTGCTTACTATAACTGAGAGAGATGATCAGGTCAGAATGCATTTAACAAATAACAACTATTATCCCTTTTTTCTGTATCCTTATCCCTTTCTCCTTCATTTCATTTTTTTGTTGTCAGTTCATACGTTTTTCACTGATTCAAAAGGTGTATGTATGCAAACTTAAGAATGAACCATCCAATAGGAGCGGCACTTTGGAGAACTAAAATATTCATAAAGAAGCAACCATCCTGATTACACGTCCCCCAAGTGCTTCCATGTGATGTTTGATTTATTCAATTTTCATTTGGTCATGGTTAATGATGCCCTTGTCTCTGTTGCAAAGCCCAAAAAGACATTGAGGCAAAGAGAAACCAGAAATGCAGGAAGAAAGATAATTGGTTTGTGTATGAGGATTTAAATCTTAACTGATGCTTACAAATGATTCAAGCATTTAGCTGAAAAAGACATGTAATTTCTCTAAGGTTGATGGTATTCATAGAATGAGTTAATGTGTAAGTATGCTTAGCTATGCTTTTAGGGAGTTTTTACAGTCCCCGTGTTGTGAAAATAAATACTCAAAGGTATTATCTTTATAATAGAAATATGAAGAATGCGCCTTCAAGGCTTGGATTTTTTTTCTTTATCTAATATGTTGATGTTGCATATTTTGTGACCGTAGATTATAAAATTTGCTGATGATACGTTAGGAACCTTAGTAAGGGATTACTTTCCATTCATCCATTGTTTGCTTAGGTTATGCTCCGTGGTGACCAAGAAGCAGGAGTTCGTAATCATCAATTTCTCCATGATTAAATTTATTTTATTTCTGACTGCACAAAGAATTCATGTCAAACAGTGATTTGAACAGGCGAAGGAGAAACAGCTTCAGCGTATACGAAGCATATTCCATAGACAATTGTCTATTCCCCTAGCTGACTTAAGAGCAACACTCCTTGCCTACAAGGGCTGGGAGCTAGAACAAGGCCATCTTCTTAATGTTGAATCTGGTGATACAGATGAGATTCCTCCCCAAGTTGCCTCAGCTTATCAAAAGGCATTAGGCATGTATGATGATCGAGCTCATTTTGAGGAACAGATCTCCAGGCAGGACATATCTGAGACAGAAAAGTTCCAGCATTTTTTGGTATGTATTGTTTCTGTTGTGTGTTTCTTTCTTTCCTGTTATAATTGTATACAATTACTGGACAAGTTGAATTGTGCGACCATTTTAAACAGATTTTTTTTCTCTTATTATAATTGTTGTCGTCATCGTTGTCGTTGTTGCTGTTATTTATGACTGGTAGTGTTTGGAATTCATTTTGATTTACTGTGTTGATAACAGATCGTATTATCGGTTATTTGCAGAGCTACCTGAAGTTTGAGCAATCTTCTGGTGTTCCAGTCCGAGTTCAAATTCTTTATGAACGTGCTATAACCGAATTTCCTGTGTCAACTGATCTCTGGCTTGATTACACACACTACATGGATAGAACTCTTAAGGTGCATCTATGTTTCTATATCCTAATGTTTTTTTTTGTAATTGTTTGTGATTTTATTGGAATGATTGTTCTTTACTTTTCACGTTGAACATTATTACTAATGAATTTATTTCAGGCTAGCAGTTTGGTAAAGAATGTCTATTCCAGGGCCACAAGAAACTGCCCTTGGGTTGGAAAACTGTGGGTTGGATATTTACTTTGCTTGGAACGCTGTCATGCTTCTGAGGAAGAAATGTCTGCTGTAAGCGTTGTTTATTGTCTTCAATCTATTATCCTCCTGTCTTCTCTTTGTTTGTTTCCATCCTTTGGGAGAAAATTGTTTTGCTTCTATGAATTTTATAGACTATTCATCTGTGAGAAAATCAACAGACCCTGTATATTTTCTCAGTTTTTCCTCAATACAGTGTTCAATTCTGTCATCTGTCCGCCTAGAAATTATTTGTAATCATGAGTGTGAATTTGACCTTTAATCACTTGTGGACTCTTTCCTTTCCCAAGCACATCACTGCTATTTAAGCTGAGAGTTCAAGAATAGCATGTTAGGTTGTTATGCAACTTCAAATTACTTAGTGTTACAATTGTTGTTAAGTGTTTTTTTGGGTCCTTCTTGTTCCCACTATTTGATTCAAATGCTGTTTCCTGGAATCTTGATGCTTATATTAGGTCAGGTAGTTACGTCTTCCACATTAATGGGTAACAAATATACATTGTGTGTGCATGTGTAGTGTGTATATTCCTATACACTGGATATATAAGGTTGTTTGTCATGGTATTTAATTCTTTTTCTATTTTTTTCAAGGTATTTGGAAAGTCCCTGCAGTGCACATTTTCAACATTTGAGGAGGTATTGCACAGTTCATTCACCTAGGTTAAAAGTAAGCTTTTAAAGCTCATTTATGATAGGTGCTGATTCCTCAACACTTGATGTAGTATCTGGATTTATACCTCACCCGTGCTGATTCCTTGAGGAGGAAAATTGTTTCTGCGCCTGAAGGCCAGGATAATTTGGATTTTTCTACAATCAGGGAAGTTTTCCAGGTCTGTTTCTCTAAATTTTATAATTTTGATTTTCTTTGTATGCTTGATTGGGTTTTCTGTTTGATTGTGTGTAGGGATACTGTCATTCATTGGTATGTCGTAGTAGTTAGTTAGAAGACCAATAGATGGACTGCTTGAAGGATCTAATAGGAACTAACTGCCTGTTTTATGAGTACAAAATATATGCAATTACTTGGTGGAACTTATATTACGCCTCACAAGAGACAAAGAGTGAATTGAATAAATACGAATACAAACCAAGGAAAAGGAAGAGATAACAAGCAAGGATTAGACCAAATTTTGTTATACTCTTCTTAACCTTGTTATTGGTGCTCTGGTCCCATGCATTGAACAGGGACATACCTGTAGACTGTAGAGTGCTTGATCTCAAATGTGTGGAGAATCTCTCTACTAATGATGCACAATATGTGTGTCTATGTTTGATGTGTTTATGTTATTCTGGTACACCTTTAGTGAAGGGTATGAAGTATGAACAATGAGTTGAATTATTTTTTGCGATATCTAATCAATTGTTTCAATTTTCAGCAAGCATCCGACTACTTGTCACCACATTTGAGCAATACGGATAGCTTATTGCATTTATATGATTACTGGGCCCATTTGGAGCTAAAACTAGGAAAAGATTTAGCCGCAGCTCGTGCGGTTTGGGAGCGTTTGCTTAAAATCAGGTTCAATAACGGAAATCTTGCTATATATATTGTTCATAGATGTCACTTAATAAATTTAATTTCGTTTTCTCTAGTTGAGAAAGTGGGTTTCATATTTTTATTTATTTATTTGCAGTGGCTTAATGTTGGAAGTTTGGCAGCACTATATTTCAATGGAAATCAGCTTGGAACATATTCATGAAGCAAGGTCTCTATACAGGAGATGTTATACTAAAAAGTTCAGTGGAACTGGTTCTCTGGTACACTTTTTTCCGTCATGGTGATGTAATACTTGATTATGATACATCCTACATGTCAGCTTATTTACTTACTATTCCCTTTTTTCTGTCATGATGATGTAATACTTGATTATGATACATCCTAAATGTCAGCTTATTTACTCTATTCCTGTCTTTCAATAGAGTCAGTGACTCAGCTAGTAGCTGCTTAGAGCTAATCTTTCTTATCATTTGAGATTGTTCCGTTTACACATATGCATTTAGGGGTGAATAAATCAGTTAGTGGGCTCATTTGGTGTGTAGAGGTTTTTGAGCTATCTGTAAGCATTTTGGATTCTATGAGAACTGAAGAAACATTGTCTTTCAGGATGTCTGTAATGCTTGGTTATATTTCGAAAGGCGGTTTGGTACACTGGAAGATTACAAATATGCATTGCAAAAGGTAACTTGTCTTTCATTTTAACGTGTTTCTGGAATCACATTGACTCTGTTTTTTGCTCCATGGAGCACAGGTCATTGAACAATCTTGAAATTCTTGAAATGAAACCAAAGGCCAAAGTAGTCCAAGTTCTTTTACCGGATAAAGATCCCTGTCCCTTGATTTTTTGCCCCTTATGGAGTCTGTTGACTGTTTTGCATGTGCAATTAAATAAAATATCTAATACAAAGTTTGATAAGATACTTCTTTCTGGTTTGTGATAGTCAGTTACTTTTTTTTCTTTTAAATTGCTTTAATCATGATTCCTTACATGGATGGCATTTGAGTCATCTTATTTCGCTGAAAATCAAGTGCTCAGTTGTCTGATTCAAATATGAGAACATGATTTATCTTTTGGTGGATCATCAAGACATTTTGAGAATTTCTAACACTTCATGGAAACTGTTATTGTTTAAACTGTATGCCTGAAAATTATGTTTAATTGTTTCATCTTGAAGGTTACACCTCGTCTTGAAGAGTTGAGGCTGTTAGGGCAACAACAGGAATCCATAAAACTTGCTGGAACAACAGATCAGACGCATTATAATATTAGACAATCTGTTACCAAGAAGAGGAAGTCTCATGCAATCTCAACTGATGAGCCATCTCCAGTGAAGCGGCGAAAGAATATATCACACAATCCAAAACGACCAGATGAACTCAACAGCATGAAGCAGGGCATAGCTCAGATGAATGACAGGGAAGAGAATGAAGCCAAGGCAAAGAATGCAGTGGATGAACGGCAGGCTAAAGGTCCCAATACTGGGAAATTGAAAGGCTATACAGACCAATGCACAGCATTCATATCAAATCTCGACCTCAATGTGAATTTTTTGTTTCCTCACTTTATTTTTGTTAGACTGAGATGCTTCTTTCTTTTATAGATTGGGCAAATAGGCAAATCACTGTTTTTCTTTTCTTTTTTTTTCTTTTCTGTGTGCAGGCAACAAATGAGGATATACGCCAGTTCTTTAGTGATGTTGGTGGGGTTACTTCAATTCGAATTCTTCATCACAATGTCACACGGAAGTCAAGGGTACTGCATTTCTGTTCTGCCCTTCGAGTTTGTAGCTTGGTTTAGTTGCTAGATGTAGGAGGTTTTTAAGATGCTATATAGCATGCACTCTTTTCGTGCTTTGCAATCAAAATTTATTGTCATAAACAAAAGGGTATTGAAACCATATTGAAAACATATAAAACAAAGGGGCATTATTAAGTTGTAAGTCCAAATCTCCTCATTGCCCTTGTTCTTCCATATGTATCTGTAAAGGTATTAGCTGGTTAAGATTCCAAACTTGGGTATGCATTAGCATTTGTTCCGCAAATTGTATTTCTGGTAAATATGGACAGGGTCAGAGGGGAAGTGGGCTTTAAAGTTTAAACCAAAGGCTTTGTAATAACAATCACAAGCTTGACCATTAGGCTTAGGGTTTAATTTTAGACCTGATGCAGATTACATTGCCTTAGAAATCCCACTTTTGCACTGCATTAACTGGTCTTTGGTTGAATGTGAGTAATAGAATTTACAGTTTGTGGGCCCAATTATTATTCCAGTTCAATAAATCTGTGCATAAGTTTGCCTGTTATATGTTGAACTTTAACAGACTACAAAATTTCATTAACTAATTTTTCGCTGTTTCCTAATTCTACTGAGATTGGGTATTGCCCTTGAATATTAATTTTGATTGCCTATGCTGAAAGGTAAAACTGCACAATTTATCTTGTGCCTTTGGTTTTGTGGATTATGTTTTGATTTTGTTTGAGTTGCATTGAAGAGATTCCTGGTGACAAACGTTTATATAGAGAGGAGGTATCATTTGTTCATTGTGAAATTTCCAGTAATTAATGCTGGAAACTAAGATCATCACATTGTAACATATTTGTGTAGGGATTGGCTTATGTCGATTTTGAGGATGATGAACACCTTGCTGCGGCTGTTGCAAAGAACAGGCAGATGTTACTTGGGAGAAAGCTAAGCATTGCAAAGTCCAATCCCAATCAAAGCAAGAAGAAAGCTGCCCCTGCTGCCTCCGGGGAACATGGTAATATAGAACTGTAGTAATGCTTACTCCGTACTTACATCCTTCCCTTCTGCCATAGCAGCAGAGGTCGGCCTGCCTTCCATTTGACATGTGCTTAATTTGGTCATGAATCTGGTATGTTTCTCTAATTTTTTTTTCCTTCTGATTGACAATCTTTTGCAGTTGTTGACAGTCATAAAACTCAAGGTGATAGAAAGAATAGATCTAAAGAACCCGAGTCACAGCTAGCTGCTCCTAGGCGTGGAGAGAGCATCCAGCTGACGGGGAAGAACACATTTGCAGTGCCACGAAATGTGAAGCCACTTGGTTGGACCTCTGGCAGACCAAAACCTGAGGAAGGCGATGAAAAACCAAAGTCAAATGATGAATTCAGAAACTTGCTAATAAAGAAAGAAGGTTAAATTCTCATTTACTTCAGTAGGGTACGCATGACAGATTACTTGTATCACGTAGCTGTAATAGTGCCTGGCCAAAGTCATGGCTTGCGTTACCCTTCCACCCTCTTTAGGGATATGATATAAATATGACTGCATTTGATGGGTTTGCGTTGATTTTTTTTTTTTTGGCAAAGGATTGGCAAATCCTATTAGAATTCTTAGGATTTGGATCTCGGATTGGAGACTGTTTTGGCCCACTCTGAAGGAACCTAGACTGTTTGTGATGATCATCAGTTATCACAAGCCGTTAATCAAACAATGAAGCCCTCAGAATTATGTGGGGTCTATACTGATCAACAGTTCATGATGACTGATGGTCATTACAAAATGTCAACTATTTATAACTCATACACTAATCAAGCACGAAGTCTGCCAATTTGATTATAAAAATCTCGTTTTTAAGGACTGGCCAGGTTGTTGATCCGGTTCTTGTTTTTGTTTGATTGTTTGTGTTTTTTTCAATGGCGTTAACTATGGGATGTGTCTTACATTTATAGGGGTACTTGTTTAGCCATAGGTCTATGAATAGAGGCAGCAGAGGGATGTGAAAATTCAGCTGCAAAAGCATGTACTGAGGTTCACTCAATCTTGTTTGTTTTGTCAATGGTGACCAGAGCAGAGAAAAGCAATATCATTATTATTGGTACCGGCTGTGACTTTCATGAAATTATTATTGCTCTCTGAATTCTGATAACTTCCACCCACAAGCAGCTGCAGGGTCTGCTCCTCTCTGTAAGTAAAAGATAGCTTTGCATCTTCAATGCCAGCACAACACACGAGGTCACTTCTATTTTTTATACTCTTTTTTCCTTTTTTATTCCTTTTTCGGTTTTTGGTTGTTTTTCTTCCGGGCCTGGATCAGATTTCAGATCATTGTCAGCTTCTTCTCTCTTTTGAGGGGCTAAGAGGTTTTCCCTGGTCAGCCCATGTGAGCAAACAGTAGTGGGGAAAACCTTTATCCTTTCCAAGCAAACTTCCCGCATTTCTTCTTGCTCGGTCCAATAACTAGAATCCCTTTCCTGTCTTCTGTGTCTTAAGTTTCTCAAACAGTTGTTCTAAATCTAAAAAAATTTCTATAAATTGAGTTTCATAAATGGATACGACAAACAATAACATAATCATAAACATTGATTCGTACGGTCCTACTTGAGTTCAGACTGCACATCAACTGTTTCACTTTGGGAGTAGGTTCCAGACTTCTGCCTTGTAAATATTTTGTTAATACAACTGCATTCATTTTGAGTTGGGGGATTCGAAGAGATTTTACAAACTTATACAAGACAATTAATTAATTTGAACCTAAATTATGCTACTGATTTTTTTAGTTATATTGACTTATAGATTAATATCATTTTATTTTGATTAAAAAGTTTATTTGTAACATTAGTGAAAAGAACTATATAGTAGTTCATCACTTTTTAACTTCTTAGAATGGGTCTTGCAAGATTTTTCTTATATTAATCATTGTTGAAAAGATTTGAAAAAAAAAAAATATGGATATCAAGACAGATTGCCAATCGTTCACATACAAATTATGGAGGAATTACGAAACACCCCTGAGATTTAATTGAAATCTTATTTAGCCCTTCCTATTTTAGAAACCTCTTAAAACATTAGGTTCCTATAAACCTATAGTTATCCTTTAAGTTTATATTGGAGGTTAAAATCAATGAATTAATCACTTTTGAGGCCCTATCTTTTAGTTATTGTTCAAGATTTTTCCTTGAAATACAAATTGCTTTATAAGTTGAACTTTTCAAATGACATAGTATATTTTTATAAATAATTCCTTGTAACTCACTTTATTTAATAATTTTTTCTTTTGGTTCAATTAACTTAACTTTTATTATCCGCACTTATTTTTTATTTTCACATTTCAATTTTTTTATTTACCTCTAATTTAGAATGCTATTTTTGTTTATAAAATTGGTTGTCACTTTCTTTTCTTCCACACTTTTTTATAAAAAAAATTGCTATGAAAAGTATTAAATATCTGTCATTTCAATTACTGGATCATTGGTCATTATTTTGTATTTTTATATTTATATATTTATTCATTTATAAATTTATTTTTAAGATTATTAATTTTATTAGCTAAGTAAGTAGAAACTGTTATAGTTTTTGAACATTGCAGTGTTTAAAAGAAATTATAGATACTTCAATAAACCTTATAAAGATTTTAGTTTTTTTTTTAATGTTTAAGTAGGAATCAAGGTGTTTCTATATATAAAGTTTTATTAAATAAGAAAAATAAGGAAAAGATGAATGCTGAACTTTAATTAAAGAAAATCATAGAATTTTTTTTCAAGGCAAACACTAAAACTAAAATATGCAAGTTATAACTGAAAATGTAAGTAAAAGATATCTTCTGGTTTTGCAAGTTGTAGTTTGTAAAATAATTGACTAAACCTATGGTTTTCAGTACATTTTTGAGTTTAATGAAATTAAAAACAATTTATTAAACAATACATTCTTAAAAATATTAGTTAATAAAAAATATATAAAATAAAATCACAAGAAAATCTCGACTAATCTATTAGTTCGAATGAAAAGATTTTAAGTTTCCTTCTTATTTTAGAAATAATCCTTATAATTTAATTTATTTTAGCTTTATGAAATTTCTAATAGGACAAACAGTTACCATAACCAACATATTATCCTCTATTCAATTAAAGCACTTGATATCACATTCTTGACATGATACATCACTGTGTCATGGTTCTTAGTTTTAATACTTACTCTAACAAATTAAAAAAAAAAGTGAAAGTGAAAATGAAAAGAAAAGGAAAATAATAGTGAATTTCGAAGAGAAAAAAGGTGTTCTTAGTCACAGGGAACTAAAAAAATAAAATATATAGAAGTAAATAAAAATGAAAAATAATTGAAAAAAAAGTGAGTTAAAAGGAAAAATATATAAAAATATATTATAAAATTTGAAAAATAAAATTCTATATTAAGGAGAAGTCTCAAATAGTAACTAAAGCTACGACCTCAAAAATTTATTTAATTTATTGGTTTTAATCTAAAAAATGGACTTCATAAATCTCATGGGATCTTTAAAAATTTTCTGAAATATGAGAAAGATAGCTTTAATTTTCACTAAATATCAAGAGGCAATTTATAATGTTTCCCTAAATTTATATATCAAGGTACTGTTATAAAAACGAATATTAAGTCTACCTCAATTTTAAGAAATTAAAAAGTACCTTAAAAATAATCAAACTGATAGTAAATTTGGGATGAAAATTGGAAAAATGAGATTCTCACCATGAGAGCTATATATATCGGATAATGGAATATGTATGAGTGCCATGCTATCGCATAAACCTTACAAATGTGTCGTTGTTAGGGTAAATTGCATTAAAAGTCCAAAATTTTCCCATTAAAAATTAGCTCTCAGCCTTTATTTTGTTACATATTGGACCTAATTTTTTTTTAATTCATTGCATATTGGGATTTAGCCTTAAAAATTGATTACAGTTGAAATTTAACTTACAGAGAAAAAAAATTGATAATATAATATGATCTATTAATTGTAAAAAAAATATTATACGGATTAAATATATAAGAAGACAATAGCCATATAGTTTGAATTCTAATTATCACGTATTCATCTGACTTTATCTTTTTAAGTTCTAATTTAAATTTTTTAGTAACTATTTTCCTATAAATTTAATTTTTGTCATAATTTTTTTTACAGTTAATAAAGCATTTAAACTATTAGTTTTTCCTATCTACAAATCAAGTTTTTGTGTCAATTCAATCTTGACTAAGGCTAAGGACTAATGTACAATGAATGAATGAATTATAAAGGTTTGGACCAATATGCAATGAAATGAAGGCTGAAGGCTACTTTATAATGGGAATAAAAAATTTGGGACTTCTATTGCAATTTAGGATACACATAGAAGTTATTGGTTTGCTCCGGTGGCAGCCCAACGCGCACTTCTATCGGGCATGAAACATGGTAAGCTGGTTCTCTCTCTCCCTCTCTCCCTCAAGCCGGTTGTCCAAATTGGTGGATATGCAACAGCAAAACTAGCCAGCCAGAGTACCATTCCCTTCTGATCTTATAAATTGTTTGCTTTGTCTGTGGTTGTCTTTTCTTTTGTCCTGATCCTGCTCCTTCTACTGTTGTTGTTATTTGTTTTTTACTTTTTGTCCTTTGGCTGGTCATATCTGTTTCGTCTTGAAACAATCAGACACTGAAACTAGATTTTGGTTGTTGGTCCCGGGCTGTTTCTTCTTCATAATTTTTGTGTTCTTTACTTCCCTTTTGCTGTCGCTGTGCCTTTGATGCATTATTTTCTTTTTTCTTAACTTTAGATTGGTAGTACTAGGATTCGCATGCAGCATTAATTTTATTACATGCTATAAAAGCATCCAAAATTTTGTGCTTTTTCTGCAAGAATTTTATTACATTTTGTCATAGAATAATGTCATTGGATCTTTACAGAGTGAGTCTTATGCAGGTCAAACATACAGTATATATCTTTGTTCTTTTATCAGTTTTTATATGTTATTTTATTGGATTTGAATATTGTTTGTTTTTTTATAGGTTCTTATTTTATTTTTTTATGAACACTATTTGTTCTTTTACCAATTCTTTTTTTTTTAATCAAATTTGTTCTTATTTTTCCATATTTTCGATTTTTCTTAAGAAATTCTGTTTGAATTTTTACTTTTCTACATATATAAATTAACATAAAAATATCACATAAATAATTTTATTATATAAATGATATATAAATGAATATCAAAGGAAATAACTAAACAAAAAAAAGAAATTCAAAATAAATTTGTTCATTTTAGTCATAGTTGATGTTCATTTGAGTCATCTATTTGTTCTTTTTACAATTTGTATGTAAATGAACAAATAAAAATGATTAAATGAAGAAACATATATGTATAAAAGAACATGCTTTTTTTTTAGTTTTGTTTCTTGTTGATTTAAGTCAGTTTTTTGTTTTTTTCTTTAAGTTCATTATAGTATTCATTCTTTATGAAATGAACCTCTTCTTTTTAGAAGAAATCAACATGTGAGCAAAAATGAGTAAGAAAAGGGGAATTAAAAAAATGGGAAAGATGACAATAACCCAAGAAACAATAGAAAACAATAAAAACAAGAAGAAGAAGAAGAAAAAGAAGAAGAAGAAGTGTTGTGATTTTCCAACCCTAACCGCAATCGTACGGTGGATGTTGAAGTTAAGCAATGAAGAGTATTGTTCCCACGATGATTGATTAAATTGTTTATCAAGTACCACTACTCTAAGTTAATTTTAGCTAAACAATCAACGTTGAATAAAATAGAAGCAAGTCAAACAAGTAATTAAACCTAGCTAAGTGGAATTTTACTGACCTAGAATGAAAGAATGTAATATAAATTTGTGGTTTTTATCAAGTTATGAAAACACACTTTCTATGGGTTCACTACTTAGATTGGTTAGTTAATAAATTTAAGCTAGTGATTTAGTTTTCATTAGTTATTAGTGAAGTCAATTAATCGAATCCTTACTTTTTTAAGTGAAAGGATTGACTCTATCAACTCTAAGCTTGGTAAGGATTCCCGTCCAATTTCAAGATTAGATAGAGGCATTAGTGCTCAATTTACCTTTATCTAATGACTTAGACTAGTTTACCAACAAGCTCATTATCATTAGCTCATTCTTCTAGGTCCAATTACATTTAATCTTTTGCAATAGTTTAAAAGTAATCTAAAGTGCAACTAATTGTGGCTATCAATTAGCTAAAACATAACAAACACAAGAGAAGAAATAAATAAGCAATAGAAAGTAGCTGCAACAACCATAAAAAGTGTCAATACTACTATTCCATACTCAAATAAAACAACCATGAATATACGTGAAAGAGCATCCATGTTTTAATACAAAAAGAAGGAACCCAAGAAACTTTAGATCTTTGGCTTCTCAAGGCTCCTACAAGTCTTCAAGTCCTCCAAGCCTTCTCCAAGTAATAATCCACAAATGCTTCCAAGGAAAATGAAGAAATGCAAGAAATGGTGATGAAAAATTTAAGTATAAGATGAGAAGATGAAGATGGAGAATGTCTTGCCAAGCTTGGTTCCAAATTTTTCTAAGCCTTGGAGATATTTCTTTCATTAACCTACCAATTTGGATAAAATCCCTTAGCCAATAGCATGCTATGGTTCAAAATAGAGGTGGGGGACCAATTTTTCCCTGGTACAGGGGTGCTTAGGCTTCAAGAGAGGGCTTCCTGGCGCCTAGGCTTCCAGGCTCGGAGTGCTTGGCTCCTAGGCCTCAGAGCATGAAATTTCAGACAGGGCTAATTTATACTGTGGCGTCTAGGCCTCATAGCTATAATCCCACTTTGACTTCTGCATACTTGTTTTCCATTCTGCTCGTCCCAGTGCTATTGCAATGCTACGGTCTGCTTCTCCGACCTATGAAATAAAAGAACAAAGCAAGAATCGGTAGAAATTGGTGGGTGGTGAGGTAGAAAATGGTGGTCAAAGTCGAAAAAAAGTGAACTTGTTTGATCAAAAAATTAACATCTATAAAAAAAAAGGAGAAGAAGAAGAAATGAAAAAATGTAGCAGATTCTTTTATGTTATAAATTTGTTGTTTTAGATGCAAAAAAAAAAAAACTAAAGCAATAATGAAAGATAAAAATGAATAAAAGGTAGACATTTTTCTTTAAAAAGAATAATACATAAAATGAAAAATAAAAGAATGAAACTGGAATTTTTTTTTATAATTTTGAAAAAAAGAAGATGAACAAATGGGGATCACAACAGGAAAAGAAATTGAAAAAATTAAATTGAAAGAAAAAAGGAAAATTGGAAATATGATGAAAAACCAAAAAGGAAAAGAAAAAGGAACAGAAGAACAAAACAGAACTGGAAATAACACCAGAGAAGAAAAAAAAACAAAAAATAGGAAGATATGTGATTTTACATGATCCGACAACAATTTTTAAAATCTTAGTTAAATTTTCTAGTAAGTATCTACATTGTAATTTCAATCTATCTCATATTTTTTTATAGGGTAGGTTGCATTTTTAGTCCCAAATCTTTAACTATCATTGTAAATTGATCATAAAATCTTTTTCATTGTTTATCGGTCATAGTCCTTTATAAAGCGCTGCATATTGGTCCTTAGCCATGCATGAAGATTAAGTTAGCACAAAAACCTGATTTACAGAGAAAAAAATTGATAATTTAAATGGTCAATTAACTATAAAACCTAATATTATAGTTTAAATTTACTTGAAGATAATTATCAAACAGTTTAGATAAAAATTTAAAAATTTGATGCTTACAATTATGTCAGAGTTAGCAATTTTTGCTAGGTTAGGGGCCGATATGCAACAGTATTTAAATATTTGGGACCAATTTGCCAAGGTAATTATAAGTTTAGGGTCAACTGTATGATTTTCTCTTTCTTATATTAGTAGACATTTCAAAATATCAATTTTTTCTATTTAAAAATAAAATAAATAATTTTGTGTCTCACTTAGCTGTAAAAAATTACGAAATGTTTTTAAGTTACTAGAACATAATTATTAGACAATTTTATTAATTAGTATTTTGGAAGTTGTTTTTGGACGATGTGAGAAAATTAAGCAAGGGAGAAAATGCAGATTTCTAAATATCAGGGGTATGACACTAATGTTAACATAAGTTCAGGGGTAAAGTTAAAATACCCATCTTTTTTGACATTCAATTATATATCAATAACATTTTTTTACGATAATTGTAGCAGTATTTTTCTTAGGATGTACACAACCATAAAGTTTCCTGACAGCTATATTTTTACTTTTTGCATTTACTTTGATTTTTTCGTTTGCCTTATTCTCTCTGATTTTATTCTTCTTCTGTTTTCCTTTTTTTTTTTTTTTTTTCTATTTTATTCTTTTTCTCTTTTCTCTAGTCTTTTGCCTCCGATCTTCTGGTTTTTTTTTTTCATTTACACTTTTTTCTCTCTGGCTTTATTATTCTCAGGTTTTTTTTCCGGATTTCTTTTTTGTTTTTATTTCTCATATTTGCTTTTTTTTTTCTCTTTAGTTAAGGCCATTTTGTTTCTACCTTTGGTACCGCCGTACCGGCCCAAAACTTACGTTATTATATTTTCCCAGTCCATTATGTTTGGTTCAAGCCAGAATCGTATTTTTGTACATTGGGCCACTATTTTCCGAATTCAAATATAAAATATATTTTTTAAAAAAATTAACTAATTGCGTTCATTGTTTACAATTCTTTTTTTTTTCTCCGGAATAAATCAACATTCGGTTAGCTCATTTTTGTTAATTCAAGCTTATCCGAGATGGCTCCTTTAGCTTATACTTTTCTTTTAGATTTGTGTTACCTCTACGTTGTTCTGTGATTGGATGTTTTCTGTTTTTACTATGATTAACTATTCTGTAACACTGATAGAGCCTAGAGTTTGATTGCTCGCTATGAATAGACATGGATCCATCCTTTATTCCGTGAGATCCCCAAGTACTTTGGCAAAAAATTTTTACAATTTTCTGTTGCGCGACATTTTGTGCTTGTTCTTACAATTTTTATATTACCTTATGTGCGAGTTAGTCCTTTGCTAAAAATCCTTGAATATGTGGTTGTTAAATCTAATTAGGATTTGGTATATGTAAATCCAAGTTCCGAAAGTTTTTGGTGTTTGTCTTTTTTTTTTTTTCTTCTTTCACATTTCCCTTTTTCTTGACGATATCCTACACATGTGATGGCCGGTGATTATAACTATTAACTATTAAGTAATCTCTTTTCTGATTTATATATTATCATGTTTTTGTTTTCTATATATATTTTGATTTTCTTTAATTATTTGTTTAAGTATTGGTATGGAAAGTTTGAAAACCAAAATTATTATTTTATATTTATCTTAATGTTAATTAATTCTATGTCTATTTTAAAGTTAAAATGTCACATCAGTAATTTTTTGTTTGATTTAATACTGAAATTAAAGGAAATGAATCAATTGTGACGTGAAAATGAGATAAGGTATTTTGATAGGATAAATTTAAGGTGGAGTACTATTTTAGAACATGAAAATAAGCTAATGGACCCCCGGAGAAATTTACCCCTAAAAAATTTACATTTTTTTTATATTTTTTTTATTAATCATGGATATATCTTCTCAATAGTTTGTATTTTTTTTTAATCTAAGATAGCTTTGTAGTAATTTGTCGCTTCGCAGCCTCATGTGGTTTTTGAGTGGGCTTTTCGTTGGAATGAAAAAATAATAAGCAATCTTGATTTAATATTTAGATACATACCAACTCCGCCTGTAATTGAACAATATTATATCAGGATGTTATTTTCTTCACGAAGCCTCTACATATTTTGATTTTCTCATTCTGGATGGTGGACACTTTCGACGATGGTGTTGTTGGCTGTTGGTATATGTAACATTCGGATAGAAGGTCCATAGTTTTGAGTGCACGAAACAAATGGAAGTCTTATCTTTGTGGGTATTAAAAGTTTTGGGATTAATTTACTGAAAATGGAAGTCTGTTACTTGCCAATTCCATAATTTTGCTTGTCATGGGAAAAGTCCACAATACCCTCAAATGCTTCATGTTATATACAACATGCAAATATATCTCAAAGTTAGACGAATTATTATAAATAAATGTTAGGTTAATGATGTTAAGTTGGGAGGACATATATATTGGTGGATGATAGACAGCCCCATTTGTGTTGTTGACCATAGTAATTTGCTACGTATAACAAGAAGTCAGGTTTGTGTTTCCATCTACTCATGGTACGTGGGGCGGCCAGTTTTACAAGTAATGATGGCATTTCTCAACTCTTGAAATGGCCTCCATTTTCAATTGGACCATCAAATGGGAAGATGGCTTGGGACGTGTCATGTAAGGTAGCATTATGGACAATATATATAATCAAAGGAAAGGAACAGGCTTGTTTTCGACAGTAAACAGTTTAACATAGCAGATGTCTTCACTTCAGTTCAAATGTTTTCTCATGTCTGGATATATAAAAGAGAATGGGTAGACCTTTTTGCCTCTTCTCAGCATCGAATGCATTGTGTACTAATCCTTTATTATGTGTTTAGTAATGCGCTTAGATTTTGGTGTGTTGGCCTTGATGCGCGCGGCTAATGAACCTGCTTGTAATTCCCAGCTTCTTAATTACGACTCACTTTAAGTAATAAGGTCGGACTTATATAGTTATTTGTATTCTGTATTTAATTCATCAAGACAGTGATTCATCATGTATTAAATTAAGCTTTTGTCAATTAGAAAAGATAAAAAAAGAAAAAGGTGTTGCCTCAAAAGTCGATCGGTTAAAAACAAGTAGAAAAAGAAACTGCATTTACATGAATTAATAATCCAATTCAAACATAGGATCCAGGGCGAGGCGAAACAAAACGTTTTTGGAAGAGGAAAAGTTTGAGGTGGGGAACCCTAGGTAAATAAAGAATAGTTTTTGGAAGAGGAACAGTTTGACTTCATGTTGCTGTTTCATCGTCAAGTTATAGATCTAACTTATATACCCTTAAATTTTGTCTGTTAGATCAATACTTAATAGTACTAAAAAAAAAAAGTTGCGAGTCCATGATAGTGTTATATTTTCTGATCCTTTCTTTTGCGTTAGTGCTGCACCTATATATATGTAATAGTAGTTAAAAAAAAATGAAATTTGTTAAATTTCCTGCACCCAATTAACTCCAACCACCTAAAATTTTTTATAAATTCGGTAAAAATTTTAGATAATTTAGTAAAATTGTAGTTTTCACAGGCATGCAGGAAAGGGTTAAAGATAAAAAGATAGAAATTAAGAAATGCAGATGGAGGGGCTGCAGCTGCAGGGACAAAAAGCGATTGTGTGATCAGCCTGGTTGCTCATCATGCGGTCTTAGGCATGCGTACCTACAGGTACGTTACATTGCATTACATGTCTCTCTCTCTCTCTCTTTATGGGATCACGCAAATACTGCAGTGAAGGGAGAGCTGGCACAGTCCTCCTGATTTTCATTACAAGCCCTCTGCCCGCAACACCTTTTTAAACCATTCAATCGTCATCATCAATAGCTTCGAAAAAAAGAAAAAAAAAATCATCACCATCAATATTATATACATGTACATGATCATGCATATACAAAAGTACTGTGAGGGATTTAGAAATTTTATAAAGGGAGTTTGTAAATATATACAAATATCAAGTTCAAAATTAACAATAAAGTTTATAAATTTGTATATGTAACATAGAATTTAAACTCATATACAACATAAAGATGAACTTTTTAGAATAAAATCTAAAAAATGTTAGAATTTAACATCTATTTTTCTGTCATCGGTTGAGCAACTAAAACAAAAAATATAAAATCATATATAAACTATGAAGAAGATGAACGAGATGTTCATGCTTTGTAGAAAGTAAAAGAAAAATTGTTGAGAAATGTTTCTCAATTATAAAAGGCTTCTCGTTCTAGTCATCTTCAGTCTCCAAACCTCTTCGCCCTCCTGAAACCCTCACATATTACTGCTTCACCACATTAGTTTTTCTCTTACGCCTAAACCCTAGCACAACAAGTCATTTTATATGCCACACACAAATCCAAATCACATCAAAATAGGAAAACTAAATCCTAAACAAACTAAAATTCTTAATTTTATTATATTTGAGCCAACAAACCCAACAAAATATCCCTTTTAGCTCTTAATTTTATATTGTGTCCAATTAGCTGCTTAATTTTTCCATATGTTTAGATATAAAAGAGAGTAAAAGTAATGTTTAAAGTTTGGGTGGGAAAATGTATAAAAGTTCAGGGGTCAATAGTGACTTTTTCCATTGAAAAATTGTTAGTAAATGAGAGAGACTCACCCATTTTTTTTTCTGTATTAAAGCAACAGAAGCTTATTATTTTGTTCCAATAGATGTTATAAAAATTATGGGCATCCATTAAAAAATCAAAGGGGTTTAATTATTAAATTATGTATCTCATATTAACATATTTTTCTAAAACCAGGGGAGGGGGGTTCTATGGACCCCCATATATACAACATGGATCAACCTCTACAATAATATTTAATTAATCTGCCTTAGCTAGCCAATTCTATTTTGGCCCATTTTTTGACAAAAGTCATTATCTTAGATGGAAAATGTTATGTCAGTATTGGATTGTAGGAGAAAATGCTCATGTTAACCCTTGAAAACTTTTCCCCTTGCCAGAGAATCCTTAAAACTTTAAAATCTAATAATAAACTTCTTAAAAATACTTGTATAACCTCTGCCCGCAACACCTTTTTAAACCATTTAATCGTCATCATCAATAGGTTCGAAAAAAGAAAAAAAAATCATCACCATCAATATTATATACATGTACATGATCATGCATATATAAAAATACTATGATGGATTTAGAAATTTTATAAAGGGAGTTTGTTAATATATATAAATATCAAGTTTGAAATTAATAATAAAGTTTATAAATTTGTATATGCAACATAGAATTTAAACTCATATACAACATAAAGATGAATTTTTTAGAATAAAATCTAAAAAATGTTAGAATTTAACATATATTTTTCTGTCATCGGTTGAGCAACTACAAAAAAAAATAAAAAATTATATATAAATTATGAAGAAGATGAACGAGACGTGCATGCTTTGTAGAAAGTAAAGAAAAATTGTTGAGAAAAGTTTCTCAATTATAAAAGGCTTCTCGTTCTAGTCTTCTCCAGCCTCTGAACCTCTCCTCCCTCCTGAAATTCTCACATCTTACCACTTCACCACATTAGCTTTTCTCTTATGCCTAAACCTCGACACAACAAGTCATTTTATATGCCACACACAAACCCGAATCACCTCAAAACAGAAAAATTAAATCCTAAACAAATAGAAAAACTAAAACCAAATCCTAAACAAACTAAAATTCTTAATTTTATTAGATTTGAGCCAACAAACCTAATAAAAATATCATTTTTAGCTCTTAATTTTATATTGTGTCTGTGGCAACGTTGGGTTTTCTGGAGTCACCACCAATCCGTTTACCTAGGTCGATTGGTCACCTTAAAATTGGTCTGCGAGAGTTCGGGGATCGGGAGTACGGTTACTCTAAAACAGTATTGTTAGAGCGCCCAAAATTGGCACCTTAGTTGATTTTAATTTTGTTTTATTTTGCTTTTAAATAATTTTCAGTTAATTTAGAAATTTTAACTGAATCAGTTAAAATGTGGATTTTTAAGTTAATTTGTATAGAATTTTATACTTCCGAACCATGGACTCTGCCGAGTCATTTGGACACGGAAGATTTGGATTCCGAACCATGGACTCTGCCGAGTCATTTGGACACGGAATTTGACGAAATTTTAATCAATTTAATCCATATTGTAAATATGGATTTTTACCTTTTTATTTATTTAATTTTTAAAAAAAAGGTCGATATTTTCCAAACCGTAGATCCTGCCGGATCATGCGGATATGGAAATTATTTAGAGTTAATTATTTAATTATTATTTTATGGAATTAATTATTAGTTTAATTACTTATTCGTAATTCTTTTTGTTTATGAAATTTTTAGATTTATTAATAATCTAAAAATTTCTATTCTTTTTTTATATTTTATTTTTTCTTTTCTTTTCTTTTATCTTTCTTTTCTTTTTATCTTTTTGATTTTTATCTTTTATCTTATCTTTCTTTTATTTTTCTTTATCTGATTTTTCTTGTTTAATGAAGGATATTTATTATTTAAAGAATTACTCAATTTATAAAAGAATTAAAAAAATAATTAATTTTTTTATTTAATAAGAAGTTAATTTAAAGGAATCAAAGAGTTTAAAAATAAAAAAAATCTTTGATCATGGTACGGGGCGTTGTTACTCAGCCAGACCCTCTTCACCAGGTGAAGCAGCTCAAAAGCGGGCACGAGACAGTTTCCAGCCAATATACCATGAACTAAAAAATTCTTTTTTTTGACTTAACAACATGGTTCAGATTTATTTTACATATATATTTTTTATGGCTAATTTCTTTAAATGAAATGAGTTTAACCATAAAATAAAGAAAAATTAAATAACAATAAATAAAGTAGAGGTTTTCTTTTTTTTTTTATTTAATTTTTTTTATTTAATTAAGTAAAAAGGATTTTATTTACCAAAGAAAACAAAAGAGTTTAAAAAAAAATCTTGATATTCATGTATTTGATTGATTTTTGTTGTTTGATAAAAGATAAACCAAAATTAATTATTCAAGAAAAGATTTATATAAAAAGTCTTGATATTTATACATATTTATTTTTAAGCTTATTTTTTTAATTTAATAAAAGATGAACCAAGAAATTAATTATTTAATCAAGGTTTTATTTATTTAATGAAGAAAATTAAAGATTTATATGTATATAAAGAAAAGTTTTTTTTGATATTTATATGATTTTTTTTTTTATGTTCTTTTTGTTTGTTAAAAGATTTTTTTTAATTTTTTAATTTATAAATACCTCTAATTAATAAGTAAAGAGATTTAATTTTTTTATTATTACCTTTATTTGAAATCATTTGGATAAAATTTTATTTAATAAAGGAAACAAAAAGTTGTATATTTTTATTATTTTGAAAGAAATAAGTAAAAAAAAGTAAAATATTAGCCCAAAAATTTTTTTTTACTCTTTTATTCTTTTTATTAATAAAGAAACTAAAAAGTTATATTTTATTATTTTTCTGGATAAAGAGCTAAGTAAAAATATTCCAAAGTTTTTATTTTTTAATAATAAAGGAAAAAAATATTTTATATACTTTATTTAAAATATTTTCCAAGCCATGGATCCTGGCGGATCATTTGGACATGGAGTTTAATTTTTATTTTATTTTTTTAATTATTTAATTAATTATTAATTAAAAAAATCATTACTTTTAAAGATATATTTGAAAAATGATTTGTATTTATTTATTTATTTATTATTTATTTTTATTTTTTAAATTATTTCATTGAAAAAAATGATTTATATTCATTTATTTATTTATTTATTTTTCATTATTTCATTATGTTTGTTTATTAAAAGGAATAAAAGTTATGTCTCAAAATGATAAAAGATAGTTGGTTTTTTTTTATTAGTGATTTTTGTTAGCCTTTAAAAATTATTCACATAAAATTCCCTTTTTATTTTTTCAATCATAAAAAAAAATTAATAATAATAAAGTGGGGCTTTTTGGCCATCCACTTTAATAACACAATAATAATAAAAGTTAGCATAGTTAATATGGTTAGTTGTTAATAACAATAAAAAGAAAAGTTAGTAAAGTTAGATTAGTTGTTAATAACAATAATAAAAGTTAGTAAGTTAGTTGTTAGTTGTTAGTTGTTAATAACAACAAAAAAAAAGTTAGTAAAGTTAGATTAATTAGTTGTTAATAACAACAATAAAAAAAAGGGTTAGTAATAAACAAATAATAAACAAACAAGTAAAAATAAAAAAAGGTTAGTAATTAATTCTGCAAGAACAAAATAAAAACGTTAGTGACCAAATTGAAAAAAATTGAAAAGATGAAGGATGGAATAGAGGTTTACCCTTTTTAAATTAAAATTTTGAAATCTCTGTTTTCAAAACAGAGAAGACGCGACACGGGGAGGAGGGGGGTGACGGGCTGGGCAGGCGGAGGCTGCGAGGGCGCAGGGCGGCCGGGTGACGGCGACGAGGGCGCGGGGCGACGGCGGCCGGGACGACGGCGGCGGAACGGCTGGACGCGGCGGCGCGAGACGGCAGGACGACGGCGGCAGGACGGCTGGGCACGGCGGCGAAATGGCAACGGCGGCGGAGACGGCGGCGGCGACGGAGTAGGAGCGACGGCGACGGCGAGACGGCGGCGGCAGGGCGACGGCAGCGGGATAGGACGGCGACGGCAAAAGAAAGAAAGAGAAAACGGAGGAAGAAGGTAGTCGAAACGTAAAAATGAATAATTTTTGGGACTGTTTTGGCAGAGGGAGGAGAGGCTAGGACTAAGGCTTCTATTTTCTCTTTTTTAAAATAGAGCTCTGAACTTTTGTCTCTGATTTTCTATGTCTTCAGCACTGAATTTGGGGGGGTATTTATAGAAGGAGCTTAGCTGAACTGTGGACGGATAAATTAATAAAAAATATCAAACTTATCTTTTAAATTGGTAAAATGACAGTTTCAGTCCTTTACGTTACTCCAGCTCTGGATAAGCTCAGAAGCTTCTGATTTTGACAATTTTAACGTTTTCTGTCAATTTGGGCCAGAAACGTCCGTTTAGGCCCAAAATTGACGCGAAGAATTACCCAAAGCTCCTGAAACTTTCAGAATTTGTCAATTTTGTCCGAAACTTCCCAATTTTGTCAATTTTACCTCAAACTTTTAATTTTTTGTCATTTTTTTCTGAAATTTTATTTTTATTTCAAACACATACATATTCACACATATATTATTTTAAATCAAATCTTCTCAAAATAAAAATATATTTTAAATTAATTAACATAATTAAAATTTTTTAGCAATAATAATAATAATAATAATTATTTTTTTTTAATTAGTTTTTTTTAAAAAAATTTTTAAAAAAAAAGCCGGACGAAATTGGGTGTCAACAGTGTCCAATTAGCTGCTTAATTTTTCCATATGTTTATTTATAAATGAGAGTAAAAATAATGTTTAAAGTTTGGGTGGGAAAATGTATAAAAGTTTAGGGGCCAATAGTGACTTTTTCCATTGAAAAATTGTTAGTAAATGAGAGCGACTCACCTATTTTTTGTCTTTATTAAAGCAACAGAAGCTCATTATTTTGTTCAAATAGATGTTATGAAAATTATGGGGGTCCATTAAAAAATTCAAAGGGGTTTAATTATTAAATTATGTATCTCTTATTAACATAATTTCTAAAATGGGGGTCCATACAACATGGGTCAACCTATACAATAATATTTAATTAATCTGCCTTAGCTAGCTAATTCTATTTTGGCCCATTTTTTGACAGAAGTCATTATCTTAGACGGAAAATGTTATGTCAGTATTGTATTGTAGGAGAAAATGCTCAAGTTAACCCTTGAAAACTTTTCCCCTTGCCAAAGAATCCTTAAAACTTTAAAATCTAATAATAAACTTCTTAAAAATGCTTGGACCACCTATACCCTCTATCGCTAACCCTCTCCCACCTCTCCTGCCACCAACCCCACCTTTTGACCACCCCTAGTCCTCTGTCCCCTCCGTCCTCTACTGTCCAGTCTCTCAACTCTTGCCTGAGTTTTCAATTACATAAATTCACTTAGGCATTTCATCAAGCATATCATAAGTAAAAATTAATTTGAAGTGAAAAAGGCTTATTTTAATAGTTCTTCATCACCAGCATCTCTACTTATGACAAATCAAAATTACAACCTAGGGCCGATTGTGAATGAGAAACAAGAAATTTTTTTTCACAAAAACCATGAAGTTTTGTTGTTGAAAAAAATAAAACAAACGTCGATTTTCACTTTTTTTCTCCAGTAGCGTTGTTGATTGAAGCCCTTTGCTATTTGGTGCTTTGATTCGCCACTGTCCATGGTTCCTTATCACCAACAACCATCCAAATGGTTCTTGCTCCCGCCAAATCAAGCCAAAACCTCAGCTATTTGGTGCTCTAATTCGCTACCATCCATGGTTCCTTATTGCCAGCAATTGTCTGAATGGTCCTTGCTACTATCAAATCAAGCCAAAACCTCCATTGTTTGGTGCTACGATTCGCCACCATCTTTGGTTCCTTGTTGCTAGCAATCACCTGAATGGATTTCGCTACCACCAAATCAAGCAAGCAAGCCAAAACCTCCCCTTTCAATTACCAACAAGCATCATCCGGGGCCGTTGATTTTAGAGATTGAGTTTGTTGGGCTAGGGAAGAGGAATCGGCTAGCTAGGTTGAGCATGTAGAGTAATTGGTTGGAGTTACCCATTCCCTGTAGGTAGGGACAAAGGATAGGGATGGTGGATGGCGGCTAGGGACAGAGAATGGGGGCTGGTTGAAGGGTGGAGCTAGTGGTAGGAAAGGTGGGAGAGATTTGGCTAGAGAAAGAGGCCAAGATGGGAGAGCCGGATGGTCCAAGCATTTTTTAAGAAGTTTTGTTGTTAGATTTCAAAGTTTTAAGAATTCTTTGGTAAAGTAAAAAGTTTTCAGGAGTTAAATTTACTACTTTCTTTCTATTTTAGTTGAAACGTTTCTCTGGGCACGGAGATTAAAGTATATGTAATTTGTGTTATTTTTTTCCAATTTTACTCATGAAACTAAAATTAATTTTTTTTGGATTTTGTGTAGTGAGAGTTTAAATAATGATTAAAGTAGAAAATATTTTTTTTTGGGTTTTGTACAGAGAGAGATTGAGTGAAGATTAAAAAAAGATTCTTTATTGGGTTTTATGTAGTGAGAGTTTAAATGAGAGTAAGAGAGTAAATTAATTGTTTAAAATTTCCTAAAAGAGGAAATGTTTCAATCTTTTTGGGGTATTCCAAAAAGGAATACGTTTCAACTAAAATGGGATGGAGGAAGTATTATTTTTCACTACAATGCTATGTTGATTTGACATTTTGCTGTCAAACCTAATGAATTCCATAAAGAAGAGCCAAAATGGAACATTTTAAAGGTGTTAGAGTACATCAGGAGCAAAATGCAGGTTAAGATTAAAATATGAACAATAATTAAAAGTTAGAGGTAACACATGTAATTAACCCTAAAAAACATATATATGAATATGAGAAAAAAGAAATGAATAAAATTCTTTGTTGCCACAGAAAAAATTTTGAAGGAAGGAAAACAAAGTTTTAAAAAATGAAAGTGTTTGATACAAGAAAAATTGAACGGAAGTTTTGCAATTCGATTATTTGATAAAATTTTTGTTGATAATTACCATATTAAAAAAAATTGAAAACAGAAGTTGCGATAAGTTACCCGCAATATGTAAGCACTGACTTACCCCATTAAAACTGACTTGTGCTGATTTTTCTCACCTAAGCTAATGGATGGTAAATGGGAAAGAAGGTGAGGCATATACTCCAGCTGCATATCAGAGTCGGCGGAGCACTTCCAACTTCTCTGCTCCAAACCAAATCCAACAATATTAATTAATCTTGTCCCTCTGAATTTTATCCCTAAATCACTAATTTTATTTCGGTGTAACTTATAATGCCTAGTTATTAATTACAGAATCAATGAAACTCATAATGACTAGTTAATTACAGAATCAATCTTATTATTTAAATCCCTATTATTGCTATTATTATTATTATTATCATAATTGTTTTCATGTATATTTTTGCAGTCTCAATATCAGAATTCTAGCCAAATTTAAGTAAAACAAAAGTTACATTAATTTTATCAGTAATATGTTCTTCAAAGTTTTTTCTTTAAAAAAAAAAATTCTTGTATAACCTCCGGCTAGAATTGCAAGTGTGCGTGCTGTTTACATAAATATATGCACTGATTTAAACAGAATTAATTAATCTGCCCTAGCTAGCTAATCTATATTATATATATATATATATATAAAGAAGAAACCTAGATAATAAATTAGCATAATTAATTGTTTAGCTTCTTTGATCTTTTCGAAGACTTTTGACTTACTAGGGCTAAAGACACGTTTGATCCTTGAACTCGAGGTGACTCAAATATTTTGTCCCCTGAACTATGACTTGGTCTAACTCACCATCTGAACACTGAACTTGTGGAAATGGAGCACTTTACCCCTTTTTCATCACTTGATACCTAAAATACAAACGTCGTTTATCAGCATGATCTACTCGGCTCTGCACCTCTCCACCCTCGCCGACACCGATGGCCCGCCCTCTCTTTTCTCTCCTCCCCCTCCACCTACTCCGCCAGTCTCTCCGCCTTCTCATACTCACCATTCGGCCGTAGACCCTACGTTCTCAGTCTGCTAGTAGCATCATGAACTGCCAGATTGATTCCTTCTTCTCCACCCTCTGCCCTTTCAACGATGACCTCCTCCTCCCTCACCGACTTAGATAAAAAGTCCAATACGAAGCTATAGTTGCAATTGCTGCCTTGTGTTTGTGGGTTTGGTGCTGATGTGTCCAACAATACGAGCTTTGAGCACGATGTTGACTTCCCTGTTGATTGAAGTCCTCGCTTGGCTGATCAAATGGATCAGAATCCCTTTTGTCGATGAATTAGAAACCTAATTAAAGAGAAATTCCCAGAATCGTGGGCCTCCTGGGCCCTGAAACCTTATCGATTCAAGCTGCGGCTATGGATTGCTTGCTTGGGGTGGTGTATTATGGTAGGAAAGAAGCGATGGAATTAATGCTTGAAGCGGGGTTGCCAGAGAAGCTTGTGGAGCTTCAAGGATTCGAAAACGAAAGGAATTTTGAGGGACTCTATATTCTTCGATTATAAAAACCCATGAACTTCTTATTCATTTTTTCAGATAAGATTGGTGGCAAAATTGGGACTACAGTGAACAACATTGTGACCATAAACCCATGAACTCAAATGCCCTTCCCCAGATTATCACTATCAATTCGAGCCATGGTGGTTTGTTTGGGTCTTCTAATGACTCATGTGAAAAAAGGCATCAATCTGGCGAAGAGGTATACGGCCGAGTGGAGAGTATGAGAAGGCAAAGAGATTGGCGGAGTAGGCGGAGGGGGCAGAGGGGAAGGAGAGGGCGGGCCATCTGTGTCGACAAGGGTGGAGAGGTACACGACCGAGTAGATAACGCTGATAAACGGCGTTTGTATTTTAGGCATCACGTGATGAAAAATGGGTAAATTGTCCTATTTTCACAAGTTTAGGGGTGAGTTGGACTGAGTCATAATTCATGGGGTAGAGTGTTTGGGTTATCTGAGTTCAGGGGCCAAAAGTGCTTTTAGGTCTTTGGCTTACTCTTTAATACTACTCTTTTCATCTCATATTTTTTGTATCATTTCTATTTGGCATGTAGTTTAAGAAAGCTTGGATATTTACTAATTTGCCCATATTCTTGCTTGTACGTTTACCAATCTGCTCATGTTCTCCTCGAGCAACGAAGCATGACAAAGAGGACCATCTTTGCCTTCATTTCTGTTGATCCATCGCCATCAATTTGTTGCCCCTACCTCAGTAGATCTCGCCATTAATTCGTTGATTCGTCGCCTCATCCTCATCGATCTGTCGCCCCTGCCAGCCCATCTTCATCTTTGTCCCCGTCAATCTGTTGCCCTCACCTTAGTCGATACCATTATCGATCCATCGATTCATTGCCTCGTCCTCATTGATCCATCACCGGAGTACGCTTTTTGGCTTTAGCCTCTCAACCTCCACCTTCATCCTCATGAAATCGATCATTGCGATTCTAGCAGTAAATTGGATGTTGATTCTTTATTTGTCACAATTCCAATAGCGCAACCACTAGCAATTCCAGCAGTACAATTGCCGTCAAATTGCTAGCATTTCATTGCTTCTGTCGCGTCAATTTGTAACCTTCACCTCTTCCATTGTGTTGATGAATGATTCCATCTAGAAGCATGAACCTGACTAGCATCCTGATGATGCATTACACTTGGTTTGTGCATCGGCATCACCAGAGAGACTTGGAACACAAGCTTTGGACAGAGATTGGGTGAGGAAAAAAAAAAGAGGGTCATATTTCAAAAGGTTAATGGTGTTTAAGGAGATGGTATAACAAACATTTTTGTTGCTAAAATTTGCAAAAAAAAAAATGGTGCAAAGAATTTGGGACGACCAAAAAAGAAATACGGTGCGAAGTTTATGGGATGGAGGAAGTAAAATATTTTAGGGACCTTTTAAGTACACTATATTATTTTGATTTTTCTTACATAGGCATTCTTATGAATCTTTGTTAAGTTATAATTTGGGCTTCATATTCTATTTCAATTCATCTTAAACATAATTCTTCTAATTAAAGTACACCAACGAATTTATAGTTAATCATTTACTCACATAGCCTATCAAGTTAATGACTGATATAATGAGACTCTTTATGAGATTTTTTCTAGAGTTATTGTTACCAATTAGAGTATTACGCTAGTAATGCTATTACAATTGTTTATTATTTTATTTAATGTTTTAGTTTGCTAACATTTACTAGGAAATAATTTTGATACACTAATTATGCCAAATTAATACATTGAATGTATAATTCATTTTTTAAACAAAACTAATTATATAGTAATTAAAGAAAAACAATTAGCATAAATTAACCTAACCTTGCCAGTTATAGGAAGGAACAAAAAAACTTTCAAGTCTATATGATGCAATAATGGTTTGGCTTTGGATATATAACTTCAGGTAATTCTAATTCTATCTACAATCATTTTAATAATTTGTTTCTCTTATTTTATTTTTTAACTAAAAAAACTTCTCATACTATCTAATACTTTATCTTTTTTTTTTTTTTGCATTAGTGGTGATGGATTTATACTTTTTTTATATAATAGTTTTAGTTGTTTTATAAAATTGTTTGAGATATGGATAGATGCAATTAGTTGTGCTATTTTTAATTTTATTATACTATTCTTTTCTTTTTTTTGTTTGCCTAAAAAAATTGATCTATTTTTATAATTTCTATTTTCTTTTTAATTCTTATTGTCTACTAGCAAATAATTTAAGTAAATTTTTTGCTAAATACTTTAGTAATTTATAGTTAATCATTTACTCACATGGCCTATCAATTTAATGATTGATATAATTAGACAATTTATAGGATTTTTTCTAGAGTTATTGTTCCCAATTTATATACATATATATAAAAGAGAAACTCACCCATTCCCCGAGACTAATTCCTTTAGCATTAACTTCATAATACATTTATAGTATTAATTTCATAATCAATTTGTGATAATCAAAACTTAGGTTATTATATAGCCCTCATTCCAAAATTTACTCATTCCTAAAAAATGCTTCTTTTACCATTAATTGCATAGTGTATTTATATTGTTTAATAACTTAGGCCCTCATACAGTAATAACTCCAAATTTTAGATTTTGAATTGTAATTTTTAGTGGGTATTTAGTGTCATAGTAGAGAGCCCTTAAAATTCTATTTTTTCATACATTTTAGTAATTGAATTTAAATTCCTATCATCTTAGCATAATAAAATACCATTAGCTTTTGTTTCTTTCTTAATGACTCATTAATATTATTGTTCATTAATCAATTGTTTTAAATATATTCTATCTCGTTGTAGCCATTTAGTAGTTTTAATTTCTATTAGATTGTTTTGATTACAATTTTATTTAATTTCAATGTTATTAGTATTGTCCATTTAACTTCCTCAAGAATACTTCATTTAACATTAACTTTATAGTACATTTGTAGCATTAATTTTTGAATTCATTTGTAATAATTAATACTTAAAATCCCTTTATAGCCCTCACTTAAATATTCACTTAATCCCAAAACTACTTCTTTTACCATTAATTAACCAGTTGTTCTAAATAGACTCCATCTATTTGTAGCCATTTAATAGCCTTAATTTCTATTTGAATGCTCTTATTACGATTTGATTTGCTTTTAATGGTACTAATATTATCCACCCTACTTCTCCAAGAATACTTTTTTTTAGCATTAACTTTATAGTACATTTGTAGCATTAATTTCATAATTTATTTGTAATAATTAATACTTTAAACTCTCTATATAGCCCCTGCTCCTATATATAGATTCTCACACTTGCTTTCAACATACACTTAATAATTCCTTCCTTCCATTTTTTCCTATCGTCTCTTGCTACCTTTCTTCATTTCTTTACTATTTTATGTTTTTAGATTTCCACCAATGCCAAAGATGAGGTAGTTATTTAAAAATATCGATAGATTTTCTTAATATTTTTATTCATTTGTCTTTGAATTCTTACAATAGATGAATATGTTCTGTTATGAATCTTTTGTCATTTTTATAGTCTCTTAACGAAACATGTTACGTTGAAAGAATTGTCTTCTGAGAGGACTGACTAGACTATTCAAGTAAAAGAGTTTCATTTATGGGTGTTTTTAATTTTTGAAAAAGTGACTAATTTATCAGTACCGATTTTGTGCTTGTGGATGAGAAGATATTCTTATTTTTCTCTATTATACTGAATTTTGCAATTTTTTCTTCTCTCTCTACTATAAATATATGTTCATGTTCTCTTATTGGCTACTATATATTTTGCTCACACATGAAGTGTGTGACAATTCATGGGTCTATCAAAAAATTATTGACATACAAGTTTAAAAAGAAGCTCTGTGAAGGAAATATGTATATCTTTAAAAATTTCACAGTTCTTCTAAAGAAGAAGATTTATCAGATCATAGATACATACTCACTTATGATCCACCTTACTCATAATATACAAATCTATGATGTGACCCATGAGCCTCATAATTTTTCCATGCACAAATTTGAGTTTATTGTTTTTGATCAACTTAGCACAGGTGTAGACCAAGATGAATTTCATACAGGTTTCTCAAAAAGTTTTCAAAAATATAATTAGATTCTGCATTTATTATTTATATATCATAATTACCATTTGTTTTTGCATGCCAAATGTTATGGGTGTTGTTGTAGAGGTTCATTCCCCAAAACTACTTCTTTTAGCATTAACTTTATTGTACAATTGTAACATTAATTTCAGAATTTATTTGTAATAATTAAAACTTAGGTTGTTATATAGCCCTCACTCCGAAATTCACTCATTTTACCATTAATTACAAAGTGTATTTGTATTATTTAATAACTTAGACACTCATATAGTCATGGGTTTAGGGTTTAGGAATAACTGTTTTGGGCCACCCTCATTTTTATTTTTTTATTTCAAATCTTTCTCCATATTTGTTTTATTGTTTGAGATTTTTTAAAGGTTATAAAAAATGACAACAAGAAGCTTCAAAACATGAATTAACAATATAAGTCAAGCTTATAATTTTCACAATGGTTAATTTTTCAAATAGTTTTAATTACTTTTTACCCCAATCTTAAGACCTTATTCTTACCTAAAGTTGTTTTAAACATAAATTTCTTAAAACAGTTATATTTTTATAAGTAAAAATATATAAATTAACTAGCCTGTGCATCGCATGGGCCAAAAAAACTAGTTTGAGTATTATGATAGTAATGCTACTACAATTATTTATTATTTTATTTAATGTTTTGGTTACTAACATTTATAGGCAATAATTTGATCCACTAATTCGTTGAATGTGTAATTCAATTCTTTAAACCAAAACTAATTACATAGTAATTAGAGAAAGGCAATTAGTATAAATTAGCCTAACTTTGTTAGCTAGAGGAAAGAACAAAAAAAAATTTCAAGTTTATATGATGCCAAAATAGTTGGGCTTTGGATATATAACTTCAAGTTATTATAATTGTATCCATAATCATTTTAATTATTTGTTTCTCTTATTTTATTTTTTCAACTGAAAGAAATTTCTCATATTATCTAATACTTTTTTTTTTGCATTAGTGGTGATGGATTTGTACTTTTTTTATATAATAGTTTTAGTTGTTTTATAAAAGTGTTTGCGATATGATTAGATGCAATCAATTGTTTTATTTTTAATTTTACTACACTATTCTTTTCTCTTTTGTTTACCCAAAAAATTAATCTATTTTTACAATTTTCATTTTCTTCTTAATTCACTAAAAACTAATTTAAGTAATTTTTCTGTTGAATACTTATCAATATAAAAATAATAAAATAAAATATCATCTCAACTGTATATATTTTATTTCTTTGTGAGTTTGAAGAATTACTTGAAATTTTCATTTCAAAGTTTGATGATTAGGGATTGATATTTTATTCTTTATTTAGCTTTGGAGGAACTTAAGAAAGAAAAAAGTTGAAGATTGAACTCACCATTTAGATTTTAAATAAATCATTTTTTAATTATTACATTCGTTTATTTACAAAAATAAAAAATAACTAAATTTTATTAAATATGTGAAATATAGATTTATTTTCAATCTCTCTTACATATTATTATTATAAAAAATTTAGTTATACTAGTATAAAATAATTAGACAATTATATACAACTAATTAATTTAATATTCCTTTGACTAAACCTCCAAGAATCTGTTACTTGATCATGGAATGATTAGAATCGTTCCCGAACCGATCAACGACGACACTATAACTAATTAAGCTGCAAGAAAGTCGAAAAAAAAGAAATGAAAAACATAAAACAAATGGCTTGACCGGCGTTAAATTCCAAAAAGTAACTCTACCTGGATCGCTTTGGTCACCTTTAAATTACTTTTCAATTGGGATCGCAAGGAAGAGAGAATAACACACACATTATATACATACATACAGAAGAGAATAAAGAGCATAAAACAAAAACATTTTGAAAATCAAGAAGAAAAGAGAACAAAACCTAAAGGTAAATGTTCTGTCTCAGTCGTCTTCCAACAACCAAAGAAACATTCCGGCCGGGTTATTAATTTACAGATGCCCCGTAATTTTAGTTGATATTCCAGGTATTCCTATGGTTTGGAAATATATAATTTCTCTTCTTTTTTTTTTTTACACTGCTAAATTTTTTTTGAAATCATAATTTAAATTATATTGTCTTTATCCTCTAGTAATTTAGTCTGATCAGTTTTTTTAAGGATAATGAACTATTAAAATTATCAAGTTTTCCTCTCTTTAAATGTATAAGATAACACTTTTAAATGTAAAAAAAAAAATTAATGGATTGAAATTTTTAGAATTTGGTTGTCATATAGTATAGCTTTTGATTTCATAAAATTTGTTATTGGACAATATGAAAAAAGTAAGAGAAAAGTATGTATTCTTAAACCTCAGGTGTGCGACTGTAACATTAATCAAAGTTTTGGGCGGGTAACCGTATTAACCTTTTCTTTTGTGTTCACCTCATCAATATGGTCCCCTCCATATACTACATGAAAGCAACATATCTACCATACCTATGTACACATATGTATAAAACACAAAGATTCCGTGTATGTATGCATGTATTTTTGTATGTATGCATGTGTGTATGGATGGATGGATGAATGTACGCAAGAGAACTAAATGATGTCAATACCTATACCCCAAGGGCTTGGGATTCTATTCCTTTTTGTCTTAATTTGTTTATAAAACTTAGTTCATTTTAACTTAAGTCAATTAATTATAAAATAACTTATTTTTATTTTTATGTCTATTTTACTAGAAACTAATTTTAATTAAAATTTAATATTATGTAGTTACAGTAATCCATTAAAAATACAATTTTTGTAATCCTACTAAATTTTTATAAATTTTTCTAGTTTAAGACATTAAAAAAGAAAACTTCATAAAAATTTAATAACAATATAAAAATTTATTTTCAAATGGATTATTACATATAAATAATATTAGTTTTTAAATGAAATTAATTTCATGTAAAAAAAGATGTAAAAGTAAAAATAAGTTAACTAACTTAAGTTAAAATGAATTGGCTCAAGTAAGAGAATAAAACAAGTGAAAATTTTTATAGCAACTTCAAAGTTTTCTCTAAATATAGATGCACTATTAAAAGAAATCCATGCAATGTACCAAGTATGAAATTATTGCATCCAAATATATTCGTCTTCTTCGTTTTGGCTTATTTTCATTTTTTAGATAATTTATCTCTTTGAAAAACACTCCATTACTACATAACAAAGACAAACATATTCTCTTAATGGATTGCTGTTGTAAGAAATTTTCTTTTGGGTGCGTTTGGTTGCTTTTTGGATCTCATCGGTCAGTCATATATATAGTGCCTTGCAAGGGGAGGGAACATTTTGCTGCCCCTAATAACGTGCCCATTCGATACTTTTAAGTTCAGACAAAACTCTAAAGTTTCTGGGAATGTTCCCAACGTCTAGCTAGCTATATGCATCTCTTTCTCGGTTTCCAGATGATACGCTAAAAAGAAAAAGCATTATTCATGATTCTATAAGAAGTAAAGGCCCCAAAGACAAAAATCAACTTGCATTATCCTTGTTTTTTTTTTTTTAATTCCACTTCATGTGCAAAACTGATGATACCACTAGCCCGTGCGATTTACCGTACAGTATATTTTTAATTAGAAAGTTGTGATATAACATATGTATTAACAGTATTAAAAACATTGTATATACATGTCTATGCATTTGTGCATTTTTTTCTGATGAATAATTCATCAAAAGCTCCATATAAATATTCCAGACTTTGGTGGCTATATATATAAAGCTGATGATGATAGGGCTTGCAACTCACCCTTCAATCATATAATTATCAGCACCACCCAACTTCAAGTTATGGTCCCTTTGCTTGAGGTGAAAATTTGCACATGCATGTAAAAGAATAAAGGATCGAGGGAAGAGAGGAAAAAAGGGATAGAAAAACCATTCAACGAAAAATCAAGCAGACAAAAGTAGTTTGCAAGTAAATTTATCAGGATACAAAAACATTCCAACCATTCTGCATAACTGGTGTGAAAGGAGCTAAAATTATAAGTGGAGTTTGTTTCTTTTTTTTTTTTTTTTATCAGGAAAATTTTTTTATATTACTTGACCAGCAAGTAGCTGGATCGATAACAATACAAAAGACTGAGGTGCAAAATTAAAAGCAGGAAGGAACACCTAGCTCAAACTGCGACAAAAGTTACAATGCCATCAGGGGTTGAACCAAAATCATAGCTACGTCGAGTTTGGTTTGATTCTAGAACTTGGAAATATCGTTCGAAAGTAGGGCGCTTTTTAAAAAAAAAAAAATTAAAACATGTTTGTTGAGAAGTGCTTCATTCATCCCATCGATCCCATAATGCTTGTTATTTTTAGTTTTCAGTAAAAAATATGAATATTGTGACACATAAACATATTAAATACTCCCTCCGTCCCAAAAGTTTTGCTCCATTTATTTTTGGTAATTAATCTATGATTTTTTATTTTTAACATTTTAATATATAAATAAAAAATATTTGTATATGAATGATAATTCAAGATATGTAGTTTCTAAATATATTTTTTTAATTTTTTCTAACAAATAATAATATGAATAAAATTGAGTCAAAATACAACAAAAAGTCAAATGTATCAAAATTTATGGGACGGAGGGAGTATGTTTTTTCGGGGTTACCCTTAATCTTATATAGCATAAGTACACAAAAAAAGTGACACATATTCTAAATTAAATACAAGTGCGAGGGGAGTATTTATTTTTCAAGCCGAGCAAAAATAGGCCTGGTGACATAAAATTTCATTGATTTTAAAGTCCAAATTTAAAGAAGTATAGTTACCCTTTTAAAAAAACAAAAACAGAAAAGAAAAAAGAAAAATCAAAGTGGGTAAAAAAAGGGCGAAAACATGCATGAGTGTGAATTTAGCAAGCATGATACCTATAATAGGTGGCCATCAGCCAAAAAACTTTTCCGAGACTATTGCATTGATTTTCTATTGCACAAGTAAAAAATTCCATGTTGAGTACCTACCAACACAAGTACCCTGGATAAAGAGTAAGCTAGTCACAACTCGAATCTATATATATTATATATGATGATGATGATTATGAGTCTCACTCTCACCATGCATCATTATTTGGGCTAAAAAATTGAAGGGCCCAAAACATTCAACCGAAAGCAAATCTCTCGTGTTACATGTCTCATCCATATAATACAGTTCCCAACTAGGAAAAATTTCCTAAGAGAATAATTACAAACTGTTTGCGTTGATTAGAGGTACCTATAGGAAAGTGGGAAAATAAATGTAGAGATAGAGAGAGAGGTCATGCAATGTGATTAATTTACAACTGTGAATGATTTTTTTATTAAAAAGGAAGGATTTGTTTCCTCACTGGATATAAGGCATCTCAAAGAAGTTTTTGGTCATACATTGCATCAATTTTGGTATTTCAATTAAAATTTGAAAGTAAATCTAAACATACCTAGCTAAGACAGTCTTATACCTCTCAACTCAAAGATACTCCTCAAGTTTTTCTTTTTTGATATTCAGAATCAAATATTGAAAAAGTTAACGTAATGGAAAATGTGCAAAGATATGAGTTGGAGAAATACACTGATAAGATACTACCACCACCAAATAGCGATCAAATTTCTATATATTAAGAATCATCTGATGAACTATACTTACTGGAGTCTCAATAATCTTTTTTGCGTATTGCGTACTTTGATCTTATGAAGAACAAAAATTGGAAGGATAAGAATGTGATAAATACCATTTTTAAAAGGTTATACTACTCATATGTACACAATCCCCCATATAATTAAGGTAATGACATGTATCTATGGTCTGGCTATATTTGTATTGCATTTTTTATTTATTGTGACTCTATATATCATCCCAACAAAAAGATCTTTAATGGTTCATTATAAAGAAACTCTTGAAAATTTCAAGGCCCACATTTTCTTTTATGGCGAGAGACCTGTTTATCCAAATGACAGAACACCCCAGACGTATATGTATAACGTATATACAAATATGTGCGTGTGTTGCGATGGGGTGTGAGGGGAGGGGTGGGAAGTTTAAAGCAAAAAATTAATGTAAAATTCAAGAATCACGAAATTGGGGTGGCAGTGATTGGGATGGGTGGAAATGAGTGTTCCCCCCCCTAAAAGCAAGAAAAAAATTTTGGCTCCCAACCAAACACTTCTTCAGAAATTTGTGATCGCCAACGTTGGGTCATCAAACGCACATTTATTCTCGTGGCCCCCTTCTCCCCATCACTCCTACCAATTAGCACTTTCCTTTCTTACTACATTTTACAAACCCTTCTTCTTTTATTTTACAGTTACTGATTGGGATATTACAGTTATATTTGTGACATTTGAAAATCTAAATTTTTTATTAGATTGCGTTCAAGTCCTCCAAGCAATTCGTGATTCTATCCCCTTAGCTCCTCGAGTTCTGTTCACAGTCCAACAGCTCCTGGTAACGCTCTTAAGTCCATTCTCCGGGGTGCAGTTGTAATTGTCCCCCGTGAAAAAGTGGCAGCGGCACATTAATTGGCATTTTCTCTTCTTCATTAATTATTGTACGGATTTTGATTAAAAAAATTTAAAATTTTTCTTCTATTCCTCTCAAATAATAACTTTTAAAACTCTAATTTAAATTATATAGTAACTATATTTTAACAGTTTTAATTTATTTAATTTTTATAGCTGATTGAGATTTTTTTAAAAAAATATTGTCTTGCATTCATAGAAACAATTGATACTTTAAAATGTTTTATAAAAATATATATCAGACAGTTATCAAACAATTCAATTCAGAAGTTACTCTCTGATAGGTATTAAAAACAGATAGAAAATGTAGATTTTCAAACCACAAGTAATTGTAATATCAACTTAAGTTCATAAATAACCACAAAATTACCCTTATCTTTTTTATTTTACTTTTAAACGATCACGAAATTAAGTTGAGATGATCACCCCTTACATTTTTTGGAGTATGCATATTAATTCATGTTAATAGGTCTGTGAACATTAAATTGAATTTCAATCTGTATACCCACGAAGAGTGCCGTGTGTAGTTAAAATGGATTTCGTTTAGCAATTGAACAGTTGTTAAGACTGAAAAATCATTAGTATACTCCTACTAATTCCGAACTACTGTTGTTTTGAGTTTTCCAACTTGAAAAAAAAAAAATACGTTTTTAATCTATTACGTTGGGGAAATTTCAATTAAGGTACTCAAATAGGCAAAACAAACACAAATTTGAAAAGTTGAATGGGTGATTGGTACATTCATGAAACTTTGATAGTCATTTTGACACGGTAAAATAAGACAGTAAAAATTTGACAATGAAAAATGAAAGAATCGTTGCATGAAAATAAAAAAGGGGCGGGGGCGAGAGAGAGAGAGAGAGAGAGAGATAGATAAAGTACTGGTGAGAATTACTAGAAGAAAGGACAAGAGGAACAAAAAACAAAAAAAAACTAAAGAAGGATAAAGTGGGTAAATAGCGTGGAGAAGAGTATAGAATAAAGGAGAGGATAATGAAGAATAAAGCTTTCAGGTTTCAACAATGATTTAATAAAGGCAGTAGAGGATCTATCTAACCCTCATCATCTTTCTAGTTTCTTCAAAACACACAAAACAATAAAATAAAATTGCAGAAGAGACAACTTTGCGAATCTAGTTCACTAGCTAACCCCCAACATTCTTATATACCTAACATTATTTTGATCTTCTTTTGCCCTTTTCACTAACAGCTTTGCGACAAAGTAGGTTTGTTGTTAAGAATTGTTAAGTATTAATTATAATATCCTTTATGGTTATGAATATTCTACTCTAAAATGACACTAATAACTCTGTTATCTGATTGGAGCTCTCTGTTGTTAGTCATGTTTGTTTACTTCATTTATATCTATTGTAGTTGGACTTTTCCCTTTTTGACTAATTTATGAATATACCTTTTATTTAAAAAAAAACTCTCTAATTATAATATCTAAGCATCTATGTATACTGTGACTAGACCTTGTCCAATGATTAAGGTAACTTTGGATCTCTTAACTCTTTCCCAGTGAATCAAAATCAAATTTATGAGGTTTAAGATGAAAGAAAAAAAAATAAATGCATGATCATTAAAATAATTGGTGTGGAAGAATTCTTGCACAAGAATATATATTCGGTTCACTTGATGTATATACATTTCATAAAAGCATAAAATATTTATGTGAAGACAGTACTTCTAAATCATCACCTCTTTTGCATTGAGCTTTATACATGCGTGGCGGTATAAATGGATCGAATAGAAAAAGGGAGGAAGGAGATGATTATAATAGAAAAGTGTTGGGGGCTAAAATAACAATAATATGATTAATATTACCCTCGTCAGTATGCCTGGCGCGTGAAGCAAAAAATCCACTAACCAAACTTTCTATTCCGAGCCAAAGTGCTTATTATCACCTTTGTCTCCCTAATCATTCCCAAATCGCTAAATTAAGTACTTCTCTTTTATTTTTTTATTACCTTTATCCTTGTCCTGTTCTTCAATAACAAGTAACAGTGCCAACTTTATTGAACTTTCAAGTCAGTCAATCAGATTTATAGCCACTTATATATAATATGATCTGAAAAGGGGAGATATTATATTTGCTCTTTCTGGGAAGAACAAATTAATTAATGGGGTAAATGGGAAAGATTATCGGAATTAATTATAAAAATACTAATTAATTACAATAGTGACACTAATTTAATTTCCTAGTAGAATAATATAATACATAGTAGTACGTAATTATTATGGTCCATTTTTTTTCTTGGGGCAAAATTATTATGGTCCATTTTGACACTCAAATTCAAAGCCTGACAGTAAATTATAAGCTCACATGACTAGCATGATATTCTCCAACTCTCCAGTTAAAAGATATTATAATTGAGGTAAGCAGTAAATTTTCATCCTTCATTTTATTGATATTGTTATGAATTGGTCTATATACACACACATATATATGTTACAATTACAAAAATAAATGAAATGGTTTAAACATTTATATATACACATGTATTCCCTATTTCGAGTAAAAATGATATGTGTGTGTGTGTGTACATATATATGTTGGACGGTTCCTTCAGACCTCCGCCTTTCATTATTTATTAGTTGATATTACAAATTTTAAAAATCTCAAAAAGTACTTTGAAAATATTTTTTTATAAAATAAGTAGTTTTTATTAAAATATTTATTAGCTAGATTAAATAAATATTTTAGCTAGATTAAAATATTTTTAAATAAATATTATTAAAATAATTATTAGCTAGATTAAATAAATATTGGCTCCAAATGATATTAGAAACAAAAAATAAAAAATAATAATGCGTGGTTTATCATTCGAAATGAACAGAGCTACAGAATTATTTCTCTCTCTCTCTCTCTCTCTCCTTCTCTTTCTTCTCTTCTCCACTGATCTCTGACACACTGGTCTCCATATGGCGTAAACTTGATGCCTGATAGTGCAAGCAAAGCAAGCACCCACTCTTTTTTTTTTTTTTTTTTTGTTAGTCTCTCCTTCTTTGTGTGCTAATTAACAAAAACAAAAAAACTCACCCCCTCTCTCTCTCTCTGCCTTTTTTGCTCTCACTCACAGCTATAAGCTCTTGTTTAGTGCTTCACTACCAGACCAAAACACTCCTCCAAAACTCTCTTTCAATTTCCTTCTCTTCTCCCTTCTTCTTCTCATTCGCCTTCTTCTCTAACAAATCTTTCTCATACTTTCTTTTTCTTATCCCCCGGCCGATTCTTGCCCAAAACACTAACCCACCCAGCTAGCTATAGTCACTCTCTTTTTGCTGAGAAAGAGGTCCATTCATTTTTACTTAGCTCCAACATTTCCATGTCATATATAGACTTGATCATGTGTTTCCCCCCATCTTCTCTTCTTCTTCTGACATTTCCATTAATCTCCTAATGGAAGAAGGGGCGGCAGAAACTTGAAACAATATCCAAGCCCTACCTTGCTAGCTAGTGATATTTGCCCTTTTATCTAGTTAATGGCCAGTTAGATTAATCACTTGGGATCTTTTTTGTTTCTCTTTTTTTTTTTCATCAAGGGAAATTTCCTAAGTCTAGGAGTTCATTGATGACCCATACGAACTCTGGCAAGCTAGCAACTTATTGGTTCAATATTCACTTAATAGAGCCAGCAATATTATTCCTTTGAGTGGGTCATGTTCCTTCTTTTCATAATTCTCAGCTGTCTTGCTTCTTAAAGAGTAGACAACAGTCCTAGGATTTGAACAAAAGCAAGCTGTTATATGCAAAACAGTTGTTAATCATTCACATAGTGCCTCTCTTAAAACCTAAAGATGGAACTTCCGAGCCAAGAAGGTGATATTGCAATCCCTCTCAACAGTGCATATGTTGGGCACATGATGCATCCCCATCATCACCATCATCAGCATGATCATGATCCTCCACTTCATCATCACAGTCATACCATCATCCCCAGCAGTGCCCAAATCCCCACCACCAATGGCTCCTCCATGGCACCCAGCCTAGATAATGACCAGAGTGCCCCTGGCTTCGGCAGCAAGAAAGTGGGTGCAGCTGTGAGGTACAGAGAGTGCCTCAAGAACCATGCAGCGGCCATGGGAGGGAATGCTACAGATGGGTGTGGAGAGTTCATGCCAAGTGGTGAGGAGGGCTCCATTGAAGCCCTCACCTGCTCTGCCTGCAACTGTCACAGAAACTTCCACAGAAAGGAAACTGAAGGTGAGAGTAATAATAATTTTCAGCAGCAGCTCTCTCCATGCGACCACCAGTACTGTTTCAGTGGTCATAACAACAACAACCCACATCTTAGAGTTGGAAGGAAGCTCTTTCTCGGGTACCCTACAGCCACTGGGACACTCATCCACTCTCGGCCTGCTGCTGCTGCACCTGCAGTACCCCAGCAAATGATTATGTCCTACAATATGGCAGGGTCCCACTCCCTACCTTCGGAGTCTGATGAGCAGGAGGACGGTGCCGGCGGCGTGGTGGTGGCCCGGCCGCCACATCATCAGATGGTGAAGAAGAGGTTTAGGACCAAGTTCACACCAGAACAGAAGGAGAAAATGCTGAGCTTTGCAGAGAAAGTTGGGTGGAAGATTCAGAAGCAGGAGGAAAGTGTTGTGCAACAGTTCTGCCAGGAGATTGGGATAAAGAGAAGGGTGCTTAAGGTTTGGATGCACAATAACAAGCACAATCTTGCCAAGAAAAATCTCAATAATAATAACCAGCTGCTTGTTTCTGCTGCCAACACCAATACCAACAACATCAACTCATCCACCACCAGCTGATCGATCTTTATTGATTAGGGTTAATCATACTCTTAATATATATATATATATATATATATATATATATAGTTTAATTAATCCCACTTAGTTTTACATCTCTCTCTTCCCTTTCTTCACATTCTTTTTTTTTTTCCGTTTTAATTTGTCCTACTGTTTTTGGCAATGTATATCTCTCCTTTCTCTTCTTTGGATGATGAGTCTGTTTCTTGGGGTTAATTATTTATCTGTGATATTATGTGGTATAACACCTTTGATTGTGTAATTAGATGAGGAGAAATTGGCTAGTGCTTGTTAGTGAACGATTCATGATTCGTATGTGATCTTTGAATTTAATCTCTTCGCAATCAGTAATTATTAGTACTGCATGGAGTTCAGCAGGTGCATTTTTAATTAATTTTACTTGCTGTTTCAAGATTATTATCTTATCATACACGAATACTATATCTCGCTGAGAAAAAATTAAGATCATTACTTTAAGTATTTCTAATTAGTTTGGTTGATGCATATAGTACTTTACTTTTAGTGAATCATTTCTGCCTACTCACATATGTAAATATTGTTCTGCAATGGCAAATTAAAAGTAAGACCATTTTTTTCTTTTAGCTAGAAGATTCGACGACATTCTTTTTTCTTTTTTAGCTAGAAGAATGCAATGTTAGAATGCCCTGAAGTTGGTGAATTGTTGTAATTTTTCCAGGATGTTAACAAAATTTTTCTTAATAAATAGTGAAATTCAAACTAGTTATAGCGCTTTAAATACTGTAAAAAAACAAAACATACAAAACAAAACTCACTCTTTCTATTAAATTGGCTTTCCTCCATTTCATCTCTTGCTAAACTTAGGAATTTTAATTGATATTCAATCCGACAGGTATCCAATTGCATCTGATTCAATGGGTGGTATTTTTTTAGCAATAGATCGGGTTTAGGTTAAATTCGATTCTTCTGTTTCCACCCGTCAATGGGTTTAGGTTGGATACGTGTCTAAGGTTCACCCGTCCTACATCCGACCCATATATATATGTATGTGCATGTGTATAACATATTCATATTAATTATGTGATAAAAATAAAAGTGTAATAGATAAGTTATCTGGAATTAAAAACAAGCATGGGTTCTTTAAAAGATAAGGTATAATGAATATTTTTAACAGTAATAAATGTAAGATTAGAAATAACACGACTCAATAAAATTATGGTTGTGGAGATGTGGTGGATAAATGGGTTTTATCCGATTCAACCCATAAAAAAATGAGTAGGATATGAATGTAAAAATTATCAATCCGACGGATAATAAGTAAGATGCGTGTAGACCATTCAAGGTCATGGGTAAAATATGAGAATATTCTCATTCAAACCAAATTCTACTCATCGACATCTCTAACTAAACTTTGTAATTTATAACATAAATAAGAGGCGTGGGACATTTTATCTATTTTTGAAAATTTCAAAAGCATATATAGTCTTCTTACCCAATGTATATAAATGTATAAACATTAATTCTCTAAGACTCTGGGTAATGTAAGCTTGATGTGGAATAGTAGTCATGATGATTTAATCGTGACGTGTAATTAATCATGATATTTATTGAGCCATTTTAATTAAGATGGTTTAAAAAATTATGTTTTGAGTGGATTTGAGAAAAACATAAATAGTGAGGTTGTCAAAATCAAAATTCCAAGTAGAATTATTATTATTATTTTTTTTTTGTAGAACATATCATAATCATAATTATTGCAAGTGATCATGATCATGGAATATCTAGCTAGTTGAATCATTTTTTTATTTGGGATTGTAAAATCATAAAATTTTTATATTCAAACTGAGATTTTAATAACCTTAATAAATAGATAATAGTGGTAATTTTAAGGAAATGAGTAAGATGGTTTGCAATTTTCAGAAAAGGAATAACAGCGAAGTATTGGGAGATGAAGGTAGTAATATTTATACTCAACGTGTTGTTAATTATTATTATTATTTTTTGCTATGTAAGAGTCTTCTATTTCTAATTGCTAGTTAAATATGCCCGTGAGATACATAGGGCTAGTTTTATTTAATGTTTCAAGAATTTATGTTTATTTGATTGTAAATTTTATCTTGATTATTAATTACTATAGAAAGTTCAGAAATTATGATAAAGTAAGATAATTTTGGAGCAGCATAAAGTTTATATTTATTTTAAAATTAATTTGAATAGCATTTTAATTATTCATCCCACTATTCATGGAATAGTAGAATAGTTTATGTAGTTTAATCTTTAGTTTTCTTAGTTCGTTAAACATATATAAATATACATGTTTTAAGGATTCTTATATGGCATTATACTTTCATTATTGCCATATATATATGATTACATTTAACGAAAGACTAAAGTAAAACACTTTTAACGGATTTAAACCAGGGTAAATTACACCAAGACTCTCAAATCTTTAAGTTTTGGGTTAGAAATCCCCAACGTCTTACTTGTTACTTAATGGTTCCGAACCTTTTTTCTTCATAACAATTCATCTATGGACCAATTCTAAACCGAGTTGGTACAAAAAACTAATTTATGGGGGGAAAACAAATGTTTTATATAATCCATTAATTATCAAAAAATTATAAGACAATTTGAATGAATGGAAAAACAATCACCAAATATATTAAATCAGAAGTTAAAAAACTGATGTCAAATAGTTATGTGAGAGTTAATAAATTAAAACTATTTGAAAATTATTTTCTCTCTACAACTCAAATTTTTGCACGAACTTGGTCTAGCTTAGGGTCAGAGATGAATTTGCAATGGAAGGAAAATGTTTGGGACTAGTAAGTAACAATTGAGAAGTTAGAGATTTATTTGCAACCAAAGTTAAATTAAGATTTGGGATTTTTTTATGCAATTTACTCATTAGACTATAATTAATAGAACGGTTAATATGTTAGTGACTAAAATAGTACATCATTTAAAGTTAATGGATTGTTCATGAAATTTACTTGTCTAATATATATTGTTAAAACTTAAATCAATAAATCTAAAAATTTAACTAACATTTATATAATATAATATGTGATTGGAGAAATGATTCTTAGGAAAGTAAAAATTAGGACAGAGATTTTTAAAAGTATAACACGTGATACCACTTGGTTATGAACCAAACTAAAACGTTTTTAATATGTTTAGGACAAAAATAGAACGGTTAATAAGTTAAGATCTAAAATCGTACAATATTTAAAACTGAGGGACCGACATAAAGTTAAATCATTTAGCATATTTATTACTAACATTTATTTCTAGAACCCAACTTATGTACACACACATACTCTATAAGCCAGTTTTAATTATTCACTTCTACTAAAAAAAACTAAATTTAATATATTAATTATTATACCCTTATAATGGAGAAGTTATATAACACATAAACATATAATACATTAAATGAGGGTTAGGATTGATATATTACTTAATTTCACCAATGAAAAATTGTGTTTATAATTGTGGTTTGCTTAAATCATACACTTTTATCTATTTATCAATTATTTCGGGACGGCGAAGTGTGATATGGCAAAACTGTCTTTTACAGTAGATGTCTTAAGATTCTTGTACTTAAGTTAATCTAATGGATGATTAATCGTTTTTCTAGCAAACGAAAGACTAATTAGGATAGAGATTTTACACACACGTGCACACACACCACATGTGTGTGTCTCTGTGTGTATAGTGGTGTGTATATATGTATACGTACGCACACTGCGTGCGCTATCAGTGGAAGTAATAAAATTAAGATTAATGGCTTCGTAGAAATACCACTGAGTTGACATAACGTAGCTAGGACGAGTAGAAGAGTAAGTTAAGCTTAGCTTAAAGCCTTAAAACGAATATCAAGTTAATTTGATAATTTGTTCAGTAACTTTGAATTAAGAAAGATATGAAAGCTGAGCTAAGTGGTGAGTAAGTTAAACTCGGATTGAAATGAATATTTTTTTATTGTTGAACTGAATATTTTCAGGCTTGGAGTGTAATACAAAAGTTGAATTCATTTTATCTTAAGTAAGATTAATTTAGAATCGTTTTTTTTTTACCCTCGTTAATGTCACTTATAAGCTAATTCTAATTTATTGATATAATAATCCAATAAATAACATATTCTCATAATATAATGAAATTTTTTACAACCAAACCTAAGGAAAGAAAATTTTAAAAATTTAATTATGTTCTATAAAAATATCATTTAATAATTTGTTATAGACAAAAGTCTCAAATCTGCCATTAATATTTGGGTCTGGAGTCGAATTTGTCACTGCAGTTTTTTTTTGCTCAATCTCCCAATGATGTTTCCAAAATAGCTCAAATATGTCATTATCTATTAAAAAATAACAAAAAATGGTAAAAAAAAAAAAAGCAGATTTTGAAATATTATGGTTATTATGTATCTTTCAAATAATACATGAACCTTTGAGACTTTTGCCCCAACCCTATTTGGCTCCACTGTTAAAGGTGATCATTGCGTGTGCCTCCACCGTGTGGTTGATCATTGAAATCATAAAAAATAATTCTGGTCTCACTAACAACTTAAAATAAATAAATTTGTATTATAGTAGTGAAAACCAGATCGAATCCCAAGAAATTTTTTTTTTAACCAAAAACTTCCTATTAGAAAACTGAATTAAAATATTGATGGGGATTGTTTACAATCAACAATAAAATTAAAAATAATTAGAGAAAAAAATATTAATAAACCTATCAAGTAAGAAATCAACGAAACAATCAAGAATACAAACATTGGTATCAGTCAACATTCACTATCGAATTCCTACAATCAATCATCGATATATAAATAGATCAATCAAATATTTGAATATTCATCGTTGGACCTATCTTCCTACCCCTTCTTAGTCGTAATTAATTAAAAAACAAACGATCTAATTAACCCTAACTGCTAAACAACTTAAGACAAAAGTTTTGATTTAAATTAACAATTACATTAAAAATTAGACAGATTGATGAAACTGAATAATACAAATACAAACGGTTGCATTTAACTTAGTTGAATGTTTTCCCTAAGACCTAATGATTTCTAACGCAACAAATCAATAAGCCTTAGTTACTTCACAAATTAGAAAGACTAAACAATTGCAGATTTTATTTCTAACCCAACAGTAGATTGAATTCAAATAATAACTAGTATGCCTCCAAGTATAAAAATGAAACAATAATGAAATTAATTGTAGAAGTACACTCAATACTCAAAGTATTAATTGATTGAATAAAAACAATTTTGATCTCACGGTGCTAAAAAATTCGGAGTTTCAGTTGCTTTCAACCAAAAATAAAATAAATTAACCGGACATTGCAATGGAGAAGATAGAGGAGACAAAAGAGAGCTGGAGAAAAAGAAAAAGAGAGGATGCGGTAGCTGCTGCCTAGTCTAATATACATGAAGCGTAAATAACCTAATGAAAGAAAACTATGAAAGCACCCTAAACTTTCTATATTATTCTAAAATTACCCCACATGAATATAAAAGATTTAAAATAACTAGAATCCATTAATATGACTAGGGAAATAATGCCTTTAAGCAAAATTTTTGCCCGCATGGTTTAGAGGCTTTTGGAATTAATCCACATCAAAACTGGTTTCAAAGTTGTGGGCCAAAAAATGTTCTAGAACATCAACAAATACTTCAAGCTGAAATTCGACCTTGATGCAGTTATTATCTCTCAAAATTCAAAGCATGAAGTTGTATAGATCTTTATTAGTTTCACAATGACACCTGAATCACATTAAACGAACATCTACAGCCAGAGATTTGCCCAAAATACCGCAATTGCTTATGAATCAATTATGACACACAATCACAACTTTGAAGATGAATTTGACCCCCTTAACATGTGAACCGAGTTTCATGGTCTACATATCATTTGCAGCTCCAGATATTAGCTTTCCAATGAATTAAGAATCACTCAATTCTAATCTCTTTAGCTCAAGATATGATTTTTCTAATAGAACATCGCCAATTTGTCAAAATCCTGAAAGAACACAACCATTAAAACTTATAAAATTGCAAATTAAATCTTTTTTTAATCAATTGAGTTCAGATGCACTAAGCTATAAAACATGCTCAAAATAAATCTTTAAGGTTCAAAACACATTAAAACATACTAAAGGTAAGAGAAATAAGTATAACAACTTTAAGCTTATCAAATTTCACCACACTTAGCTTTTGCCCGTCTTCAGGTAAAATTCAAAATAAAAGAAAACTAAGAAAGAAAGAAACATATTTTTGAGCTAAACAGAGTAAGATAATTTTACATCCAACGGTTTTAAAAGCTCAACAAAAGAAATTAAGCATGCAATCTACCAGTCAATAGCAATTCAAAATAAAATAAGTCCATGAAAATAATTTATTCATAATCTAGCAATTATCACCTCTCAAAATTTGAGAATAACATCTAACTTATGCAGCAAGTAAAGAAAACAAACTAAGTAGATAAGAACTCAAAAGGTACAACGAATCTTACCACAAACCTATGGAAGATAAGAAATCAATTGAGAATTCATTTCATGTTCTAATTTTATTTTATTTCTTTTTTTTTTTTTTGTCTTTCTCTTGTTTTTTGCAGTTGGGCGAATGTATAATAAAGGCTTTGTCATACCCAATCAACTACCTCAACACAACTCTAAAGTGGTTTTTTATCATACTCATGTTTATAGTATCTTTTCGAGCAGTGGTCGACTTTTATTGTAGGAGAAGACCTCTACTTACCTTAATATTCAGAAACAGCGGAGTAGCAACTTTTTATTCATCAGAACACAATAATTTCAACCCTTTTTTGTTTTTTTTTTTCTTCTTAAGTGATTCAAATCATCCATCAACCAAACAAATCACATAATCAACTTAATAATCTCATAATCTAACATGGTTTAAATCAATGTAATAAGTACAAAAATTTGATGTAAAAATTAGCTTCTCAAGATAACCATTAACTAATTTGCTCAAAAATTGTAAAAAATAATTTAAAAACAAGATTTGAAAGTTGCATAAAGACTAATAAATTGATAACTTAATACTTAAGCTGGGTATTCAAGAACCAAAAAGAGAAATTATCCTAACAATTCATATTAATGCTCAAAAGTATGAATAAAAAAATCAATTCAAAAATTTTGAAAACAGAAAATTAGGGCCCAAGTTACCCATTCCCATACACTTAAATCAAACATTGTCTTCAACGTTCACAATAACAACACAAACGGGGAAAAGAAAATGCACTGCCCTTAAAGTTGTTTTTGTGGTGATTTGTAACGTGAAACTAGACTTTAGCTTGCTGCCCCTATGGTTTGCTTCTCTTCCAGCCTGAAAAAATATAATACCTGGCTAAGAAAACCAGTTGTAAGAACAAAGAAACTTGAAAAATAAAATCATGAAAAATAAAAACAAATAATAATAATAATAATAATAATAATAATAATAATAATAATAATAATAAACTCTTATTGTTCGTGACATAAAACCATATTTGGGTTATCTCCCAAAAGTGCCTTTCTTTATTGTCTTTGGCTAGACAACCCCTTCCTGCGTCAACCACGGTATTTTGAAAAGTCCTCGTCGAAGGGCTTCAATTTATGTATCTTAGTTTTAAACAATTTGTCTATTTTTAAAATTTTAAGCTCAACTATACCATGAGTAGAAATATCAGAAAAAATAAATTGTTCAATCCAGTTATGCTCAGGCAACACTATCCATCTTTCCCTATGTTTGAGCAATTGCTTTTTGCCAACCACAAATGACATCTCTTGGTCTTGCTGTAACTTGGTCATTTTTTTGTTACCTTTTTGTGTCAACTTTGCTTGGCTTTCAAAAAAATTTTCCTGATTCATTATGGACCACAGTATCACTTTTTTTAACAAAAGAAATAAAATTATCATTGTCAGCTTTCTTCAGCATGCAAAAAATATTTAACTATACAATATTTTCATCAAATTTCATTATAATAATGCAAATATCCACATCAATCTTGATCTTGCATGTCTTTAAAAATGGTGTTCCTAACAAAATAGGAGCAGTTAAGTTACTATTCTCCGTGTCAAGTATGTAAAAATTAGTAGGAAAAATTAAATCATTTACTGGCATAAACAAATCCTCAACTATGCCCCTAGGATAGGCATTAGATTTATCAGCTAATTGAATCACAACAGCAACTTCATTTAAAGGTCCAAGTTTCAAAGAACCATATATAGAATTTGACATGACATTAATTGAAGCTCCTAAATCTAACATAGGTTTTTCCACCTTAAAATTGCATATTACGCATGGTATATAGTAAACATACCAAAGTCTTTAAACTTCTGAGACAACTTCCTTTGAATTATCGCTGACACATTCTCACAAACTTTGATTTTCTCATCAGTTTGCAGTTTCTTTTTGTTGTTGTATAGCTCCTTCAGAAAACTTAGCATATTGAGGCATTTGTTTGATTGCATCCAACAAATGTATGCTAATTTTGACCTTCTTAAAAGTTTTAAGAATTTCTTGCTCTATCTTTTCTTTCTTTGATTTTGCCAGCCTGCTAGGAAAATGAGGTGGAATCAAAATTTTTAACTTTGCCAAAATTCCCTTGTTACTTACCTCTTCAGTTGGTGTATCAGAAGTTGCTGGTTTTGAGTCATCTTGTTCCTTTTTAGGTGCTGTCATTTCCGATTTGTTGGCTTGCAATTGTTTTCCACTTCGAAGGGTCACAACGTTAACATGCTCTCTCAGATTAATTTCAGCTTAAGATGGTAGTCTTTCTTTTTCAGCTTCAATTTTTTTTAGCGAGGCTGCCAATTATGAAATTTGGCTCCCCAAGTCTTTTATGTTGGCTCTTTTTTCCTATTGAAACATTTAAGTGTTAGTGGCTAAAGCTTTCATAATATCCTTCAAAGTGATACCTGAACTTGATGCTTGGTTATGTGGTATATGGGCTGTCTTGTTGTAACCGGCAGATGGGTATGGTGGCTGGTTGTTTGACTGCCTATATATCAGATTCGGGTGGTCTCTCCAACGAGGGTTATATTGATTAGCACATGAGTCATACCTTATTGGTTGGTTAACAAATCTGCTTACCGCATTTACTTGAGGTGTTGTATCATTCTAAAGTTGTGATACAAGTTGGTAAAGTATCCTTAAGCAGAGCAAATGCCACAAGCTCTAGGATTCTAAACTTATCCTAAAGCAACTTATTTAACAAGAAATATTAGTTTAGAATGTTGAGCCTCGATACTAAAAGTTCTTACCTCATTTACCGTATTTGACACATGGTCTAATCTTGTCCCAAACTACTGTGAGTTGGCTGCTGCTTTAGAAATCAAGTCTTTTACTTCTTTAGGCGTATTTTCTATAAAAACTCCTCCACTTGCAGCATCCAACATACTCCAATCCATAAACAGTAACCCTTTATAGAAGTATTGTAACAACAATTGATTAGAAATCTGGTGGTGTTGGCAACATGCACATAGTTGGTTGAATCTCTGCCAGTACGCGTAGAGACTCTCCATTGTATCACCGAATCCCTCTGATTTCCTTTCGAATCATCCCAACCTTTGAAGTTGAAAAGAAATTTTCCAAAAAAAATTTTCAGGTCATTCTGGGTTCTAATCATACCGGAGAGAAGGCAGTACAGCTAGTCCTTTGCCTTGTCGACCAACGAGAATGAAAAGTCTCTCAGTTTAATCTATTCTTTTGTTACTCCTTGTAGTTTCATGGTCAAACAGACAACATGAAATTTCTTCAAGTGTTTATAAGGATGCTTGCCTGGAAGTGCATAAAAGGTAGGCAATAAATGAATCAGTCCAGATTTTGATTCAAAAGCTACCTCAATATAAGGAAATTGATGCACAGGAGTTGCTGGACAATGTCTAGAGTTATCAATTCCCTTAGTGTTCTTTGCTCCACCATCTCTATAACAATAATTGCTTCTTCTTCATTTTCAGAGTTGTTTGCAAATGTTGAAGCTGAGAGATTGTCCGCTTACCTTTTCACTTTCTTGTTTGCCTTTGTTGTCTTTTCAATCTATGGATCAAATACTAATTTACCTGTATGAGAAGATCCTGGCATAAATCAGTATAATGAAAAAAGGAAACTTTAATAGGAAGAAAAAAAATCACCTTAGCAACGGTGCCAAATTTTTTGTTGATTGTTGAAAATGCAAAAAATAGTTTCAGTCTCACTAACGATTCAGAATAAATAAATTTATATCACAGTAGTGGAAACCATGTCAAATCTTAAAGGAATTTTTTTTTTACCGAAAGCTTCCTATCATAAAATTGAAGTAAAAATTGGGGGGATTGTTTATAATTAACTATAAAATTAAAAATAATCAAAGAACAAAAATTAATAAATCTATCAAGTAAGAAATCAATGAAACAATTAAGAATGCAAACCTTAGCATTAGTCAACATCAACATCCATCACCAAATTCTTACAACTGATTATTAATACATAAATAGATCAATCAAACCATTAAACATTTGGAACTATCTTCCTACCCGTCCTTAGCTATAGTTAATGAGAAAACAAGTGATCTAATTAACCCTAACTGCTAAACAACCTAAGATAAGTGCTTCGATTTAATTTAACAATTGCATTAAAAATTAGAGAGATCAATGAAACTAAATAACACAAACACAAGTAAGTGCATTTAATTTAGTTGAATGTTCTTCGTAAAACCTAATGATTTCTGACATAGCAAATCAATAAAGCTTAATTGCTTGACAATTTATAAAGATCAAACAATTACGGATTTAATTTCTAACCAACAGTAAATTAAATTCAAACAACAACTAGTAAGCCTCTTGGCATATAAATGAAACAATCATGAAATTAATTATAAAAGAACACCCAATACTCAAAATATTAGTTGACTGAATAAAAACAACTTCAATCTTACAGTACTGAAGAATTCGAGGTTTCAGTCTCCTTCAACCAAAAATAAAATAAATCAGCCGAACATGGCCATGAAGAAAATAGAGGAGACGAAAGAAAGTTGGAGAAAAAGAAAAAGAGAGCCTACGATAGCTCGGGGCGAGCATGGGTCAGTTTAGGTTGGTTTTTTTGTGGAAACGAACCAACCAAAAATAGGCTCGGTTCCAAAAATTTTTTACCTAACATGAGAACCGAGAACTAAAAAGAACTAGAACCATGGTTCTTAGTTTATTCTCATATTTTTCGGTTTATATCATATACCTATAACAACATTTAAATTCAATTAAATTAATATTTAACATAATACACAACTAAATCCATATTTAAATACATACGTTCTTAATAATATTCAATGAGTTTTACATGTTGTTGCAAAATGCAACAAGAAGACAAATGTATCTAGTTATATGCAATTTCATAAAATGCCTTTGTAAATTCTAGAAGGTCAATGGTCAGATATTTTATCTCATTTCTTTTATTTGTACAAAGAAAAAAATATTCAATCTAATACATATTCGCTTTCTACCTAAAACAAACCAAACACCATGTCATTGTAATTTCTTACAATATGAAAACATAAATAATTTTCTATCCCTTGTTCCAATTTAGATTCAAGATTAGGAATATTAGTTTTAATGTTTAATATCAAAGACTAAAACACCTTCACAATTCTTTATTTTTTCAATATATAAATGTATAGATAATTTAGTAATATTATAACTTCGATTCGGTTCCATCTCAGGTTGATTCCATGTGGAACTAGAACCAACCCAAAAACTATCGGTTCTCATATATATGGAACCAACCCATGAATCATGGTCAATTCTTACCCAACCCAACCCAATAGAGGTGGTTCGAGTTGAATTTCAATTTTACCCAACTTATGCTCACCCCTAGCAGCAGCTGTTGGCCTAGTCTAGTATACATGAAACATAAATAACCTAATGAAAGAAAACTATGAAAACACCATAAACTTTCTATATTATTCTAAAATTACCCCACATATATATAAAAGATTGAAAATAACTAGAATGCACTAATATGACTAGAGAAAATGGTATCTTTAAGCTGAAATCTTTACCCACATTGTTTAGAGGCCTTTGGAATTAATTCACACCAAAATTGGTTTCAAAGTTGTGAGCCAAGAAATATTGTAGAACATCAGCAGCAACTTCAAGCTGAAATTTGACCTTGATGCAGTTATTATATCTCAAAATTTAGAGCATGAAAGTTGTAGAGCTCTTTCTTAGCTTCACAATGACACCTGAATCATATAAAACAGACATCTACAGCCAAAGATATGCCCAAAATACCGTAACTGCTTCTGAACTAGCGATAATTCACAAATTGCTAATTTAAAGATAAATTTGACCCCCTTAACGTACGAACTGGGTTTCATGGTCTACATATAATTTATAGCTTCAGATGGTAGCTTTCCAATGAATTAAGAATCACTCAATTCCAATTTTTATAGCTCAAGATATGATTTTTCTACTGGAACATTGTTAATCTGTCAAAATCCTGAAAGAACACAACCATTAAAACTTGTAAATTTGAAAATTAAATCCTCTTTTAATCAATTGAGTTCAAATATACTCTGAGCTATAAAACATGCTCAAAATATATCTTTAAGGTTAAAAACATTAAAATATACTAAATGTGAGAGAAATAAATATAATAAATGTAAGTTTATCACCATGTTTGGCTTGTAGCATGCCACTCTCAGCTGGATTGGCCGGCAATCCAACAGCCTCCCTTTCCCAGGCTCGCTGTTCACCATGCACCACGTGTTCCATATCTTGCTATTTGACATTCCTCCGTTTACCAGTGCCGTCAAATCAGCGTTCAGTCTCAATGATATCCTACCTCTAATAAGAATCCAATGCACCAGATTCCCAATATGCAGGCATGTTCTCCATGCTTGTGTTGTTTTCATTCTCATCTCCCTTGGATGGCCATTTGATTTCTGTGCAAAACACTGCCCCTGTCGTCGACGTTGAAGCCTAATCCAACGCCGCCTTCATTTCTTGACCTTATCTACAACTCATTCCCATGGTGCAGGATGGGAGGAGGGAGGGAGGGATTAGATGATAAAGGATAACCAGTGACAATGAGAGGAGAAAAAGCTAGAAGTTTTTTAATCAACCAACACAGATGGTGTCTAGAAAAGCTCCAGCAGCAGCAATGAAGAAAGAGAGATTTCTTGACCTTATCTACAACTCGTTCCCATGGTGCAGGATGGGAGGAGGGAGGGAGGGATTAGATGATAAAGGATAACTAGTGACAATGAGAGGAGAAAAAGCTAGAAGTTTTTTAATCAACCAACACAGATGGTGTCTAGAAAAGCTCCAGCAGCAGCAATGGAGAGAGAGAGAGAGAGAGAGAGAGAGAGAGAGAGAGAGAGAGAGAGAGAGAGAGAGAGAGTAATTACTTAAGACACTTGAAGTTTTTTAAAACTTGGATTATCATTCTAAAATTTCAAAACTTGTTACTTTTAGGGTTTTCCGTTAGCTTTTTAATGGATAGTGGCATATTTATTTTTAATATAAAACTTCAGTGGTATATTAAGCCAATTTTGAAACATTAGTGAGATATTGAGGAAAAAAACTATAGTGACAAATTTGATCGCAGACCCAAACATTAGTGGCTGATTTGAGACTTTAGCCATTTGTTATACCTAGATAGTATTAGTTTAGAAATGATATTTGATTTTTACAAATAATATTTTAAAACATATTTATTAGGGATGTCAACAGATGTCCACTCTGACAGGCATTCGGTTGCATTCAATCTAATGAATTAGGTTTGGGTCAAATGTATTTTTTTTTTCTGCCCAAAGACTGATTTCGGTAGGATGTGGGTTTGGGGTTTGTACCCGCCCCACATCTTACCCAAATGTGTGTGTGTGTGTGTGTGTGTGTGTGTAACATATTAGCATTAGTTGTGTGATAAAAATAAAAATATAATGGATAAGTTATATGAAATTAAGAACAAGTTTGAGTTACTTTAATATGTATGGTATAATGGATGTTTTCAACAGTAATAAATGTATACTTGAGCATGATATGATTCAATAAAATTCTGGTTGTAGAAATATAGTAGGTGGATGAGTTTTACCTAATTCAACTCATCTAAAATATGGGTTGAATATGCCAATATAAATATAAAAATTATTTACCAAATGAGTAATATATAAGATATAGATAGAGCGTTCAAAATAATGAATAAGATGTGGGAATAACTTTATACAACACAAATACGACCCATTAATATCCTTAGTATTTAGTACCTCTTGAGGTGGCATGCGAGAGCGAAATGTGAAGCGGCGGAAGTTATTGCAGAGCGAAATGCCTGCTTCCAATCAACGGCACCTTTCTCTCTCGCGCTCTCTTTTTCTCTCACGTCCCGCATGTGAAATTCTACACAGTAAATATTTGCGTCCCCATCAATCTCGTTGTCTTGAAAACAAAAGAAAACTATAGTAAACATTTTTAAGCTTCTTTGTATACTAAGTGACATAATAGGAGAATGGAAATAATACTTGTAAATCTGTATTACATCATTTTTGGCTCATAAAACGAGACATTTCTATATATGTTTGGTTAGTTATGATATTGAACTTAGGGAAAAAAAAAAGTTTTTAAAATAAATATTCCTTCCGTAAAACCTTTACTTGAAAGTTCGAAAGTTTATTTTACCTTTTTACTGATTGAGAATTTTGAACAATGGATAAGAATTTGTTAGATTTACTAGCTTAAATTCAAAAAATTTAAATATTTTAGTTTTGTTTAGGATTTAGTTTTAGTTTCCATAGTTATTTAAAGTTTGTGTGTAGCATATCAAAAGTATATGTTATGGTAGGGTTTTAATTATGAGAGAAAAACAATATGGTGAAGAGAGAAAATGTAAGGATTTTCAAAATACAGTAACAGTTCAAAATTAGATAGGAGTATGATGAGAAGTTTTTTATGATTATCATATATTGTAATTATATGAGGGTAAGATATTGAGATTATTAATAATGTGTAAAGAATTTATAAGCCAATATGAGCACCAATTCTCTCATCAATAGATGTATCTTAGTTAAGAGATAAACCATGTTAAATTTATTTGTGCTTGTTTGATTCTATTTTTTATTTTCTTATGTGTGATGAGTGATTAGGGATTTTTTTCCCCCAGTAAATGATATCAAAGATTATGATTTAGTCATAACATAATGCAGCATGTGGTTCATTCTTGGTATAGTGGAGTGTTTCGATTGTTATTGACATAAAGTTTGAAGATTGTTTGTAGTATAATGTAGCCTACGGAATCCTTGGGATGTTACACTTTGGTTGTTGTTGTGATGTGACGCTGACAGCTCGGTGTGTGTGATGTGATATAATAGCATCGTTTGATTGTTGTTGGCATGAAGTTTACTTTGAAGATTGAAAATTTTGTTCATGTGCGTTGATATTCATAATGTTGGTGTTTGGAGTCATGTTCATAGTGTTCATAATCATTTCATTCATTGTTGTGTTCATATTTTGACAATATTCATGTTATTAATGTCTGTGACCGTGTTCGTCTGTTCTTAGTGCTTGTGATTATGTTGTTGTTCATAGTGCTTATATTCATGGTGAAGAAATTGAACCAAAAGGTGAAAAATGTTGAGTTTATTGGCTTAAATCCAAATCTAAAAAGCTTACAAGATTTTATTGTTGTTTAGAATTTAATTTTGGTTTTCCTAATTGTTTAGGGCTTGTGTGTAACTTATAAAAAGACATTTTTGTAATAGGGTTTTGATTATGAGAGAAAAATCAGTGTGATAAAGAGACAAAATATGAAGATTTTCAAAGTAAAGAAATGTCTAAAATCGAGGAAGAGTAAGACGATAAACTTTTTTGTAATTTTCATATCTTGAAATTGTATGAGGGTAAGATACTAGAATTGTTAGTATCATCTAGAAATCATAAGTCAGCGTAAATACTAGGAGTATACTCCTACTATAATTTATATATCTTGTTCTTATAATTTTTTTCTATTAGTGAATATAGACTATTTAAAAATCAAATCACGTTAAATATGTGTTTGTTTTATCTTTTTTCTATTCTAGTTGGTGGAGAGTGATGAAACAAAGCGAAATGGCCCCTCCAAGATATTGTTAGGGCATTTTATTTCCCCATTGCGAATCTTCATTAGAAGTAGAGCTTTATACAGTTTTTGGAGTAACATCCTTTGCGTCTACGTAGGGCCTCACATTGGTAACAATTTTTACTAATTGTTCTAGAATACTATAGTATTTCTCGAGCACTTTTTCTCTCAATATGAGTGTCCCCCATCTTGTGGGTTTTTATTGGTTGTTATGAATTTTCTCCAGTACTACTCAATTATTGTTATTCTAAGATAAAGAGTGCTAATTGCACACTAACTTGCTACCCTTCTCATCTTTTAATATCTTTCGTATTTTCTATTCTGATTATTAAAAAAAAAAAAAGGAAGTGAAACAATGTTTTTGTTATATATTCAGAAGCATGTATAAGGTATATAGGATATTAGAGAGATATCAATATTCAAAAAATGCTGGAAAAAAATCTATCTATCTTTTAAAATCTAAGAAATATTAAGCTACAAATTAAAAAAAAATTAATGTATAACGTACCTAACATCACTCAAACCTTGTTAACAGAGTTGGATGTCTGAGTACATTGTCAACTGGGTTACATGCTGCGGACAGTAAAATTAAATGCGATAGTAATACTGTAATAAAAAGTAGTCAGAGTGGGACTGTAGAGGCACATGCGTACAAGATTGGGGTTCAAAAGTGGAGAAATTGACGCAATCAGGGTCAGGTTCAGATTCAGTCCCCTCTCTCATTTTCTTCAAAATTTTGTCCCCACACAGACCCCACTCCCTCTACACGCCAAGTTGCTAACCCATTTGCTCTCTCACACCACAAGAATATGACTAAAATAAATATTCTGAGAAACAAGTTCAATTATATTAGTTTTACTGGTTTGGGAAAAACACTTTGATTAAGTGCCTGGAAATGTGGTTTTCGCCATTTATAAATTAATCAAATCGAAACCATAAGGCTTATCATGTTATGGGGTTCTTTTGTACAGTACAGGCACGGCCTGGGTTGGGCCCGAGCTCTACAAAAAGTGGATCGAGCACAATCCCAGCTCGGTACCAGCCACAAGGTTTGGTTCTCGCTAATTTCGATGTTTCAAAATTCTGTAAACAACTTCTCCGACGAGACAAACGATCATTTCTGACACTTCTGCTGAAGATATATGGACTGCCAGCTGTATTTGAAGTTACTTCAATCTAGCGCTATTCGTTTTAAATTAAATGGGTTGCATTATTTTTATATAATGTGGTTATTTAGTTCCTACCCTGAAAGTTGTTATATTTTGATCCTAAATTTATTAAAAATATCTTATTTTAGTTATTTGTCAAATAGAATCATTTAACTCAGAGTAATTGTTTGGTATAAATTTTTTAAATCTTAATTTAAAATTTTTGGCAATTGTTTTCTAATAAATTTAGAAAAGACATTTTTAACTATTAACGGAGAAATTAATAATTATTATTTCTTCTTAATGAATGGAATGAATTCAATTTACTTATAGAAAAATCTAATATTTTGATAATTCACTTATTGAAAAATTAATTCTGAGTAATGAAACTAAATTGAACATTTTTCAAAATTTCAGGATCAAAATAAAACATTTCCAATGCATTTTGGGCCAAACAATATGGTCAATAGGTTATGAACCAAATAGAACAAAGATAAAATATTAAGCAAAAATGATATATAATATTATGTAAATTGATTTTCATTAATCAATCTTTTTGATTTTATTCATGCATATAAATTTGCCGATGCTCATCTTTATTCTTTCTTTCCCACTTTCGTCTTGGATAGGTGCTCATGGTTAGGTAATTTAGGTTCATTAAAATCACTGAATTTGCTCTATTATTTTTTTCCTTTATATTTTATAAAATCATATATGCCTGAAAACAATCTAGGAGAAATAATAAAAATTTCAAACAAAAATAAAATATGCTTCCTCATTTATCAAAATTATGAAATATAAAAAAAGGTTTCTCAAGGGCCGAACGAATAACCCTCATGTTGGCACTATCCTCTACATATTAACTATAAGTCAAGAGGCTCATAACACTCATTTTCCAATTTCTTTTCATTAAAACGTTTTTCCATATTATTTTTATGTCTTTTATTCATAAGTTGTTAATTTTTTTAGTACAAATAAGCAACTAAAACAATGGTAAACTAAGAATTTCTCCGGACCTATGAACTAAAAAATCACCTTTAAGATACATTTCCCCAAACTTTATAACTACTTTAAAAGCTTAGGTTTAGACTTTCATAAAATCACTGTTCTAATTTTCACTTCCCTAAAAATCATTTCCCCTGTTCAAATATTATAAATGTTAATTAGATTTCTAGAGTTATTAATATGTAAGTTTTTTTTCTTGTTTCCATTTTAAGGTCTAATTGCATTGAAGATGACCTCATGATCTGCATCAAATTTTGGACATAAACTTTATGAAATAATTATCCAAAATTGTAATAAGAATAATTGCGTGGCCCGTTTTAGTAACAACCAAAAGATCGAAAACAAAGGCCGAACGCACGAACAAGGGCAACCACCACCCACTAAATAACATGTCATGCTAAACCCAAAACCTGAGATCCATGAGCCCGTAACATAACCCAGCTCACCCCTGGGAAAAGCCCATTACATTTTTCTTTTCTTTTATGTGAATGTGGTATCTTAATACAACTATTCTCTAAATTTCACATAATAGAGCTTGTAATTGTTATAAAGGCTTTTGAGTTTTGAGCTGAAGACCTTTCGGAAATTCGATGGTGGAGATACCACTTTGCATCTACTATATTCACCAGTTTCTTTCTTTGTTATTTTTTTTTTTGTGAACGGAACTTCAAGAAATATTAATAAGAGATGAAGGTATTATATTCACTAGTTTGGGACGAGCTTCAATTCAACTGTTTCACCGGGGAATGGAGAGATGTCCTTTACCTGTGAGCGGTGGTGAGTTCTTTCTAAGGGCTCAAGTAGAGGAGACCCACATCAATACAAATTTGAAGAGAGTTATAATTCAAGTTTAATAGATCCAGAACAGAGGCGCTTGGAAGGAGATGATTTGCTTGGTGACAGTCATATCTTGTAACTAAACAATTCGATTCCGGCCAAACTACCCACTAATGGTCTGCTGCCTAACTCCTTCCTCCCCGAGTGTGAGGACGGAGTATTTTTAGGAGTAACCCGTCGGTTTTTTAAGTTGTACCCGGTTCAAGTTTGTGACTTGCCACTTGGAATCATTCCAAATTCGATCAAAAGCACACAAATCATTTTGCCAACAATATTATCTGCCCCCTCCACGACCGTTTTGGTGCTCCTGCATGTTTTCCAATATCCAACTTCGCTTGACTCAATTTTCAGACACTGCAGGTGAAGAAAGTGACTTAAACAAAGTAAAAAGCAAGAGAATAGGGAACCACCACTGAAAACACAACATAACAGAACAGAAACAAAGTAAAAAGGAATGCGGAGTTAGGATGATTATATCGGAACCTTAAGGAATCCAAACGAACAGAGAGAATAAGCATATTCCATTCATCACCAGATTCTATTTCAGTAACATATGTATACTTCAGTACTCAGCACAAAACTGGGTTCTGTTTTGCATCCTGTTCTTTCCCGCACCTACTAAAGGGGCAGCGCCACAGAGTGGCTCACAGAACATCCCAGCACTCTCCCTTGATCCGTCCCCCAGAAGGATACTACGCAGGTAAAACTAATACAAGACAAACATAAAAGAAGAAAACAACTGGAATATGCAAACTGTTTTTTATCTTTTTAGTGCTCAACTGGCATATGAACCTTGACTGATGGCATCTAAAAGCTGGAATTTCATTGCGTCCTGGCGATGAACTCTTGCCATGAACCTACATCAGGACCACCATGAACCATTCATGCACCAAGCAAAGCGCAAACTAGAGAAGTTCCCCGTTTTGGCATCACTGTCGCAGTTTCTGGACGTTTCCTTACATGGCACATTCAAGCCAATTAATCAGTGTCCAAGACTATATCAGCATAGACGCTCAAGCCTGCTTCACTCCTTGATTGGTGAAGAACACAGCCGAGCTCGACCAGGGTTAAGAAGAGAGTCTGACATTCTCCAACCCTGTAGCAAAAGGAGTCAATCAAATGATGAGAAAGTTGTGTATGTTGGCCAGGGGCAGGGATTAAGATGAGAAAGTGCACTGGTAAAAACAAAAGAACGAAGAGCTAAAAGCATGACAGCAGTGCGGACAACAGGACAAGGGCATCTTCGTGTGGACATATACTCTCCAACTTTCTGTACTGCTTACCTGCTCAGTTGCCTTGTTCTTGAATAGCCCATACGATGTTGACACTATTCTACAAGACTCAGCAATATATTCCTCAAGGTTGGCAGCAGAGAATGTTGGTTTTAGCTGACTACATTCTACTTGCAGCTGAGACGAAGTCTGACCGTTATTTGACACATTTATGAAATGCAAAAGCACATGTGCCTACAAGATAAGATCAAAACCCAATCATAAGTTGGCTAAAAGAAAAGAAAATAAACCAAAAAATTTCACTTACATGGTATGCTGCTTTCAGAATGTCTTCAGACTTTGCTTGATGCTTTAATAATGCATATACTTTACCTTTTGAAGGATTATATGTCACTACATACTTTTCTTTCTGCCATCAATCCAGAAAAAGCATATAAGCACAAACAATACACTAAAATATCCCTGTGAAACAGGAAACTCCAAGACAAAGTAAAACTTCTAGAAAAACAGCAGTACTCAAATCTGAGAGCAAGAGTAATGAGAAGGTGCCAAAAAGTGTGGTCTTCGCATACACTGATTCACATACATAAGACTACTTGCCTGAAATTTACACTCTTTTTATAGGCATCATATCATACCTCAAAGAGAGGCTCTATTGCCAGGTATGCTCCTGGATCTTGGAACGCATCCTTAAATCTTGATCCTGATAACAGTGAGAAGATCAGATTTTGCTCAAAAGAGAGAACATCAAAGGTGAAAGTTTAGTTCAGAGGATTTTCATTTTCATCTTCAATTTTCCTTTTTGGTATGAATATATGTGATGAGTGAGGGGGGAAAGTTGGGGCAGTTGGGAATGTTGCTTCTTGTGGAAGGAAGAGAATAGCATGTGTTAAGTGGGAAAATCCCACATGGCCAAGAAAAGGGGTTAAGTCAATGCTTTATATAATGATGGGGCCTCTCCACCTATTACCAATTGGTTTTAGGTTGGACGCTTTAACAGCATGAACTAGAATCTACTAACACAGGTCCATACACACCCAATGCAACAGGCCTTTCTTTAAACCATGGGCAACAGAATATGCTTTCTTGTCTATTTCCTTCCTCCAATGAGGGGACACGCCCTGCAAAAGTATTCAGAAAGTTCTATCATGTGATAGCTTATTGACTGGAAGACAGAAAATCACAATGAGCTGAACAATGGTTAGATTCTGATACACTTTTTAACTAACCAGTCTTAAGGAAGGATTCCACTGCCACACTAAATCTGGCTCTATTCAATGAGTGCAACACCACAGATCTAACCTGTGAATACATTAAATGGAAAAATATTGGCAAAAAAAACAAAATTCACCAGAAAAATGGAGATCATAAAGAAAGAAAATATCAGTTCAGTACAATAACAAAACCTCTTGGTATGAGCTGAAGATATATCCACAAGAAAGGAGACCAAATGTAGTAACCAAGGAAGGATTTCGTTTTGAAAGCATGATACTCAGCCCAGTTCCCAGCTTCATAAGAGAAAAAAAAGTTCAGTTGGCATCAATCAATCAACACTCAAGAAGCAGAAGCAGAAGCATAATAGGAAAGCAGCTTCATACACAGAAACAGGTCGTGGAGCACAATATTATCAATAACTTGCAGGAAACTGCCAAAAAGGGTCTCTTTAATGCAAAAACTGATTTTCTGAGATAATAAAAGAACTGCTGCACTTTTACGGCTTGTCCACTTTTTTCCCAGAGGACAAGACTTGCAGATCTGCCATTTTAACGGCCCTATTACAGTATCTAGTTCTCGGAGTCAGAAAAATATATGTGAACAGAGGCAAAGTTTTGAGGGGGGACATCATATAGTGTGGACTACGAAAAATGAACATGACACAGAAAGATAAAGAGTTTTAGCCATAAAAACAGACCTTGTGATAATGCTGCCGTTAACAAGATGGATGGAAACAAGAATGACTATGAGAAAAATGAAATCATCCCTTCATTCACTTCTTTAAGTGTAGGATGGCAAATTTGGAGGACAATAGTTATGGAGGGAAACTTGTTCTGATGATATTCAGATAGGATGATAGCTGAGAAAGAAAATTATTTTCATGTAATCAAACTTCACTCACCAAATCTGCAATATTTCCGACACATTCTCCTTTTGCTGTGACATCTCCAATGTTTTCTCCTTTAGCAAAAGCTTTGTAAATTGGTGTCCGAGTAGATGTTGATGTTACAGCAGCGACATTCTATAAGAAAAAATGACAAATGAGGATGTAGAACTTCAAAAACAGTGAATGCATGTCTTAATAAAAGCAAACTGCTTAACCTTTGCTACATTTGCAGCACAAGCCAGAGGAAGAAAAAGATGTGGCACAGCTGCAGTTGCCAGCTCCACACCAGCACCCAACTCCATAAGAAGGTCACCCGCAAATCGTAGCTATAACTAACTGAAAATTAGGAACCTCCAGCAAAATGTAAGAGGAAAGTTTTCCTCCCAAAGCAAATGCAATTACCTGTTTTAGATCATAATCAAATTTCTTCCCTTGCCTGGCAAACAGCATTTTACCAACGCGGCCAGCACCATCCTGCAAAAGTTAGCAGCTTTCCTGACTAGTTTGCAATAAAATCTTTAGACCATAGACTAACAAGGGAAATGCACAAAGGAGGAGCCTAAGCAGAGGCACTTAAACTTTATATGACTCTTAGAATAGGGGCATCTTTCTATGATAAAGAGGAAAGTTCTTTAAGTAAAACGCAAGCAATATAGACAAGCTAAAGAAGCAAAGGAAGATCCCAATTTAGTCACACATGAAAAATATGATTTGATGATCAGCATAAGATACTGCACAAAGCCACAGCACCTAATTTTTTAATACACCAAGCAACAGAAAAGAAGCAGCTGAATCCCAATCTCCAGAAACAGGAGAAGATTGGAAGTACATTGGACAAAACACGAAGAAAACAAAGTGAGAAAATAACTCGCCTTAAGAATCCAATTGATAGCGACTGCACCAGGAGCAGCTTTGCTTCTAGAGACTCCAACCGAGCTCAGTAGAGTTTGAGTCGTGAAAACACCCATGGCTCCTCCAAAGAAATGCTACCAACAAATAACAATACATACAATTATACCCCAATTTTCTCCGATCCAAACAGGAAAACAAGGGAGGAAACAATTACCTTCAAAGCCCTCCACGACATGTAAGGGACATATGAAGGCGTCACACTGTCAGGGAACCCATCAGGCACCACATAAGACCGCACGAAAGACATCAGTTGCTGCACCAGAAAAATCAGTATCTATGTGTTAATTAAGCGCAATGAAACTATACAAATTACATGAAACGAACACACTGCAGTGATGGTTGAGGTTGCATGCAAATAAACGACCTATCAGATCAAAATAGTTCCTTCTCTTCTACTTCCTATGACCCAAGTCGATTCAATTGCTCAAGTGGAAAAAACAAACAACCAAAAAAAACTTACATCAAGTGGAGCCTGAGGAGTCTGCAAGCTGATAGCGCGAATGGAGTTCTTCTTGAACATTCCCGAGCCATCCCTCTCGGCGACGTACTTCCATCTCCGGCCATCAATTTCCTCGCAACAGACCAACCTCAAGCTAGAGTTAACAAATTGCCCTTCCACCAGCCCCAGCCTCCTGCTCTCGTCGATCAACGGCACCGCCTCCTGAGAGATCGCCTGATCAGCCACAGCATTGCACGGCGGAGCTGACGCGAGATTGGCACTGATACGCAGCGTTTCGCGGACGAGGAGGCGAGAATCCTGGGAGGTTAGAGTTTGGGTCGTGCCCGGATTCGGGGACTGCTTCAGCTTCATCTCTTGAAGCAGAAGCAGGAACCAAGAATGGATATTATGGGGTCTGGTTCAGTTGTTTGTTGGGAAATCGTGGGTTTTTGAAGAGTGAATTTGGGGCTTCGTAGTTGACGAGAAGGGCATTTGGAAATTGCCGCTGTGAGCTGGGAGTTGGGAAGGTGGAGGGAGGTGGCCTATAATTACACAACGCAGCTTCAGAGAACAACTTGTTCTGCTTTAGGATTGTTTGGCTTTACACGTTTTCCTTGGAGTCCAGAATTTCCTTCCTCCTTTTTCCACTAATTTTTTGTACTTTTTCAACATGTTTTTCTCCCCTTCTTTTCCCCCCTAAATTTGTGTACTTTCTCAACAGGGTCATGTATGATCGTTCATTAGCTTTTTCAACCCTGAGTTTTCAAAAGGCATATATCAAGTTCATTTAACGGTTGGTTAGCAGCATAATCAGCCTTATTAACTAAAGGGAAATAATTTAATTTTATATACAAATATACCTTATAGGTAACTAAAGAAAAAGAGGCCTCAGATTGTGCGGCAGTGTGCATAAACACACACTTCACACTGTCCCCCCCCCCCCTTTTTCTCTGTGTTATATAAACTAGGGTTGTTGGTTCCAATTCTTTTTTTTTTTTTTTCAGTTGCCACTTCATATTTTCATATCATTTTCTCACTCTATTTTTCATTGTGCTCAAAATCTCCTACATCTTCCCTTCCCAAACAATCAAAGTGGCTTCAAAATCATACACCAAAGCTGCCGCATTTACTCAAATGACGAACGAGCCAGATTGTAAAGGATCAGGAGAAGATGGAGGAGAGATGGCAACGAAAAAGTTTAGGAAGATAGATGATCAAAATGGTTTAGGAAGTGAGTATGGTAAGCGATGATGGTTCAGACGTCAATTCTGGTGAATAAACAAAAGGTACATATCATTTTTTAAGATCCATGAAAAAACTATCCACAATTTGTGTTTTATATTGTAAAACAATATGGATTTGTATGTATGTATGTATGTATATTCTTTACAAACCCATAACATACTTATAAGTCGTAGAAAAATACATATATATTTGTATTAAATTGTAAAATGTATTAAATTGTGTGTGATATGTGTTAAACTGAAAAGTGAATTGTATTAATCTGTAAGAGATATATATTAAATTGAAAATGAAATATATTAAACTATGTAAGATATGTATTAAACTGAAAATGAAGTTTATTAAACTGTGTAAGCTATGTATTAGACTATGAAAAACGTATTATACTGTAAGTCAAACGTATTAATCTGTATGACAAAACCATCACACGAGAAAAATGTCATTGCCACAAAAAAATAAAACCACCAAACTCAGTGTCACCACCAGTACAATAATTAATATCGTCATTACCATCAACAACAACTAGATGCAAAAATACATTAAATTGGAAGTGAAATGTATTAAATCGTGTGGGCTATGTACAAAATAATACAACTAAACCCAATTGTACCGCAAATCAGTTAACGAACCCAACCATTTTTTACCAAGATAAAACTTTCAAATTGTCCAATCCTAAAATTGCAAATCCAGTCACCGCGAATACCCACCTTCTCCATAATACAGCTTCTCTTCCCTCCCTCCGATCATAAGGTCCGTCACGTCTATCACGATGCCTTCTAACTTTTGCAGCCAGCTTTCGGGCAAAGGTTCCAACCATGAGAATCACGATCATCGTCCCACTACCAATCATCAAGAGGAAGAAGAAAGGATGAGTGTCTTGTTCAAAGGTTTTGTTCTTTTTGTTCAAAAGTTTTGTTCTTGCGGTAGTGAGTGGTGATAGCGATGAAGGACGGGTGGGTGACAGCAACGATTTACATGGTTAGTGAGAAAAGAATGGGAAGAGAACAAGATTTGATTCAGTAGATTGGGAGATGAAGAAAAGACTAGAAATTAAATTGATAAAGAAAGTGACCAAATTTAAAAATTTATAAAAAGGAAAATTAGGGATAATTATGACAAATAGAAAACTTATCTTAATTAACGTATATTCCTTCTAAAACAAAAATTTAAGTACTAATGGAGTCTCTCTTCCTTCTAATGTCATTTAGTATGTGTATATACATATATGTACATTTCAGAATTTCATAAAAAAAAAAAAACCTCTCTAAATCTGTTTGGTACTAATATCAGTTATTAGCATTAAAGTTATTTAAGTGTAGCTTGTTTTCAGGTTCACCGATTTCACCTACAAGATTAAATAGATTATTTAAAATTCTAAAACAAATTAAAAAGTTTGTTCTCGAACGAACCATAATTCTCATGCATTCAAAGCTTTAAGAATCGGTTTGGGTCATGTAAACTTGTCGTATGACCTTAAAAATTCCTAATAACTTACATAGGTAAACACAGGATCTTAGAAGTTTTCTTGTGTTCTCTTGTTTCTTGTGTTAAGTTTTGGTCATGCTTGTTTTGGTGCCATCTTAATAGCAAGTTAAGCATTCACTTTAGTGTTTTGATATTGCCGATTACTTTTGGGTATTACTTTGTGTTTTTTCTGACCCGAACAAGAAAATGGTTGTTGTTGTTGTCTTCCAACACACAACTTATCCGACAAAACTTACAAGAAATGTGAATTCTTAATTAACACATATTATTCCAGTTTCGAAAAGAGCAAGTGCTTGACATTTTTATATTTATCACATTCATATAATACCACACCATGAGTTGTTTTTCATTTTTATAGAGTCTGATTCTCAAGTTTTAGTTCTAAAACTCAATAGTTGATGAAGCTCGTTGTTTAAGAAGTTATTTTTCCTCTTGCCAATTTTTGTTTGCTTGTCTTAAGGTTGATGAGGTTGCTCATAATCTTGCCTGTATAAGTTTTTGGTCGCTTAGGAGAGCATTGTGAGAGGAGGCTATGCCCTTTTTATTTTGTAATGCTCTCTTATCGTTGATCAATAAATTCGCTCCTCTATTTTATTTTAAAAAAAAACTACACTAAAAATATATAGAGGGAAAATGGTATTAGATGAAAACAACACACGAGAATAATTAACGAAAAAGAAAAATTAGCTGTGTCGGGGTAAAGTACGGAGGAGCCAAACAAGGCCAAAAGAGAGCAGACAAAGCTTGGGTTTGGCCGGTGACTTGGCGAAGGTAAGGGTGAGCTTTGATCTGAATGACAAGTGGCATCATCATGTGACCAGTCATAACCCATTCTGCTTCTACTGATCTCAGTTGTCACATTGCAGCTTTAGACTTTGGGTCGAGCTGCAACATGTGGGCTAAAATATGCATTTAGCCACTGAACTTACCCAACTCACACGCATTGGTCCAAAACTCAGAGGTTGGTAAAAATATGTCCCTCAACTTTGGAAAAGCTTACTAACCTGTCCACCAACTCAGGCATGCTAAGATAAATAAATATTATTGTTAAAGCATCCAAACTAAAATCAATTAGTGATAAGTGGAGAGACTCTATCACAATATATAGAGACAAAAACCCCTTCATTAGACAATGTAAGATTTAACAATTATAAATGCTCCCATGATCACTTATAAACCCCTTCATTATACTTATAATTCATCCAAACACGTTATCTCCCTCTTTAATCTCCAAACCACCTCATCTAGCTATAACTTTTCTTTGCCTTTCTTCGGTCCTTTTGTTAACTCGAGCTCACTAACCAGGGAGGAAGATAAAAAGACCAAGTCCACCAGGTTTCCTCTTTCCCTCCTAAATAAGCTGCCCATGCTCCAAAATGTAGCTAAACATATTGTGATGTTTCTGCAGATTTGGCCTTATTCATCGTCCAGATCGAGCCAGTGCAGTCCCTCAGCCCAACACAGCTACTACTACTTCACTGCAGCACCATGGATCTCCAAGCTAATTGCAGAAAACCCCCATTGTCCCACCACAATTGCTGCCTCGATTTTTTCAAAGTAATAAAATGAGGGAAAGTACACACAGAACAGTCCGATATTGCTAGTGAGAATGATGGATAATATTCATCTACTCATTTCTTTTTTACTCTTTTTTGGTAATCAGCAAACAGAAATAAATGAAAGAGTAGAGTGAGAGAGTAACAAGGCAGCAGCAGTAGCATGAGTCGAAATAACACGTTGAAGGCAGGCACTATTAATTACTAACGATTAGTGATCCAAGGGCTTCATTATTAGTAAAAGAACTTGAACTAAACTAGCTAGAGATGCGTTCAGCCACTCATTTCAAAAATAAAAATGTGAGAACCTACTCAACCTGCTTAATATTTTATGGCTTATTCATTTATTTGTAGCAGTGAAGGTCCATGAATAGTGCATTATAGCCTTAATTAAAGTTTCACTATAGCCTTAAAGTTTATCTTTTATCATCACTTCTTTCATATATTCATCAAATTTGAAAATTATCACACTATCAATAGTCGTAAGCTATTGGCAAAAATTTATGACCCATAATCCGCATCACATGTCCACAAACAAGATACAAGTGAAAGGTGATAATCTGTAAATTAGCGTAAAATTATCAATAAGTAGCATATCAATTCTTTAAAAATAACAGAAATTATACAAATCACACTTAGTGATTTTTGCTATTGAGTCAATCCATAGGGTTGTTCCATCTATTTTAATTGTTATCCAAATTTCAATTATGTTTATTTTAAACAAAAAAAATTGGTTACATTTGTCCATCAAGTAACTATCCCCGTACAATTTACCTTTCTTAATTCATCTATAGCATCTGCCAATCATCTAATTAGCAAACTTAAAATTCATTTTTGACATTAACCAAATATTTCTTCTAATAAATAATTTTAATGAAAAATAGCTTTTATTGAAAATTACAAGGATAATAAACATGAGTGAAATTGTTGGCATATAGAACAGTCAAATTACAACCTATATATGGGCAAATTTGTTTCCGATTTTTTAACCAGCGCCTAAATTGTGTATCCACTATAACCTAGAGTAAAATAAATATGGCAATAAGTTGGGCTGGAATTATTGACAAATTAATATCTAGATTAACCACTTAAAAGCGTCGATGCATAGCATATTCACAATAAAAACATGATCCTATTCTATCAAAAAATATTTTTTTTATTTATTTATACCATACAAAAAATCATAAAAATATTACTCTATTTGTTTTGTATTAGTTGGTCATTTTATCTTTTTTTAAAAAAGTTTGACTTGATTATATTTATATTAATATGCAATAAATTGTTTTTTAAAATACTACTTAGAAACTATAATCTTTAAAGTTTCATTTTCATATAAAAATTTCATTTTTTTATTATAAACTTTGAATGAAATGAAATAATAAATTAATTACTATAAATAGTAAAAGGGACATCTTTTGTAAAACAAATGAAGTACAAGTTAAGATGACGTAAATTAAATGCTCTATATAAATTTGAACATAAACAACAAAAAATTAATAACACTACTAAAATTCTGACATTTAACAACGCGTATTTTCAATAGTTGTGCGTTGGGTTGGTAATTTTAAATTTTCAACGCATAGCCGTCAGTAAATATGCATTAGTAAGTCACTCATTAAAAATCTAGTTACCAAAGCATAAAATTTCAGCCTTTTGTAATTTTCAACTTTGACAGACCGTTGGTAAATTTTTTAATATTTTAAAAGATTAAAGCAGTTCTAACAAGTAGTTGTTGGAAACTGAAATTCTTTTTAAAACCATATTTTTAAAAAACTAAAATAATTAACAGTAAAATTCCCATTACATTTTACTAAATTAATGTATCAATAATTATAAATTAATATTAAAAAATGAAAAAAATTAATAAAATTATATTTAATAAAAATATATGTCATATTTACTAAATGTTATATAGACTATAATTTATATTTAGTACAATTATATAACAAAGATTTTATTAGTACCAAAATATTCACAAAAATTCATAAAAACTGAAAAATAAAAAATTTCACAAAATTATAAAAAATATATATTTTTTGGTAATTTAGGCGATATATAAAAAGCAAAAGATCAGCCGGGAGGCTGAATAAACGGTCCAGAATTACAAAAGCTGTAAGCTCTCAAGGCTAAGCTACTAGTGTTACAATCTCTAGATCTAGAGATACCAACAAAATCTTCACAAAAACTGGTCCTAATACAATTAGGTAATTGCCAAAAAACAAGAGTGTCATCTAACTCTTGATTGGCCGCCATATTAGCAAGTTAGTCAGCTACATGGTTAGCTTCTCTGAAGACATGATGAACCTGAGGAACTCTCCCACTTCTCCTGAAGGACCTACATTCAGAAAGTAGTGGCATTAGTATAAAAGAAGAGCACTGAGATGAGTTTAGAAGTTGTACCCCCACTTCTGAATCCATCTCAACTTGTAAAGGAAAGTTGTTGAACCGATGGGCAAGCCTTAAACCTTCTCTGACTGCCTATAACTCTGCTTGTAAGGCAGAGGAAGCGCCTACATTTCAAGCAAAAGCAATTACAAATTCACCTTTAAATATGCCAGTAGGAGGGGGGTCCATTTGATATCAATATGAACTCTGAGATGGGGGCAATAAAAATATTTCCAAAACTCACAAAATTTGGTAAAAGTTCACTGAAATTAATAAAAATTTAAAATTCACAAAAATTTGAAAATTTGAAAATAAATTAAGAAATAACAGAATTAAAAATATCACAATAATTAACAAAAAATTCACTAAAAATAACAAAAAGTTCACAAAATCCAAACCAAATCTAAAATCAAACAACCAGATCTAGCAAATCTACTAAATCAAACAACCGATTCTACAATCAAACAACCCAATCTACCAAATCAAAACGAGACAACCGAATCTACAAGTTAATATACAAAAGTCGCAACCAATAGTACAAAATCAAACATCAAATTAGTCACAAAATAAAAATTGAAATAAGTGAAAAGAAAATGACACATATATGGGTTACAAAATCAAAATCAAAATCAGTGAAGATGGGTGGAAACCCATCGCTGCCATCGAGACGGGGAGGCAAGGTGGTGTCAGACCAGGCAACGGCAGGCTAGGTGGCATTGAGCGAGAACGGAAGGTGAGCAAGCGGTCCGGCAATCCGACGTCGGGCAAGGCGGTGACGTGATGAGGCTGGGTTGACGATGATGATGAAGGGAGAACAATGGAGGAATGAGAGTCGAAGGAGGCAAAGCAGCAGAGGGAGAACAGTGGCGGCAAAGTAAGGCTAGGGACAGATGGAGGGTGATCGGCGGCCCAGGAGGAGAAGGAAAGGTGGCTGGAAAATAGGAGAAAAGGAGGAGAAGGTGAGAAGTGAGATTAGAAAGGGTGAGAAGCGGCGAGGGTTATAAATGGACATGAGAGTGGGATAAGTTAGGGTATTTATATGGGTTAGGTTAAGATTTTGGGTTTTGATTGGGCTTTGTGGGCTTTTATATATATGTAAGTAATATATGGGCTTTTAATATAAGACATATGAATGATACATTATATTGTTATTATTATTATTAATTTTCTATATGGGTATGATAATATGCATATATATATATATTTAAAATTATAATTATTATTTGTAACAAATGTTTTAAAAATATTACTTTACTTTCTATAATTTCAAAACTTTACATTCTATAATATATTTTTATTATGATTATTATCATTATACATTATAATATATATGATACATTTTAAATATATGTTATTATATTTTTAATAATAAATAGATTATTTATTATATTTAGAATTATAATAATAAAATATACTTATATATTTAAATATAAATATTATATAAAAATATTATAATTGAAAATATCAATAATATAAAAATATAAATATTATTATATATATTTATAAAAAATATATATATAAATATGATACATATGATACATTATATTAGATAATGTGAAGCAAGGATAATTGGTTTATTATATACATTAAAACCATTAATTTTAATTTCACTATAAACATATGTTCACATATTTTTCATACACATTAATTATAAATTGTGTGTCTGTATGTATGTGTGTGTGTGTGTCTAAATATAAATATTATTAAACAATGATATAATTGACAACACCAATATGAATATATATAAAAAAAATATAAATATAAATATACATATTATTATTATTATTATTATTATTTATAATAAAAAATATATAAATATGATACATATGATGCATTATTTTATATATGTATGTGTGTATCATATATTTAATGTATATATATGATATATTTTAAGTACATATTCTTATATATAATAATAATAATAATAATAATAATAATAATAATACTCCCTCAATCCCACTTTCTTTGTAACATTTTCCATTTTGGGTTGTCCTAATTTATTTTCAACATTTCCCTTTTTAGTAAATTTTACCAAGTATTTTTACTATTATACCCTTTATTCTCCAATCACACAATTCATCTATTCCAACCTATGTTTTCTCCTTTGATCAACAACCGGATGACTGACTGACAAATCAACGACAGCAATTCGACAATGGCAGATCAACAATGGTAAATCGACGATGACAATCAACAATGGCAGATCGAGGTGACAGAGATTGCTGACCGTTCTCATTTTCGATAGACGTGATGAATTGAGGCGATGAAGGAAGGATCTTTGAACGATGAAGGTCAAAGGCAGACATGGAGGTTGAAGGGACAGAGGTCGAAGGAAGAGATGGAGGTTGAAGGGATAAAGATCAACACGATCGGACCACCGGATTAATGCAATTGAAGCGTGATTGACAACGATAAGGATCAAGGATGAGACCCAATTCTGCAATCGAAGACAAGACCTAATTGTGGACAAGGGCGAATTGAGAACCCGACTTCCAAGATCGACGGGGACAAGCGACCCTGGAGTTGAAAGTGATGAGGTCGGCGAAGTTTATAGAAACGCGGTAAAGATCGGAGTTTACAAAAACAAGGCAAAGATCAAAGGCGAGAGGGAGCGAATAGGTGTGTGCAATGGCACGAGGGGAACCTCGATGACTTCGGACGACAATGTGACGATGACGCAACGACGAGTTTGATGAGCAATGGAGAACTGGCGAGAAGGGCAATTTTGGAACAAGCGTGCCAGTCGGACAACTACCTTGGTTTGCGTGAAAAAGGGAGTGGAGCAAAGATATCAGGACAGAGGGAGTAATAATAATAATAATAATAATAATAATAATAATAATTATTATTATTATTATTATTATTATTATTATTATTATTATTATTATATTTAAAATATGTCATATATATTATAATGTATAATGATATTAATCATATATAAAATTATATATTTTAGAAAGTAAAGTTTTAAAAATTTTAAAACATTTCTTAAAAATAATAATTATAATTTAAAATATATATTATCATACACTTATATAATAATAATAATAACAATAATAATAATATAATTGTTACCAATGGCATTACCAACAGTCTGACGTGTTTGACCGTTAGAAAATTTTAATTGTTTTTACGAACAATCAGACGTGTTGATAATTACCAACACACAGACCGCTAGTAATTTATCTGTTGAAAAATTGGGTTTTTTTAGTAGTGTAAGTAAGGAGTTTATAATTTTTCTAGCACTATTCTTTCGTTGCTTTTTGAGGGCGTTGATGAATTGTTGTTATCGCCGATTGCACATAAGTTTGTAATTCTTCTAGTGCATTTTATGTACTTTTGGTAAATCAATATTCATTAATTATCAGCAAGTTTTATGTTTTATCAATAAATTTTATTTGTGTGTTTTCACTTAATATTCACTTTCATAATACTTGGGTTTATTTTGATATCAAAGACATATTTATTATGTATTGTATGTTTTTTTTTCCCTTACCTGAAAATTGTTTACGCAAGTTCTTAAGGTGAAAATGGG